>JADLZN010001344.1:0-127815 GCA_018155175.1 Sinocyclocheilus anophthalmus | reverse complement strand
TTCTTAAAATGGATTTTGATTTTTGATTTTCTAACCACATGGTGCAAAATCTCCTGTAGCATTATAGGCCCTACACACCCTGCTGGAGAACAAAACAGTTTTTTTTCACCATATATCCACACCCACACACACACACTACCCACACACACACATACTAAAACAAATTAAGTTTGTAACAATATGTGGATTGTTATAAAGAAATCCTCTGATCTTCTACTATTATGTTTATTATCATAACTGTGCGGTGTGTCAGTCTATTTGTCTACGGCCTGTCAGATGCCTGAGTGATTCATTTTAAGGAATAGGTTCGTTTCAGTGAACCGGTTAAAATGATTCACTAGTTCATTTGAGTCATCATGTTCATCATGGTAACAAATATGTTTAAAAACTATAAGTAAGTTATCCATAGTGACTGTAGTAGTATTTATTGTAAACTAATGTGTTCCAGCTGTCATGATAAAATATGATAAAACAAACTGAAGCTTCTTATAAAATCACCAAGCAGCTGCCATTACTGAATTTCGGAGTTTACAAAATATGGGGATGTCAGGGTTAACATAATAAAGTCAATAACTGTATATAAGCGCAATAATATTTCACACATTCACAACATATAATATTGCTTCTTTATTCTGCATTAAAAAACTTTCTAAAGTCGGAGATCACCCCTTTCAGTTATTATGAATTATTACGAAACTGTCAAAACACAGAGTAAATATTTTGGTAACATAATAATATAGATTAAACACAGAACGTATAATGTGATTTAAAAAAACCGCTCACTAACAAGGCTACAACAGCACAGTGATTCAAAAACGCTTCGCGATTCAGTTCGACTTAATCAAAGGAACCGGTTCATACACATGATTCGCGAATCAGACAACACTAGCTGAGCCTGACGCTTCCTGCAGCACCGCCTCAAAACAAAACAAGCAATTTTCCGGAGAAGGCCGCTGTGAAGACAAACTACTGCAGCGGACATATAAAATACATTTATATTGATTGCCCGTCTATAATTGAGAGATTGTGCGTTTTAATACAAGTACAGAGGCTGTGAGCTGGTAATTACAGCAATGATGGCGTCCAGCTACAGCGCGAAAGAGGAAGACGGTCTTCACTCCGGATCCGCGGGGCTCGGCGGAGCCGCCATCCGGACTAGAAAGCCCGACAACACCGCCTTCAAACAGCAGCGGCTACCGGCCTGGCAGCCCATCCTGACCGCGGGGACCGTGCTGCCCGCCTTCTTCATCATCGGCCTCATCTTCATCCCGATAGGAATCGGCCTCTACGTGACGTCCAGTAACATCAAAGAGTTCGAGGTTTGAGTCTGTCGCGCTGTGTGTGTTGTTTAATGTCGTTTTACTAACAAATACACAGTGAACACACGTCTACTGTTCGCTCGGGCTTTCCTTGCGTGTTAACCTGGGCGCAAGTGTTATGTAACCGCGTGTTAAGCATATATGTGTGTTTGTCTGGTTTACAGATTGATTATACCGGGACTGACATGTCCAGCCCATGTTTTAACTGCTCTCAAAGCTTCAGCTGGAACAGCACGACTCCATGCAGATGTGTCCTGTTCTTCTCTCTAGACCAGCCTTTCGAAGTGAGTGTTTATGATCTGACCAGTGTGTTGCATTCCTGTTAAAGGATAGTTTAGCCGAAGTAAATATTCTGTCTTTACTCTCAATTTGTGATGCTCACTCCAAACCCACGTGACGTAACGGTTTTTTCACCCAAAAATGAAGATTAGCCCATAAATTACTCGCCCTCAAATCATCCTAGGTGTATATGACCTTCTTCTTTCAGACAAATACAATCAGAGTTATATTAAAAACTGTCTTTGATCTTTCCAGCTGTTTCATGGCACTCAGCAGGTGTTGCAGTGCATCAGTCCAAAAGAAGTTTAATAAAAAGCGCCCATCCATAAAAATTTAAAAAAGTGTCTCACATGGCTCCGGGTGGTGAACAATGCCCTTATGTAGTGAATTGATGTGTTTTTGTAAGAAAAAATATCCATATTCAAAACGTCATAATCACTTTAATGTAGCTTGCGCTCACACGGAAGCAGTTCCGGGCGGATGACAATTCAGCATTGCGCACGCGCCGGGAGTTCTCGGGAACACAACGTTTGTTTACAGGAGCGAAGGAAGCAAAGTTTCCTTACTTTAGCAAACGGAAACCAGTCTCCTCTTGGCTTATATCGAAGTCCTCCGGCATTCTTCTTTACAAATCCTTGTTTTTGTACTTCTAATAAGTGACCGTTTTTTTTTTGTTTTGATCTCTCCGCTGCGTTTCTGCGTTCGTTACTTCTGAGCGGCGCATGCACAAAGCCGACCTCATTAAAAACCGTGCCCCCCCCAAAAAAACTCCCCCTGAACTGCTTCTGTTTACAACAGTGAGCGCAAGCTACATTAAAGTGATCATTATGTTTTGAATATGGATATTTTTCTTAGTGCCATGAAAACCAGCCCCCCTTTTGTTTTTTTTGAAAGATCAAGAACACATTTAATATAACGCGGTACTGGCTTCTTCTGAGAAGAAAGTCCATAAACCCCTGATGCTGGAGGGTGAGTAATTTATGGGCTAATTTTCATTTTTGGGTGAACTACCTGTAACCTGCATATTACACAATAGATAATTTTTTTTTTTTTTCATCGAACAGTTTAAATAATTTTAATACTTCTCAATGTTAATCCTTAAAGTTAGCATTTTAATGTTAGCATTTTAAAAATTAATTCATGCAGGACCGGATTTTCCTCTTATTGTGACATATATGCAAAATCAATTAATATATAATATTACTACCCTAGTAAACACTAAACTGTAAAATATTTAGTGACCAGTGGAAACCGTTGTTCTCTATCGCAGTATGCACAAAGTCGAATAGATCGAATAGTTCTTAATTAGTTTGAGAACGGAGAAGGACCGTTCCACTAAAGGATTCGTTCACTTCCAGAATAAAAAATTCCTGATAATTTACTCACCCCCATGTCATCCAAGATATTCATGTCTTTCTTTCTTCACTCACAAAGAAATTAAGTTTTTTTGAGGAAAACATTCCAGGATTTTTTCCATTTACTGGGATCAAAGGGCTGAAGGTCCAAATTGCGGTTTCAGTGCAGCTTCAAAGGGCTCTAAACTATCCCAGCCGAGGAATAAGGGTCCTTATCTAGCCAAACCATTGGACATTTTCTTAAAAATATTTTTTTTCTTTTTTTTACCACAAATGCTTGTCTTGCACTAGCTCGACCTCGCGATGCCTTAATGCACGTGTTGGAAAGGTCACGCGCGGTTAGCTCTTCGTCTGTGTACTCCGGTTCAAAAGGTAGGGTAGGGCTAAAAACTCTCTCATTTTCCTTCTCCCCAACTTCACAATTGTCCCCGACTTCGTGACCTTTCCAACGTGATTACGTGATGCGTGAAGTCGAGCTAGTGCAAGAATTTTTCTTTATTTTTAGAAAGGATATTTGATCATAATAGTGCCAGTTCATGACTCTTAACTTTGTCTTCAGAGTAATGTCTTCATGTACTATGGCCTCTCAAATTTCTACCAAAACCATCGGCGGTATGTGAAGTCCAGAGATGACAGCCAGCTCAATGGAGACGAGCGCTCACTTAAGGTTCTGCACATCTACTATCTATCTATCTATCTGATCGATCTCATTGTCTAGCTAGTCTCCCGGATGGCGTGTGGTGGTGCTTCTGATGCTACTGCTCTCGCTCCTGTAAAGCATAAACGGAACGCGGGCCTGGTCGGCCTGTCCGTGCGTCCGGTGGGCTCTCTCTGCCCTGTCTAGACAGAGTATCTAACAATCAATCAGTAATAAAGAGTATCCCAGTGTATTGACAGCTGTAGTGTTAATGGCGAAGCAAATAGAAACTAAATAGTTCAGCTGATTTTGAGCTCAGCTATCTGACGTGTTTGACAGCATAGTATGCTCCACCAGCGCGAACACATGTCTGTCAACACAACATCAACAACTGGGTTTGGCAACATGGACTCAGAAACATCTCAACACGTATTATAGTGGAGTCCTGTCAATCACCGACAGTCATTGTCACGTTTAATGAACTTTAAACTGAGTGACATTGCAATAGCTGTCACCATTTTTTTGTCATGTTACAACAGGTCTGCTGCTTCCTGAGTACAAGAAATACTTAATGCTTGATTTGAAGCTATACGTTTGCATGTTATTGAATTAAGTTCAAAGAATATTGTTATATTTCAGGAGCCAAGCAAAGAATGTGAGCCGTACCGCACTAATGAAAACAAGCCTATAGCCCCGTGTGGAGCCATTGCTAACAGCATGTTTAATGGTAAGACCTGGATCTGAGTACTTACCATCGTAAGACTGTTTCCTCAGGAGTTTTAATATTGCTTGTCTCTTTCACTCTTTGCTTCAGATACATTGGACTTGTTTTACATTGATCCCAATGGAACAAAAACCCAAATTCCATTCATGAAAAAAGGGATTGCATGGTGGACGGACAAACATGTGAAGTTCAGGAACCCTGGTGGCAGTAACCCGAATCTTACTGCCGTTTTTATATGTATATATATATATATATACCTGTATATAATTCTATAGAGAGGATTATATGTACTCTGTTGCATTGCATATGTTTTTTTTTCTTCGTATCTCTAACTAAAACACTCCTCATCTTCCAGAAACAGCGAAGCCGGTCAACTGGCGCAAGCCTGTTTATGAGCTGGACACTGACCCAGAAAACAACGGCTTCATAAATGAGGATTTCATAGTGTGGATGCGCACGGCTGCTCTGCCCACCTTCAGAAAGCTTTACCGCATCATTCAGAAGAAGAACAACATGACACCCACGCTTCCCAGAGGCAACTACAGCCTGGAAGTCACCTACAGTATCCTTGCATTGCATACCTTTAAAACATAAAGCTCCGCAGAGAGCGATTAGTTCACAGTGTGCTTTTTGGAACATTCTGAAATTATACACCGATACCATTTCATTCTAAAAATGTATTAAATTAGAAAAAATAAAAAAATGAAGGATTTTCACTAGTGGTCTTTGACTTTAAGTATACGCTACAGTTCAAAAGTTCAGAACGATTTTTCTTTAGACAGAAATATTACAGCAAAGGTGCATTAAATTGATCAAAAGTGACAGTAAAGACAATTTTAATGTTACAAAAAGATTTCTGTTTTAAATAAATGTTCTCCTAAAAAAGGAATCTATCCGTTTCTACAAAAATATCAAGCAGCACATCTGTTTCAACATTGATATTAAAACAAAATGTTTTTTAAGCGCCAGATCAGCTGTTGTAATGGAATCATAACTGCTACTGTTGACTACTAGTAGAGGTAAACTAACAATGTTAAAATCTAGTTAAAATGGTCAAGTCATGTTGACCATAGACGTTTTTATTTTTTATCAACTACTAAATGAAGGAATACTGATATTAGATTACCTTTATATGTACCGATTTAACAATACAAAGTATTTACCTGTCTGTATTTACCTATATTTATCTTTATTAAACATTTTGAACTGCACAGGAACTTCATGAACAGTGATACTGTTGTTTTATGTGTTTAAACTTATTTATTACAACAGTAAAAGAAAGAAAGAATGATTAATTAACTGATAGAAATAAATGAATAACTTGAAGATTCATTTTTTAAAATGATTAAATCAGCATCAAAATCATTATAAAATGTATTGTGCAGTTCTAAAACTCAATTTACATTGTTTTAAAAAATGGAGCAAAGTGCACACACTGGATGATTGGATATATTATTTCTGAATTGATATTATTTCCTCAACCACTTGCCCCTCAGACTACCCTGTGCGCAGCTTTGAAGGCCGGAAGCGTATGATCCTCAGCGCCATCTCCTGGATGGGAGGGAAAAACCCCTTTCTGGGCATCGCCTACATAACCGTGGGCTCCATCTGCTTCTTCCTCGGCGTGGTGCTCCTCTTCATTCATCACAAATACGGAAACCGCAACAACAGCTCTGATATTCCCAATTAAGATTGTGGAGTGCATGTGTTCTGTCGGGCACAGTGTTTGTGTCTGTGCGCTTGAGTAGCATGCTTCGATTGGAGTTTTAAAGGTGCAAGAGCATTTGACCACTTGATGCTCTGTTTATTTATTTATTCCACTTCAAAGTTGTAATTTTCTAATTTTAATTTTTTTTCTGATGATGGTTGATGGTTCATTTCAAGCATGTTTTGACCGTCGATATGCACGTATGTCTGAGGCTGAGGTTAGTGTGATATTATATCATCCAGGATAAAGACCAAGTTGTATAAAGTACAGTGAATGAATGTATATTTGTATTTCATTGAAATGGTTTTTTACTTTTGGCCAAAACTAATGTTTAAACAGGGCAACATAATATGACTATGTTTAACAGATTAATGTACAAAGAATAATTTCACTTTTCCTCGAGGTTCATAAAGGCGAATATTGTGGCTCTGTTTACTTCCAAACTTCATTGTGATGCCAGATTATGGTAGGGATCAATAACAATTACCACTGAACTGTAAGGATTGTAAAAATCTTTTTGTTTTTTGGAGATGCTTGTGCTCTTTAAAGAAGCTTTGCTGTGTGTAATTCATGGTTTGCAAGGACCAAACGTTTCATTCTGTGTCTATTTAATTTAATAGACACTCGGGCTCATTTTTGCTGTCATGTCTTTTTTTAAAGTGTTTAAGCATGTCTGCCTCTAACAAATAAGCACTTTAGAATGTGACAAGCCATACATTTTTTGGCCAGTTTTTAGGAGCACGTGTTTTGTTGTTGGGTCAATAAAATGTCTAATTGCTGAATTTAACGAGATTATTCTCATTATTGTGTCCAAGTATCTTTTCAGCAGCAGGGGGCGATACCAAAGACAATGCTAAAAGACAAAATTAGCATGTAAAAAGTTTTGATCCTGTATTGGATTGATGTATTTCCTATTGAAACAGGAAGTTTAGATGGGTCACATGGGCTCTCTTTTTACGTTTTTAAAGAAGCAGTTGGCTTCACAGTCTTAAACCATGGTTTGCTACACTAAAACAACAATTTCAAAAATTTAGTTCACCCCAAAATAGCTCACCATCATGCTATTTTTATTTTTGTTGTCCAATGAAAAATAGTGTACCGGTTTGAAACATTTACATTACATTTATTCATTTGGCAGATGTTTTTTATCCAAAGTGACTTACAAATGAGGATAATAGAAGCAGTCAAAACTAACAAAAGGGCAATGATATATAAGTGCAAATGACAGTCTCGGTTACCCTAACACAGCACACGTAGCAAGGTGTGTATATATATACACACACACACAAAGAAAAACAAATAGATAAAATAGAAAAAATAGAAAGCTAGTGTTAGTTGTTTTTAAACAACAAAAGAGATAATTAAAGTAGAATTAAATAGAATATAAAGTGCTAGAGTTAAGGGGTCAAAAGATGCTTAAGGACTCAGCTGCTCGGATTGATTTGGGCAGGTCATTCCACCAGGAGGGAACAGTTAAGGAAAAAGTCTGTGAAAGTGATTTTGTGCCTCTTTGAGATGGCACAATAATACGCCGTTCACTTGCAGAACGCAAGCTTCTAGAGGGCACATAAGTCTGAAGTAATGAATTTAGGTAAATGGTTGTAGAGCCAGTGGTGGTTTTGTAGGTAAATATTAATGCCTTGAATTTAATGCAAGCAGCTACTTGTAGCCAGTGCAAATTGATGAACAGAGGTGTGACGTGCTTTCTTTTCGGCTCATTAAAGATTAATTTGCAGTGGCATTTTGGATTAATTGTAAATGTTTGATAGAACTGGTTGGAAGACCTGCCAAGAGAGCATTGCAATAGTCCAGCCTGGATAGAACAAGAGCTTGAACAAGGAGTTGTGAAGCATGTTCTGAAAGAAAGGGCCTGATCTTCCTGATGTTGAATAAAGCAAATCTGCTGGACTGGGCAGTTTTAGCAATGTGATCTGAGAAATTCAGCTTATCATCAATCACACCTCCAAGGTTTCTAGCTGGTGGTTTTTGAGGATTATTGATGTGGATGGTGAAATTGTGATGAAGTGATGGGTTGGCTGAGACCATGAGCAGTTCTGTCTTTGCAAGGTTGAGTTGAAGGTGATGGGCCGTCATCCAACAAGAAATGTCTGTTAGACATGCTGAGATGCGAGCAGCTATCGTCGGATCATCAGGATGGAATGAGAGGTAGAGTTGAGTGTCATCAGCATAGCAGGGATATGAAAAGCCATGTTTCTGAATGACAGAACCTAGTGATGCCATGTAGACAGAGAAGAGAAGTGGTCCAAGAACTGAGCCCTGATGCATCCCATTAGCTAGATGTTGCGACTTGGACACCTCACCTCATCTCCAAGATCCTTGACGGAACTAATCTGATAGGTGAGACTCATTGGCGTGCTGTTCCTGAGATGCCATTTTCCAATAGTGTTGACAGGAGAATCTGGTGGTTCACTGTATAAAAAGCAGCAGACAGATCCAGCAAAATAAGTATTGAAGATTTGGAATCTGCTCTTGCCAGTTTTAGGGCTTCAACAACTGAAAGCAAGGCAGTCTCGGTCGAATGTCCACTTCTGAAACCAGACTGGTTGCTGTCAGGGAGGTTGTTCTGTGTGAGAAAGGCAGAGACTTGGTTGAACACAACTGGTTCAAGTGTTTTTGCAATGAAAGGAAGAAGGGAAACCGTCTGTAGTTCTCTAAAAGAGTTGGGTTAAGAGTGGGTTTCTTAAGAAGTGGGGTTATATGAGCCTGTTTAAATGTTGAGGGAAAAACACCAGTGTGAAGGGATGTGTTAACAATGTGAGTGAGTGCAGATACAACAGCAGGAGAACTGGCTTGAAGGAGATGAGATGGAATAGGATCAAGTGGACAAGTAGTAGGATGATTGGAAAGGATGAGTTTAGAGACTTCTGCCTCTGAGAGTGGAGAGAAGGATGTGAGTGAGTGTATGTTTGCTGGTAAGATGTGGTTGACAGTTTGTGGTGTGGCAAATTGTGCACTGAGGTTTGTAATTTTATTAATGAAGAATGTGGCAAAGTCGTCAGCTGTTAGAGTTGATGAAGGAGGGGGAGGAGGAGGACAAAGGAGGGAGGAAAATGTTTTAAAGAGCATACGAGAGTTAGGCGAATTGTTAATTTGTTAATTTATGAAACAATATATATAAATATTTCCATCAATAGAAAAATAACAGCATACACGTTTGGAAGGATATTACTTGCATCACATGCAGTGGATCCTCTGCAGTGAATGGGTGCTGTCAAAATGAGAGTCCAAACAGATGATAAAAACATTGCTGTAATCCACACTCCAGTCCATCAGTTAATGTCTTGTACAGCCAAAAGCTGTGTGTTTGAAAGAAATTCATAATGCTAAATTTCTCCAAATCCGCTCTGATGAAGAAACAAACTCATCTACAACTCTGATGGCCTGAGGGTGAGCACATTTTCAAATAATATAAATTTTTGGTGGCTATACTTTTTTTTTTTTTTTGTGGTGTTATTTTAGAAGACAATTCCTGATCTGTCTTGTTCTAATAAAATGTTTTTGACATGGTACCCCAGTAATACATGATAATACAATGTGTTTTGGACAATTATATTTTTATTTTATTTTTTAAACCAAAGCTAGGAGGATAATTGTTAAAAAGTCTTAAGAAAGCATGTGATGAATAAATGAAAATAGTTTTCACTGTTCACTGTTTTCTATGAGAAATGTTTCCTCTTCTTTTGATCAGTGAGACTCAGAAGGTGAATGCATAGCAGAAGGTATACAACACTGCTGGTGTACAAATCTGCTTAGAAATGATGATAAGCAGCACTAAAAGAGTTATTTCTGTTATAAGTCTTCAAACTAAAAAATATAAAACCCAAGCTGGATCAGTAAAAAGGACCAGCAATTGAGGCATCTGTAAAACTGTGAATCTCATAGCCTCTGGCTTCTTCATTACACCATAAGCAGCATCTGTTCTCTCCTGCTGTTGGTATGTTGGACTGCATGAAAGAGCAGCTGCTGAACGGGCCCAGAGGAAAAGTGCTGGACTAATTACCTGCTTCCTAACCCAAGTGCCTCTTTCACTCGCTCTCACATTGTCAGACCACCTCTGGACCACGGCTGACCTCACACAACATCAGGACAGATTGAGATGTGCTGGTGTGAGATAATGATGTGAAGTGCAGCTCATATGAGTTAAACGCTGTGTTCCTGTTTCTCTGTTCTCCTGTCAATTAGTGACAGACTTTTTTGGCAAGTTCAGTTAATGATCTTTGGTGTCAGAGAAAGTGAGACTTCCCAGAGTTTTGAAACGTTGCACAGTTGTTTAGAAAATGACTCAGCAAGTGCGCATATGTCTCTGTGTGATGTCTGTCAGCTCTTTCATCTGCTGATGTTAATATATCAGCCAATCAACTATGTGTGGCAAGGCACAGTCAAAAGATCTCCAGGATAAAGTTGAGGACAGGCACAAGTCAGGAGATGGATACAAAAAAAAAAGGCTTTATCAAATCACAGTGAAGTCTATTAAGTAAAAAGGTATTTCCAAACACAAACACACCGGTCAAATTTTTGGAACAATTAGGATTTTAAATGTTTTTGAAAGAGGTCTCATATTCACCAAGGCTACATTTATGTGAGCAAAAATACTGTTAAACCTGTTGTTTTGTGTTGTGGGTTGAATAGAATAAATATTATTACAGTTTAAAATACAGTTTTCTATTTTAATATATTTCTGTAAATATATTTATTTTCCTGTGATGGTGACTCAGGAACTCTACATTAATCGAGTTTCCAGTTTTTCTGCGCCTTGAGGAGGTCTTGCACAGCGTCGATATTTAGCCCTCTGTAATCTGTTTCAGAGCTGCTGTCTAACTTGTTTCTGACCTCTTTCCAATCAGACATACTTTGTATGAAATATTATATTATATCATAATCTATTCACGCTGTTGTTTCCCATTTTAAACAGATGTTATGCTGGAATTAAAAGTAAGACATTAAAATGCACTGAAATATGCCTTAAGGAGGTTTATTTTGCAATTCATGATAAGTGCATTCTCTGTTGTGTTGCTGTGACATGGGATGGTAACAGAGTGCCGGTGGCCCTGTCTAAAGGATTCCTGGAGGAAAAGGGAAACACGGCTCACCTGACTGGGACACCAAAAATCCACCTGCTGCTTCTGTACCTGTCTCATAATGATAATTACTTGCAGAATGTTTTGTTAGCTGTTTCTTCAAACCCATCCATGTGAAGGTGTAATCAGTGTTGCCCAGAGCAACGCTGAGAGGTTGCCAGAGGGTTTGGCCCCTCACAGGGTAAATCCTGAGGGACATGTGTGTGTGTGTGTCTAAACATACAGTGGGGTGCAAAGACAACACGGAAAATCCCGGATTCATGGCTAATTTAATCTATTCACAAAAAAATCTGTTATAATTTCTTACCTCTCATGTCTTTCTTCCCTTCTGTGAATCCAAAAACTTATATATATATATATGAATACTATATTAATAATATATATACTATATATATATATATATATAAATATAATATTATGCCTATATATATATATCAGTGGGTACGGAAAGTATTAGACCCCCTTAAATTTTTCACTCTTTGTTTTATTGCAGCCATTTGCTAAAATCATTAAAGTTCAATTTTTTTCCCTCATTATGTACACACAGCACCCCATATTGACAGAAAAACACTGAATTTTTGACATTTTTGCAGATTTATAAAAAAGAAAAACTGAAATATCACATGGTCCTAAGTTTTCAGACCCTTTGCTCAGTATTTAGTAGAAGCACCCTTTTGATCTATACAGCCATGAGTCTTTTTGGGAAAGATGCAACAATTTTTCACACATGGATTTGGGGATCCTCTGCCCTTCCTCTGCCATTCCTCCTCCAGTTCTGTCAGGTTGGATGGTAAATGTTGGTGGACAGCCATTTTAGGTCTCTCCAAAGATGCTCATTTGGCTCTATTTTTGACGAGTCACCTTGGCTTCGTGGTTGCTTTGGGACCACTCTCAAGAGCAGTCCAGAGTGTGTCTGGTTTCCAAGCACTCCTGATGTGCCTACAGGGTGCCCCGAGCCTGCATGGCGTGCGTTGCGGCTCATCGTACCTGTCCAGGGTGTGCCTTGTCGCCTCCTCTCCTCTATACCTTGCCTCTTCGCAGCGCTCCCGAAAACACCTAGACATACAACACTTCCTCATACTCATACTGTGAGCTCCTCTGATGTGTTGCGGCGGGGGGGGGTCGCACCACATGCTTCACTGTTTTGGACTGTATTGGACAGTAGCGAGGCAGTTCTCTGTTTCTCCACTACAGACGTACTATTCTTAGAATTAAGGCCAAAAAGTTCGATCTTGGTCTCATCAGACCAGAGAATAATTATTTCTCAGCATCTTGGAGTCCTTCAGGTGTTTTTTAGCAAACTCCTCTGCGTGGGCTTTCAAATGTGTTCTGCACTGAGGAAGCTTCCTAGTACGTGATCCACTCTGCCAATAAGCCGCCCTGAACTTGCGTGGACTTTCCTATCAACTTTTCCTCCTCTCTCCACATTTCTCCCGACCTGGCAATCTGCTGGGCAGCTCTCAGCCCCAGTGCATCTTTGTGGTGTCTTGCTTTTACCTCTCACTCCAAGGCTCTCATCTCCCAATTTTCGTTATGCTCAGTGTTGGCTGGCGGGCCAGCTCTAGGAAGGGTTCTGGTCGTCCAAACATCTTCCATTTAAGGATTATGGAGTCCACTGTGCTCTTAGGAACCTTAAGTGCTGCAGAATTTTTTTTGTAACCTTGGCCCGATCTGTGCCTTGCCACACGTCCTGTTGTGTTCTCTGAGCTCTCCTCAGTCGTGTCCTGTTCTTTGACCTCAGCTCGTATCTCCTTCATTTGCTCTGCCTGGCCTCTGTGATTCTGCTCTCGTTGTGAAGGTCTTCTACTCCATCTTCGTAACACGGTGTGCTGCCCGCTTTCCTATCAAGTCCCATCAGTATAACAAACACCATCTGGACTCAATGAACGGTGTAATACTTCAACCTTTGATACCTCTTTTCTCAAGGATTTGAAGTTCAGAAGATATCTCTGATTCGCCCGCTGGTGTTGTCGTCTCCCTCCGCTTTCTATGCTTCTCTCAGTATATGCTCTCTTGCCCCTTCTGCCGGCTGTGCCTGCGGCGTTAAAGAGCGTGTCGATCTCCTTCTCGCGCGGCGGAACCGCTTAGTGTAGTACTCTCTGTCAGTGATGGACAGTGCATACACTCAGTCTGAAACTGACGAGGGGTCAAGTATGGTAAAGAAAGATAGGGTAATAAAAGGGTAATAAGACGTGGAGAAGAAAATCTTGAGAACTGATGTTAGGCTGTAAGATAGGTGACAATACAGCGCCGGTGAGAGCAAACAGAAGTGGGGGGATACGAAGGACACGAGATCCATTAGTGAGTGAATCAGAAGCCACACAATTCCGACAATGTGGTGAAGAACGAGACTTTGTGTGTGAAGACAACGAGTAGATTTAAGGAATATGAGGAGAACTGAAAGGAAGAAGAGAAAGACATCATATCTTTAGTACGTGGGGGACAAAAAAAACGGACTAGAGAGGCAGACGAAAAAGGAATAGAGGGAGAAAAGGGTGAGAGGTAAGAAAACAAAGATAATGGGACGAGATAAGAGATGCAGTCGGAGATGGGGGAGAAGTGGAAAAGGCAACCATCACGGCAGACCTCACAAGAGGAGCTTTATGGCAGGAGTGGCCCAGGCGAAGGTCTATCCTCAATGAAGGAACAAAAACTGCAAGGAGGGTGCTAAAAAAAGCCTGCAAGGACTCTCTGGTCTGTGAACCAAATAGAAAGTGTGGTGTTGCCTTAAGGACTAAGAGGATGGGAAAACCAGCACTGCTCAGCACCTGTCCTACAGTCCACAGTGAAGCAGGTGGTGGCAGCATCATGCTGTTGGGGTGTTTTTTAGCTGCAGGGACAGGATGACTGGTTGCAATAGAGGGAAAGATGAATGCGCCAAGTACAGGGATATCCTGGACGAAAACCTGCTCCAGAGTGCGCAGGACCTCAGACTGGGCCGAAGGTTCTTTTCCAACAAGACAATGACCCTAAGCATACAGCTAAAATAATGAAGGAGTGGCTGCACAACAACTCTGTGACTGTTCTTGAATGCCCAGCCAGAGCCCTGACTTAAACCAATTGAGCATCTCTGGAGAGACCTAAAAATGGCTGTCCACCAACGTTTACCATCTAAACTGACAGAACTGGAGAGGATCTGCAAAGAGGAATGGCAGAGGATCCCCAAATCCGGGTGTGAAAAACTTGTTGCATCTTTCCCAAAAAGATTCTCATGGCTGTATTAGATCAAAAGGTGCTTCTACTAAATACTGAGCAAAGGGTCTGAATACTTAGGATCATGTGATATTTCAGTTTTTCTTTTAATAAATCTGCAAAAATGTCAACAATTCTGTGTTTTTCTTTCAATATGGGGTGCTGTGTGTTCATTAATAAGGAAAAAAATTAACTTAAATGATTTTTAAATGGCTGCAATATAACAAAGAGTAAAAAAATGTAAGGGGGTCTGAATACTATCCGTACCCACTGTATATATAAAATAGGCTGGTTGTTGGTTTTGTGTTTTATTAGAAGATGCGTGAGAGGTTTCAGGTTTTGAGTTTAGTTTTGTCAATTCAATAGGGTTTCATTTGTTTTCTTTCTCAGGAGTTTTTGTTTGTTTTGGTTTGTATTTGTAAAGACATTGTTTCAGTGTCTTTATTTTCACAAAATGAAAATCTTTGGGGTCCATGTTATTGGACCCCACTGATTTTAACTTAACAAAACACCAAACAAACGATTTTAAGAAACTTCTTCGTGTTTCGTTTTTTTTGTCAATATAATGAAAGTCAGTGGGGTTTTATTTTGAGAAACGTTCCAGTGTTTTGTTTTGTATTTTGTTAGAAGATGCTTTGAGAAATATTTCAGTGTTTCAATGTTTTGTTTGGTTTGGTTTGGGTTTTTGTTTTGTCTTTTATTTTGTTAGAAAATGTTTCATTGTTTTGATTTGTTTAATAAATTCAACTGGGTTTTATTTAGGTTTTTGTACAGTAGTCAACATTTGAAGTGGTTCAAAACCTTTCATCAAAGTTGTCCAAAAACCAAAATGTGTTCTTGCCTTAGAACAACTTTGATGAACTTTTTTTGATCCACTTAAAATGTTGACTACTATATAGGAGTTTTGTTTGTTTGTTTTGGTATTTTGTAAGAAGATATTTTTCCGTGTCTTGTTCCAAAAGAATGTCATTGTGGTCCAAATGATCTTATTTAAATGAAAAATGTTTGACCTAAGCAAATGAGCAACAACTGCAGTAAAAAAAAAACACTAGCAACTGCACCCTATAGAAGAATCAGTTGGGGGAATTGCATAATATTATAATTTTATTCATATGAAAGAAACAGAGTGAGTCCTAATATATTTTATCCTTACAACCTCTTAAAAAGACTATCCCAGAACCCTTGTTTCCTGCCCCCCCCCCCCCCCCCCAAACGCTCCTGGTTCTCATGTCTGTGTTTTACTAATGAAGAGGAAACAGATTGTGACTGATGTGAGTCTTCTGCTCTCGCAATGAGAGAGGCATCAGAATTCAGCTCCAGTGGGGCCTGATTTTTGCATATGCACAGGCCATCTGATACACCCTCATGTCTGCTGCTGTCTCTCCTGTGAGCACATCCTCATTTCAATTGGATGTGATGCTACAGGCTTTCTCCTATTGAATCTCAGTACAATATCAGTAAGCAGTGTCTCAGTTTTCTTTCCTACTTTTTGCTCCAAAAGAATTTGAATATCTGTTCAGCTGCTGCGATACTTCTCTAATTTAGAACTTCCTCATGCCAGTTTAGTATTTTGAATACATTTTTAATATAAGAATACACAATAAATGTTTCCCTCTTGCAATTTCCCCAAGATTAAATAAGAACCTAGCATTAATTTTGATCCAAATGGCACTCTGAGGTGACCTTTTAGCTATCAAGATTGTGTGTCTGCATTGCTGTTTGTGTCATGACTTTGGAGTCTTTAATGACAGAGTGTCCCACTGAAAGACAGACTGCAGCAAGTAAAACTGAACAGCAACTAATGACCCTGTTTGGCTTGAAGAAGCCAAACAGGTCTGTAATCACAGCGCCCTGCCATTTGATCTATCTTCAGAGTGAAGATGGAAGGTCAGCCTTCCACTGTAATTGCAAAGATTTATCTTGTTTGGTGGTTTGTGGGTGGTGGGGGGTTTGTTCTTGCCTGTAAGAATGTTTCATAGAAGCTTTGCTATATATAAATGCGCTGCTGATGGTCAGTAAACAACCTGGGCATTAAAAACGTCAATTCTGTGTTCATGAGTTTGTAAACATTTAATGCCAAGCAATATGTTGAATATATTGACAAACAATGTAGCATTTAGAGCATTTTAGAATGATTTCCAGTCTCTCACACACCACACACCACACACACACATAGATATAGTATATTTCATCCATGTATTCTTCATTATACACTGTTACAAAAACCACCACTTTTGTTGTTTAAGAAACTGGATATTTAATTCAAAATATGTGCCCTAAAATGTGGTGGGGGTTATCAGGTAACAAGATCAACACTTTCAGCCTCGACCCACATGCATGTCAATTATTTTTGAATGTCCAGAATTAACAAAAGCCACGCTGGGTTTGAGGCCATGCATGTGAATTTAATATCCTGTTATTGGACCTAAAAGATTTAGCCAGATATATATTCAGTGATATATAGTTTCAGAGTCTCTGTCTGTGATTGGTTGGCGTATAGAAAGGATATAGAGGGGCTTTGAGAGCTTTGAAGAAATGCGGTAACTATAAAATGCCTGCAAAGCCATGGCAACACAATCTCGTCCCTGCAGACCCCTCAGTATCCCATTCTTCAACTGAAACAGACATTTGTGACAGGCTGAACAGGACAATTTACAGTTCTGGTTTCTGAATGTCTTTTTCAGCGGTTTCATGGTGTGGATGCAAACACATATTTAATGTAGACTTAATGTAATCTAGCATTTGGCAAAACACCGCATAGTTTGATTGGATGCACAACCTCACGTCAATAACAAAACACATGGAACAAAAAGGAGTGTCCAAGATAAAGAGTAGGTCATTAAAATATCTTGAGTTATATGTAATAAATGAACTTATTATTCATGTTAGTTTCATAGGATTTTGTAAAACATTTTCCCATTTTACAACTTATGCCATTCCCTTACAATTAATTTAAAGGGGTCATGTGATGTTGTTAAAAATAACATTATTTTGTGTATTTTTGTAATGAAATGTGTTTATGCGGTTTAGGGTTAAAAAACACATTATTTTCCACATAATGTACATTATTGTTTCTCCTCTATGCCCGCCTTTCTGAAACGTGTCGATTTTTACAAAGCTCATCGTTTCTGAAAAGCGAGGTGTGCTCTGATTGGCCAGCTATCCAGTGCGTTGTGATTGGTCCGAATACCGCAAGCGTGTGACGGAAATGTTTTTTTATTTACGCCCCTCACCATACTGTGATGGCCTGCGGCAACCACATGTGACGACCCCGGGCTGGACTCCGCTTCGTCCACGGTGAAAGCCAATCCGGCGATCCACAGCGCGAAGTTGATGTATTTCCTCAGCGACCAGCACGGATCAGCTCAGGCAGTACGAAGCGATATCTTTCTTTGCGTGAACATTTGGGCAAAAGTTATGCAAATCTTCCCACATAGTGAGGTAGACATGTGGGGGCGTGTTAGAACGAGCCGTTTTAGGTAGGTGGCTGACTCTTAACTTTTATAAAGAATATAATCTCTTTGGCATTTGAGACTTTAGTCTTTGCAACTTTACAGATCTTCTTTATGCACCAAGACTTGTAACACCCAAAGAGAACGGAAAAATTTAAATCGCATCATATGACCCCTTTAAGAACACTAAACAGCGCATGTATTGAAACCATCTATTGAAAAGTAGCATCATGTTATCTTTACACTTTGAATGTGAGAGTACACATCTTAATCATCATTTTCAAAACAAACTCTTTTAGATATACATTTATTTAATGTTTTAGAGGGTAAAAACTATTTGACACATATCATGAAATATTCATTCATCTATAATTATATCTTTTGGCCGAACTAAGCTTGCCTTGTCATAAAAAGATCAAACCTGCATGTTTTTACATGTTAGTTGCCTTGGTTGATCGCACCACATGACTTTTGGCAGACAAAAATCTTTTAAATACTGTTTTAATAATAATAAAAGATTATGTCAAATGTTTAAGTAAGGTTTAATAATTGTAATGACAGGAAGTTGTACCACCATGACATTTTTGACTTCAAAATTGACCTCAAATAAAAAATATATTTGAATTCATGAATTAATAACATGTTCATCACAGAAGGCGTGTATTTAAATCACTGCATGACTTGCATTTCAATGTATCCAGAATGACCAAACACTAATCAATCATCAATCAATCATAATGTCTTTTGGTATTTTAACCCGCATGTTGTTCTAATCCTGTACCACTTTGTGTCTCGGTAGAACTCACCATAAATACATAAATAGATACATTTTGAGAAATGTCTTAGTAGCATTTGTTTTGCTTGCTTAATTTTTGTTTTGTATTTTGTTGGAAGATATTTTGAGAAATGTTTCAGTGTTTTGTTTTTCAATTGTACTTTTTTTTGGAAATTGTGATAAAAGATTATGCCATTTTTAATGAGAGCTTGCTCCTCATTGTGATAACAGGACAGCATCATGAATTAAAAACATGTTCATAATAGAAGTGGTGTGTTCAAGTCATTAATAGTGTGATTTACATTTTTTATGTGTTTTTGAATTAATGTATCCAGACAAAAACAATGAGCGTCATGACGTCATTGACCCTTTATCGGCACAGACCTGTGACCCCTTTTTTGGGCTGGTGCCCATCCACTGACAACCACTGGTGTCATAATGTCAAACATCTATTAAAACATTAGCAAAATTCAGTTCATGATTCCAGTGAGGTTGTTTTCTCTGTGGCCTGTTCATTTTACCTTCATTTTGGTCCAAAGTCAGTTGACTCCCTCTCTGAATGGCCCAGTGGAGCAGCTAAACTTCAAAGCTTTGAAGGGAAGGGACTGATGTTCCTCTCTCTGCGAATAAAAGGGGCTTCGTTTTGTTCTGCAGAGCCAAATTGGCTATAGATTTTGAACTGTGTGCATGTATAAACCTATTTAATCATTTTCAACTTCATTCAAAAACTGTTTGTCATTTACAGTAACAAAGGCTGAGAAGATCCTGGTGTGGGACTAATGATTAGAAAGCAATTTGTGTGAATAAGTCACATTTCAACAGAAGAGACCTGTGTCTTTTTAGTCCTGTGTCTCTCTGCTGGATCAGTGTTGGTGTTTTTCGGCCCCTGCTCTTCTACGCAGTGGGTTTGATGTCTGTGCTACCAAAACCGTCCATCGGCCTCCTGGGAGTTTGGAAGTCTTCCTGACATCAGATGGAATTGTTCAGTGTTGCTGCCCAAAGGACAGAGCAGTACAACCTTCAAATGTTACTCACAAACAAAAGCAGGTACACTAATAAAAGAAAACTGAAAGAAAACATTTTAGGATTATACATCGAGCATTGCTCTCTTATGGAGCCCCGCACATGACATGCAAGAAAAAATAAATAAATCGTGCGCGCAATTTACTAATTCGTTCTCTCGATATTCTAAAATGTGCACACGATATAGGCTATTTCATTCCCTCGATTTGCTAAATCGTGTGCACAATTTACTAATTCGTTCCCTCGATTTATAAATCATGTGCACGATTTAGCACATCACGGGAACTAATTAGTAATCGTTGCAACACGAATTAGTAAATTGAGGGAATGAAATAGTAAATCGTGCGCACGATTTAGCCTACTATTTTTTTCCTGCATGCCATGTGCGGGGCTCCATACTCTAGATTTTCAAATTTTATGAAGTAAAATTGAGTGGAAAATGTAAAATGTGAATTGCATGCAAAAGTCAATGAGACAAAAGTTTTTGGTGGTTGTCAGGATGTCTCTGATGCCATACCAGGGTAATTATTAACGAAAACTGAAGGGGGAAAAAATCGTTATTTGAAATAAATAACCCGTTAAATCGAATTACAAAAAAAATATTTAAAAAAATAAAATAAATAAATATATAGATTAATTATAGATAAGATTATATATATACTATAATCTATATAGATATAATAAACTTTCATTTAGTTGCCAAGGCAACATTTCTCATTTCATTTAGTTTAACTTGAAGTACTAAAATATCTCAAACTAAATAAATAAAACTAATAAATAAAATCTATATATTCCTTAAAAACATATAAATAAAACCTAATAAAACACAACAATTACTAACATTATACTCAAATTAAAGTGAAATAAAATCTGATTCAAAATATTAACAAAAACTATAGTATATCAATGATACAAAAATAACACAGTGCCATACAGCAGTCCTGTTTTGCTTCATGTTCTGTATCAAATAATGTTGTAGAAAGGAAAATATAAATAAAATAACAAAAACTGTGAACAATGAGTTGAAGTGAATGAGTTCAAATACTTCAAGTATAAGCAATAATATTCATGAAACGTGCCTCAGCAAGGTCCACTGATGCTAACATCTAAACTTGAACTTTTCCTCTGGCCACCTCTAAGTGATGTAATACCTTTGATATACATGAATATGAATGTTTCCACAGGTTCTTGCTGTGCTTCGTTTGATAGCACCACCATAGCACTCCTTTGTGGATGAATGTAGTTTATGCTGTTTTGCCAGTTCTTGTTACCAAGGACTCTAGATTTTTTCACATCTTGGGACACCTATAATTTGGTAGGTATTGTGAATTATAGCAGATGGAGGGTAAAACAAACATTAAACAGTAATGATGGTCACATGCCATACATTAGAGAGTTTGATATTAAAATACCATGGTGTTACTATTTGACACAATCACTGTACAATGACAATATAAGAGATGGTTGTCAAGCTGAACTCATTATGGATCAGTTCTAGTGCGAGGGAATCAGCTATCCGAGGTCCTGAAAACTTTCTAAGGACAAGCACGTTTTTAAGCTCTAAAAATAAGGTAGGCTAATGCATCAGACTTCACAGCTCTGTTCAGTGTCTAAACTAATCAATTGGACAGTTTAGGAGCGAATCTATAAATACACAGTGTCTGTCTGTCTTAAATGCATAATGGATTTTCGTCTCCCTGTCCAAACTGTGACATTTACAGAAGTTGCCTCTGGACGTCCCAGAGTAAATGCTGAAAACTTCCCAACCAGATCCAAAAGGTCATACACTATTGATCGCAATGATGTATTCACATCGCACAATCTAGTCTAATAATGCAAACATGCAACACAACTATTTTGTGTTGGTGTCAATGCGGTGACATTCATTCTTTTGCCTGAATTTATACCTTGAAAAATATAGGCTACTGGAAAAATGATTAAGAATTTTTTTTTTTTTTTATTTTTTTAAATTGAGGTCACACCACTTGTTGGTTATGCTACACCATTCTTTAACTACACTGTAAAAAAAATCTGTGACATTTACGGTAAAATACCGGCAGCTGGTTGCCAGAACTTCACCGTTAAAAATATGGTAGCTGCATTTTAGGTTTTACAGACTTAACTTTAAATAAAAAAACTTATTTCATTAACTGATGTAATGTTAATGAACCGACATATTGAAGCACTAATATCTGTTTTAAACCATTGAAATGCACTGATAACCACCAAAAACAGGTGGTGATGAGAAAATCACATGACGAAACCAAACCACCAAAGCTCATCACAAACAGCTTTTCCATAAGTTGAGAAGGGAAGTACTAATATATAGAAGGTGCACAGTGTCATTCACTCAAACACTAAACCCCATCATGGTGACACACGATACTGAAATGATGCAATAACATTAATTTAACAACATTATATGTAAGATTAAACCATAGTGTACACAACTGATAAGAAAAAAACTAAGAAAAACATGTTATTTCAACAAAAAAAATCAAATATTAAGTGTCAATTTACGTTTCTTCACTGTAAATTATAGAATGACTTTTTCATTTTCACTTCCAAAACGGTAATTTTAACAGTATTTTAACTGTAAAATTACATTAAATATAATTACATTTATTCACCTAATATAATATGGAAACTTACTGTTAGCCAATTAACATTTTTTTACTGTGGCATTTTTACAGTATTTTACTGTTAAAATCAACCATTTTACGTAAAATACATGTAGATTTCTCCTTTTTGTCATGTCGACAGCGTCAACCGTCCACTCTGAAATGCCGTACTGTGTATTGATCTGACGCACTGAGCAGATCTGGAGAGGTTGAGGTCCCAACAGTCCAGCACTGCTCTCCATACCAAACGCACCATGATCTTCCACACACAAACGGACATTTCGGCCGAACCGCTTCGAGGTTAAGATCCCTGAAATAATCCGGACGCAGAGCTCTGACGAGAAAAATGCATGATCCATATGAACTGGATGTGGTGGGTCCGCTGCTCCTATAACATTCCTATAATATGTCTTTCCGGGCTGGATGCTGCTGCAACAAAAACCGTAATCGGAACTCTAAATGAAGTATAATGCCAGATTTGTCTCCTGTGGCTGCTATCCTCTCTATTCTGGTTATGTGGGGCAGCGGTGTTTTCGGGGGGGGGGGGGGTCGCTCGCGCATCCAACGGAGAAGCTCGCCAAGGAGAGATGGGCTCAGAGGATCGAGCAGTTCACCCACAAGTACAACCTGAGTAAAGACGAGCTGAAGAACTTCCTGAGGAACTATGAGGAGGCCAATGTGGCGGGGATCCGTGTGGACGCCACCAGACCGAGGTGGGATTTCACGGGAGCTTTTTATTTCGTTGGAACTGTGGTTTCAACTATCGGTGAGTTGAATATTTTTCTCTTATATTTAGACAAAAATATATCAGACTGCAACATTTCACACGCTGTTTTAACCATTTATAGTGATTTAGACAGAGGAGGTTGCCTACACTCTAAAAAATGCTGGGTAAAAACAACCCAATTGCTGGGTAAAATAGGGTGAACAACCCTGGCATTGGCGTTTTTGACCTCGCGTTGGGTACTACCCAGAAGGTTGGGTTAAACCTTAAATGTTTAATGCTGGTTAACTTTAATCCCAACTTTGCTGGTATCAAAACTCCCATTGCTGGGTTTGTCCCTATTTTACCCAGCACTGGGTTGTATTTAACCCAGCATTTTTTAAAGTGTAACGTGCAACAGGTGCTTGTATATTTACTTCGCATTCAGACAATAAAACGTTTTGTTTCAGTGGCACTAATGTGAGCTATACTGATATTAGTAATGTAGTCTACAGATTAGATTTTAATTAACTCGACAAGATTTTGATTTTAAACAGCTATTATTCTTTTAGATGTGGGCGTAAAACATCTCCTGAAGGCTACATTTACCCATTTGTACAAAAGATATTTGCACTTTGAAAAGACTCTGAAATGATCTCTGTGAAAACCAATGAATTTAATCTTGATTACATAAAAATGTCATTATGCATTATCTAAATAACTTAAAACCCTTTTTGTCATCGACAAGATATTTTGTCATCAGATATTTGTCAAATTAATATCATAGTAGCCTCCTTCTTTTCTATAGGTGATCTGCTATGAGTTAAATATCACACAGCGTGCGAGTTTTATAGTTGTTTCTAATCATTTCTAATAATTTATTTTATTTTTCTTAATTCTCAACCATGAGGTAATGAGATTCAGCAGATCCTAAACCACTCAAATAAAATAAAAATAATAAACTTTATGTGATGTGCAAAATGATGTTATTTTGTAATATTGTTTTGTTGCCAAAGATTTTCTGTCAGACAGTCTTGGCAACTCAATAGATGGAGCTGAAAATCAGTTTAAATCCATTATAGTCGTGTTCATTTATTAATTGAAGTGAATGTTATGCTTGGCAACATTTACAATATATACCTGAAACATTATTGTTGTACTTGATGGTGTTTATTGAGAATAACCTCTGAATATGATAAACTGATAAATCTAAGATAATTCCATTACATCAATGATATATACACTATTTATTTATTTATACCTACAGTGGGTATAGAAAAGAAGTTGCAGTTGAGTTAAGTTGAGTAAATAGAGCTGGATAAAACAAAAACTCTGTTCGTCTTAATTTCAGGCTGCAAAGCAACAAAATGTGATTATTTTAAAGGGGGTGATTCTTTTGCACCAATGACTCACAGATGATATTTTCTACTTCACAACTCTTGCTCTTTTGTGAAGTGAACCCCTTTCAGTATTAACCCTTGAGAATTTCACATATGCTATCTCTATAAACCAAGTTTGATTAATTCTCAGCATGTGTCAAATTTGTGTTTGCAAAAGGGCTAATGAGAATATTAAATGAGATCATCAGATCTTATTTCCATGCAGTCTGTCATCTGGTAATTTGTGTGTAAATTAGATGCTTTCACATAAACATGCAGAGCAAGGGGGAGTTTATTTGAGCCTCATTCATATTTACTCTGTTACCCTCTCCTCCAATGCTTGATAGATTTTAGAAGACAGACAATTCATACCATGGATATGAACAGTAGACCGTTGGTTCAATTTAATTCATGCACCTAATTTCAGGTTATTAATACACCGAGAAGCATAGTAGGAAAATATCTTCATAAATATGCCAGTGGATGGAATACATGCTTCTCAGAATTTAATTGCAGAGAAATCTTAACCAAAAAAAAAAAAGAGACCTGCATGTGAAATTGGTAAAATTATTAATGCGAGAAAAAAACTATAGAGTGGGAAGGCTGCGGTCACCAATGGCAACCTGT
Organism: Sinocyclocheilus anophthalmus; assembly: GCA_018155175.1. Taxonomy (NCBI): domain Eukaryota; kingdom Metazoa; phylum Chordata; class Actinopteri; order Cypriniformes; family Cyprinidae; genus Sinocyclocheilus; species Sinocyclocheilus anophthalmus. The sequence goes on along the minus strand of JADLZN010001344.1, from coordinate 102,922 downwards.
TTCTAGTGGTTTGTGAGGAGGGGAAAGTGGAGTTTTCTGAATGGTATGGTGGTTGGAGGCTGGGGCTCACGTGGGATTTGGAGCACATGCGGCTCATTAAAGGACAATTACAGCTCAGTTTCTAATTAGTCCCATTCCTGCTTCCTGCAGCATGACATGCTACAGCAGCTGCATGTGTTAATCCACTGTAGTTCTGCAATAAATTGAAGGTCTGTAGTAGTTGATGTTTATTATGAGTAGGCCCAACACATCATCTACATCAAACATGAGCTTCTCAGTATGTTTTAACATCTGTAGGTTATATCAGCTAACTTATTTGGAATTACAGGCAAAATACACAGTATTTTTTTTTTTCCTCAAATCCGACTAGAAGTTATATGAGGCCAGCTCTGATTATTTGTGTTCAGACTGCAGTCAAACAAACATGGAATCCAGTCTAAGCGTTCAGACTGAGAAGCATTAACAAAATATGAGTTTCAAATCATGTACGATTGGTTTAGATTGAGCTTGTGGATTTCAGTTTTTTTTTAACTGTTCAGACTACAAAAAAGTAAACAGATTTTAGTCAAATAGGCATAAAATCTGAAAAAAGGTAGGATGCTCCAACCAGGACTGAATGTTGCCCACCTAAATATATTAAATGTTATTAGAAAATATTAAAATTATGTTTAAAATAAAATTATGTAAAAAAAAAAGTTTAAACTTAGAACAAAAATATACAATTCTAAGTAATTTAGTAAAAAATCTTAAATTATGAAAACTTTAAAAAAACAAAAAAAACAAAAAAAAAATATAACAACTGAATATGTACATACATTCATACACACACACACACACTTTGGGCCCTATTTTAACGATCTAAGCGCATGGTCTAAAGCCCACAGCGCAGTGCCCTTATATGGATTAATTCGGGTGGGGGCTGGGGGGGGGCCACAATTCTGTAAAAAGTGTGTTTTGCACGAGTGCAAACTGAGTTTTTTGGAGAAAATGTTTGTCTCGCAAAGAAGAAAGTATTTAGAGTGCACGGAAATCAATTTTGCATTTAAAATACATTTTTGGATGTGTGCAGAGCTTCTCTTTTGCGCGTGCAACGTTTCTCTAGCTTGCTCACCTGTTGCCCGCCCTCAGTGCTCTCTAAATGTTGACGGCTGGCTTGCTCAACACAACCCGGCCTTACAATTTGCCATAATTCCAGCCAATCAGAGACTGAGGCTGCTAAATTCTGTTTGGCTGCCTTGACAACCAATCACAAAATTCCTTGTATTACCTCGACAGCAGAAGAGGAAAATACAGTGCATGCATAATTATTATGCACGTTGATATTCTGATCATATTTTTTCCAAGCACATTTTACCAATTCCAAAAGACATCAATCTTAATTACTATTAATCTTGTATTTAATAATTTATAATTTATATATAATTATTCATTAAGGCTGGAAGTGAAAAATGTCTTATATTCAGGTGTGCATAATTATTATTAAGCAGATTTTCTTTTACAGACAGAATGAGTCAAAAAAGAGATTTAACTCGGACTGAAAGTCAAAAATTATTAAATGTCCATGATAAATATTTAAAACTAATACAATACTAGAAATTGGACAGCAAAATGCTCAGTGGGTCAGCAGGGTCAGTCAGAAACATGTGGAGAAGAAAAGATGCATTTTAACTGCAAAATAATTAGGAATTAAGGTGAAGAATTAGGTGTGAAACCACCAGGAACCCTTTAGTCTCCAGTGCTACCATTTCTCAGAACTGCAACCTACCTGGAGTCTCCAGAAGTACAAGGTGTCAGGTTCTCAGAGACTTGGGTTAAGTATAGAATCCTAAAAAATGACCCATCATTCGGAAGAACCCATACTGAGTTTAGTAAAATACTTGAAGCTATATATATATATATATAATTATAAGCTTTATAGGCAATAATTTGAATTGACTCTTGAAGGACCAGCACCACATCCTCTTGTACTACTGTTTGAAGAATTTATCTTCTAGAATCTGGCAGTAAGTTTTGGGAGTTCATTTTTAGTCCATCTCGATATTTTATCTTTAGAAGATAACCTGCTTAATAATTATTCACACCTGAATATAAGGTGTTTTTCACTTCCAGACTTCATGAACAATAATATATAGGTTATAAGTGATTAAATACAAGATTAATAGTAGTTATTAAGATTGATGTTGTTTGGAATTGGTAAAATGTGTTTGGAAAAAAATATAATCAGAATATCATTCTGCACTGTATTTTTCCTGTTCCGCTGTCATCAGTAATGCAAGAAATGTTGTGATTGGTTGTCAAGCCAGCCAATCAGAATTTAGCAGCCTCGTCTCTGATTGGCTGGAATTATGGCATATTGTAAAGCTGAGTTGTGTTGAGCAAGCAAGCTGTTGGCATTTAGAGAGCAATGAGGGCGGGCATCAGGTGAGCAAGCAAGTGAAACGTTGCACACGCAAAAGAGGTCTGCACAAATCCAAAAACTTATTTTAAATGCAAAATTGACTTAAGTGCGCTCTAAATACTTTTTTCTTTGCAAAACGAACATTTTCTCCACAAGACTCAGATTGTGCATGTGCAAAATGCACTTTTGTGCACTCAAAATATGATCTTTCGCGCGCAGAATTGTGGCAGAGATCTAACCCTATACACTTAGGACGTGTCCAAATCAACTTTTGGTAGTTTAACGAGGCGAAAAATGGTCGGCGCACCTGGCCCATGGTCTAAAAGGGTTGTCCCTATTCTCTTACTGAGTAATGGGTGTGTTTTGGGCATAAATCAATCAGAGTCTCATCTCCCATCCCCCATAAAAGCCAGTTGCGCTCACGCCATGGCGGATTTGCTATTTACACGGCGGAATTTGCAAGCAAGACAGAACGCGTCTCCAGAGATGAAACAGAGCTGCTCGTGCGCGAGCAAATAGGTAGCCTAATTCCGATACATGGTGCAATGACTATACATTATGACATGTAGGCATTTTTTATATTTATGTAGCCTACACAATAATATTTTACATTGTTATACTGTAATTTTTAATATTTGGCATGTTTGTGTACTGCCGTGCGTCCCTGTGTGTGTAATAAAATGATAGGGCCCCATATACTGTATATATATCTATGTAGATATTCTATATACACCATACATAAGATACATACACACACCCACACGTATACTATAAGAACTCTCATATTTTGTCTAACAAGGAAGGTAGTTTAGGAAATACATCTCCCACCGGACTGAATTTAAAAGCTCTACAAAATACTACATTATAAATGTAAAATAAATAAAGAAATTATTTAAAAAATTACAAAAACTTGTTTAATTATAAATAATATATCTCTAATATATATATATATATATGATATGATATATTATAATCATAATATATATTATTATAAAAATATATTCAAAGCAATTAGGAAAAAAATACATATTTATTGAATGACACTAAAGAATGTGTTCCTACAACCTGCATTGAATATTGTGCTTGCTGTGCTTTATAATGGGTAGTATGAAAACATTATAAAGTCTAACATGCTCATTTTATTTCTGTGTGTGCCACAGGTTTTGGGATGACGACACCCGTCACTATTGCTGGGAAGATATTCTTAATCTTTTATGGGCTTATTGGTTGCTCTGCCACCATTTTATTTTTTAACCTCTTCCTGGAACGTGTCATCACAGTGATCGCATTCGTTTTGAAGTTCTGCCACGAGTGCAGAGAACGCAGCAAAGCCGGCCCGGCTCAAAACTGCCGGCGTCCCTCCACCGACAGCAGAGGGCGGCGCACGGACAGCTTGGCCGGCTGGAAACCTTCAGTGTACTGCGTCATGCTCATCTTAGGAGTCGCCGCCATCATGGTCTCTTGCTGCGCGTCCACTATGTACTCGGCAGCTGAGGGTTGGGACTACCTGGACGCCCTCTATTTCTGTTTCGTGGCTTTCAGCACCATTGGTTTTGGGGATATGGTGAGCAACCAGCGTGAGATGTACAAAGCTCAAGCGGCCTACAGGGTGGGCAACTTCCTTTTTATCCTAACAGGGGTGTGTTGCATTTACTCACTGTTCAACGTCATTTCCATCGTGATCAAGCAAGTTCTCAACTGGCTTCTGCGGAGACTGGAGACTCCCTGCCACTGCCGAGGGAACCCCCATCCACGGAGAAATGTGGTCGTTCCAGGCCACATGAGAACCAGACGGGCCAACTCCATCGAAACTGACGCAGTCAATGACAGCGAGGCGGATGGACGGCGGATGTCTGGAGAGATGATCTCCATGAAGGACTTTCTGGCTGCTAATAAAGTTAATCTGGCCATCATGCAGAAGCAGCTGTCAGAGATGGCCAACGGACATCCTCGCCAGTTAGGGAGCAGCTCACGTCACAACGAGTTCTCCGGTGGGGTCGGAGCGCTGGGAATCATGAACAACCGACTGGCAGAGACAAGTGTAGACAGATAAATCCAGCGTTTAGAAATGTGAAATAACCAAAGCAAGTGTGACGACTTTTTTCCAACGAAGACATGCAAAAACCATAACTCTCATCCTTTGGGTCTCATTCACTAATAGCTGTGTATAAACGTTCTTCTGTAAATGCGCAGACAAGGTCAGCTTAGAAAAAGGGGTCATATGATGTTGCTAAAAAACATTATTTTGTGTATTTGGTGTAATGAAATGTGTTTATGCGGTTTAAGGTTAAAAAAACACATTATTTTCCACATACTGTACATTATTGTTTCTCCTCTATGCCCCGCCTTTCTGAAACGCGTCGATTTTTACAAAGCTCATCGGTCTGAAAAAGCGAGGTGTGCTCTGATTGGCCAGCTATGCAGTGCGTTGTGATTGGCCGAATTCCTCAAGCGTGTGACGGAAATGTTACGTCCCTTACCATATTGTGATGCCTGCGGCAACCACATGTGACGACCCCGGGCTGGACTCCGCTTCGTCCACGGTGAAAGCAGATCCGGCGATCCACAGCACGAAGTTAAAGTATTTCCTCAGCAACCAGCACGGATCATCTCCAGGCATGACGAAAAAGATATCGTCCTCTTTTGGAAGGCCAAACAAAGTAGTTTCGCTTTCACAACGAAACACAGCGCCTTCACGACATGGCGGCGGCAGCGGCAACAATAATAAAGTTATGCCTTCTTTCTTTGCGTGAACATTTGGGTGGCGTTATGCAAATCTTCCCACATAGTGAGGTAGATATGTGGGGGCGTGTTAGAACGAGCCGTTTTAGGTAGGTGTGGCTGACTCTTAACTTTTATAAAGAATATCTCTTTGGATTTGAGACTTTTCTTTGCAACTTTACAGATCTTCTTTACACACCAAGAGCTTGAAACACTCCAAAGAACAATTGAAATCGCATCATATGACACCTTTAAATTGATTTTTTCTTTTACTTGGCATAAAATGAATGTTAACGGAAATAAAATTAAATATAAAAAGATAACATTTTATTTCAGCTAGTTTCCAAATCAACATTTCTCTTTTTCATTTAGTTTTATTTGATGACTTAACTTAAACTAAAATTGAAATAAAATTAATAAAAACTATACATACATTTAAAAAAAAACAATAACTAATAAAAATTACAAAAGCACAGCACAACACAATTACTAAAACTTTTGCTAAAATTAAAATTAAAATACAAAAGTAAAAACTAATTCAAAATATTCAAAAGAACTATATATATCCTTGTGCTATTACATATTTCTATATCTAAGACATACATTCAAGACAAGATATTTAAATATGTAAGAATATGTACACTGTACTGTTCAAAGGTTTTTTTTTTTAAGAATGATTTCTGAAGGATCGTGTGACACTGAAGACAGGAAAAATGAGCTTTGCATCACAGGTATAAATTACATTTGAAAATGTATTAAAATAAACAACTGTTATTTTAAATTGTCATTTATATTTCACAGTATTTCTGTATTTTTTATTCAGTCCCAATGGTTTTTGAGGCCACTAGGGGTCTGTGATTTTTGCATACATGGGCTTAAATCCTAAAGTGCAAACTTTTTGATTAATCGTGATTTTTGAGCAAGAATGTTCGCACAGTTAGTGAATGAGACCCATTTTTGAAAAAAAGCATGTATTGCTGCTGATTTTGGACTTGAGGACATTTGAGCTGCTGTGTTGTATTTATCATCTTTCACACTAATATCTCTAATTGAGCCTTTTTAAACTTGTAGTGCATTAATTTGCAAACAAACAGATGTAATTAATTACTAGTCCTTAGTTTTCTTGCATATTTCAGCACTGTCACAGTATGGTAATATGTTCATTATGCCTAACTTATGGGGAAGAGTGACATTTATGCATCATTTGCTCACACTGCATCAGTTATACTGAGAATCTTTAATGGAACTTTTCTATGAACTTCATAGACAGAAATCTGCATGAATAATGTCTTAATTCATTAAGGCAACGTGTCTTCCCCATCACACTACCAAATAAGTCATATCAAAATTGTATTCGCTTCCTAGATATATGTACTGTGAAAGGACATATAGATAATGAACACCATTAAAGAACAAAATAAATAAATAAATAAATCTTGTCCAGAATGATGGTCTTTCTTATTGTTTGTGAGTCTGTATGTGGCTTGTCCAACATGAAATACTTATAGAGCGAATGGCTTTTTCCACTTAGTGGCAGCACTCAGACATAAAGATGGAACGCAGCATCTTCAGATCAAATTACCAGAGCTACAATATGTCATGATGTTAGGAGGTTGCTATGGAAACTCTAACTCTGTGCAAGAAGGATACCTCGTATCCACCAGCCTCAGATGGTAAAACACTGATAGCAGTGAATATGAGCTCCATGGGTGAGATGTTTTAGTAAATAGTAAATAACACAAGCTGCAATCATACAAACAAACATACATGACAAAGGAGCTGTCGAAGTTCACATATCTATGAACCAAAAACATTGTCACATACAGTACCTATATCAGCCAAATCATGTTTTGCTTAGTTTATTAAAATGCTTGCCTTCTCTAATTAAAAATAGTAACAAAAACTATAAAATATGAAATAAAATATAAAATAATACTAAAGTAATACTACAACAGTATATCAATGATACTAAAATATCACTGAATATATTATTGTGTTATATCATGTATAGTGAATAACATTACTTATTATATATACAACTAAGTAATATAATATTTCAGAATATATTTAAATAGCAGCAAACTAGAAAATACACTTGCATGCAAAGCACATTCCTCCTATAGGCCTATAACTTCACAAATTTATGACAAATACACATCGAGAGGCTGAACCAGAGATCAGACACTGTGATCCACTACAGCTAATATGTGCCCCATAACTAACATTGTTAATAGTGTTTACCAAACGTTTTGCCAATGATAAATTGCACTACCGTGAATGAAAAACGCGTTTCGGTATTTCAAGTCATTTGTCCCATTAGTCTATCCGTAATTACGTTAATTGTCAGTGACCAGCGGTGGTGGGAAATAATGAGTGAGTTAGCAGTTTATTTACCTACTCGTTGTTTAATTTGTTTCTATCTCTCTATGTTAATTCTGCAATTTGCAAATATAGTATGTGAAAGCTGTGTAAACGGGCGCGTGAAAGGTGTCTCTTAACTACCGGTGTTTAATAGTGCACACCACGACTGCACACCGTCACACAACTCCAACCACTTTATTAAGTTTGCGGATGACACGACTGTAGTGGGTCTCATTAGCAACAGAGATGAGACAAACTATAGGAGCGAGGTGAGCTGCCTGGCCGGGTGGTGCAGTGACAATAATCTCTCTCTAAATGTGGAGAAGACGAAGGAGATTGTTGTTGACTTCAGGAGAGTGCGCACTCAACATGTTCCTCTGACCATCAACGGTGCGACTGTGGAGAGGGTGAGCAGCACCAAGTTCCTGGGTGTGCACATCACAGAGGACCTCTCCTGGACTGACAACGCCGCAGCACTGGCCAGGAAAGCACAGCAGCGTCTCTACTTCCTCCGCAAACTGAGAAGAGCCAGAGCCCCAGCCCCCATCATGTGCACCTTCTACAGAGGCACCACCGAGAGCATTCTGACTAGCTGCATCACTGCGTGGTATGGCGCCTGCAACGCGTCCTGCCGCAAGACACTTCAACACATAGTGAGAGCAGCTGAGAAGATCGCTGGTGCATCTCTACTCCCTCCACGACATTTACCACACCAGTCCACCCGCAAGCCATCTGCCTTGAGGGATACCACTTTCCACCCACCCACACAGCTTCTTTCAGTTTGGCTGCCATAAGGGAGGAGCTGCCGGAGTTCCAGGCCAGGCGCAGACGGAAGGACAGCTCATCATCAGGGATGTCCGGGAAGCTGAACTCCCTCCGGACTTCGTAGTATTCCGTGTTTTTTTCCATCCATTTAAAGTGGTCGTTTCCCAAAAGGTTTTTTTTTTCCAATTTTTTGGGATATATTCTTCAGAGGTTTCATGTATTAATCTACACAGAAAAATTAGTTGTAACGTAGTGTTTTGGATATGTAGGGTTAAGCACGGGTCCTGTTTCTGTAAATAATGTACAGTGTTGGTAAGTACATTTAAAGGGGTATGATGCGATTTCAAGTTTTCATTTCTCTTTGGTGTGTTACAAGCTCTTGGTGCATAAAGAAGATCTTTAAAGTTGCAAGACTAAAGTATCAAATCCAAAGAGACATTCTTTATAAAAGTTAAGTCAACCACGCCTACCTCAAACAGCTCGTTCTAACACGCCCCACATATCTAGGTCACTATGGGGAAATATTAGCATAATGCAGCCCACATGTGCACGCAAAGAAGAAGGATCAGCAGTAGTGTTGATGCAGCATGTCAGGGAGACGCTGTGTGTTTCAGTGCGAAAGCAAAAGCACTTTATTTGGCCTTCCGGAAGTAGATGCAATTAGGAATCATTGGTTAAGATTTATTACAACAGAACAGCACAATTCAGATGTTCGAATTTGTGCAACCCATTTTATGGACGACAGTTTTTTGAACCTGGAAGAGTACAAGGCTGGCTGTGCACAAAGGCTATTTCTAAAAAAAAAAAAAAATAAAAAAAGGGTTTGATAGACTTTGCTCTCGACAATCTGGGTTTTCTGAATCAGGACTCTGAAGTATGTTTTGGTATTAGTTATAGTATTTGCATGACTGTTCAAATGCCGGTAGTGGTGTGTGTGTGTGTGTGTGTGGGGAACAGGGTCACATCACAGGAGATTGAACTGTCTGTCAGAAATCATAGCAAGTCAGCTGTCTTAACCGCAGCTTGTTACTGCATCATCATCATTTTCGGTGTTTGTAACTTGATGGTAAAACTACACATTATTAACTGTCTTGAGATTTACGGGGAAAGATGAAGCTGGTGATTATGGTAAGGGGCTTTACATTTCCGATGAGTGCTTGCAGTGTTTGGCCAATCACTATGCACTGGGTCAGCTGGCCAATCAGTGCAGACTGCGCTTGTCAAAGGAGGGGCTTTTGTTGAAAACTATGTTTTTGAGAGAGGCGGGGCATAGAGGACTTGCAATAATGTACAGTATTTAAAAAATTATGTTTTTTTTTTTTGAACATTAAAGCATGTCAATCTATTCTGTTACACCAAATACACAAAATAATGATCTTTAAAGAAGCATCATATGACCCCTAATGTCACTGCCATAGATGAATACATATTAAACCAATGACCCCGTATTATAGCAAGTGGACTTTCTAGAATAATGCTAACACACCCACACACACACACACACCCATTATATATACCGTAAAAAAGATATAAATAAGGGCGATAATAAGGTATGTCCCCTTTGGGGTCTTTGCGTCAAATAAATTGCCAAAAGTGCTCTTATACACACAGAAAGCCATGTAAATGCAAATAAGTGTCTACTTTAATATTAAAATAACTTTTGTGACAAAAATGTCAAAATATGGGCTGACATCAACATTCTATGGTCATTCAGCGAAAGATATAATTTCTGTAAAAAAGAAACAACATACGTATCGACCTGTACTTTTAAAAGATAAAAGAAAAGGTGATACTAAATTTTACTAAATTTTTTAAATGTTTAAAAACTTCTTGCCGACAAATGGGTGAAACCTAGTGCTTTGTATAGTATAGTGGTAAACATGTTAAAGCACAATGAATTAAGTTTGGGGCGCACTGTGATCCGTGAATAGAGTTGTTAAGTGATCTAACGATTTATTGTTGAACTATGCTTGACTTGGATTGATTTTTATGGTTATTTTTTGGTATATGGACTTTTGTTACACTGAATGACTTTTTTTCTGTAAATCATGGTAAAAATGTGTGGTAGTCTTTATTTTTTGCTCAGAATAAAAAAAATGAAACAGGACACATTCTAATGTATGAAAAACAAATTTAAAGCTGTAATTAAATACTAGACTATAACTGTTACGGAGAGCGCTTCTGTTACTCTCTCTTCGGGCCACCAGAGGGCTCCATCACCAGAGTACTAGTTTACTCCCTGCACTACATTTCCCATCAGCCCTGCACCTGTCTCTGACTATTACACCTGTTCCCCATTACTTTAGACTATTTAATGAGCTCTTTCACCCAGATTCTCTGCGAAGTCTTGTTTTTGCCTTGGTGAACATTTCTGAGCATTATTCCAGTTTCATTGTCCTGTCTTTTGTCTCGACCTCTGCCTGCCTTTTGTCTCTTGTTGATTTGCTGCCTGCTCCTTGGACTTGTGCTCTGTTTACTGGACTATCGACATTGGATTGCCGCCTGCCCTGACCTAAGACCGTCTCAGTTTCCGAACGATATCTGCCTGCCCAGATCTCAGGTCTGTCTATGATCACGAATCTGTCTACCATACGATACTGCCTTATCTGTGTCTTGACCTCTGCTCGTTTGATTTAAGTTTCAAATAAAACTGCAAATGGATCCAACCGTGTTCTTCTGTAATCTTTACAGAAGACTTCGCTGCAACATGATCCAGCAGCGATCTATCACCTCTCTTCAGAGCTGTCTGCGCAAGCGACACAACTAGCCACTCATCATCATCATCATCAGCTGCAGAGGCTCACTACACTCACTGCAGAATTAGTCAAGACATTACAGACACTGCACGTTTCTCCACCCGAGCTCTCGGTGCCTCCAACTAATGCTGCAATAGCGGTCACATCAGCACAAACCTCCAACGTGAGTCCCCGCTTGGCTTTCCCTGAGAAGTACGACGGTAATCCAGCTCAGTGCAAGGGGTTCCTTCTCCAATGCACCCTGTTCATTAATCAACAACCAGCCCTGTATGCAACGGAGGAGGTGAGGATTTCCTTTGTTTGTTCTCTACTCCCCGGTAAAGCGCTGGAGTGGATGGCGGCAGTATGGATAGGGGGCAGATCTCCTTTTCCCTCATTTACAATCTTTCTTCAACGTTTCCGGGAGGTCTTTGATCATTCAAGGGATGGTCGGAGTGCAGATGAACAGTTGCTAACACAGTTGAGAACTGCGGCAGAATATGCTTTGTCCTTACAGACAGAATTAGCGTGCTGAGATGAGGGGAGAACTTTAGAGCAGTTTATTGAGCTCTGTATTCAGATTGACAATCTTCTCAGATCACGACGCCCCTCGACAAGGACAACTACTATGACTGTTTCTGACACCCACGAACCCATGCAGGTCGACACCGATCACCTCTCGCCTGAGGAGAGAGATTGTCGCATTAATCACCGTCTCTGTCTCTATTGTGGTGAGCCAGGCCACATGAGACTGTCATGCCCCTCTCGCTCTCGCAGAGACCCCACTACTCGGGTGAGTGTCCCCATTCTAGCTCTCAATGTTGATAACTGCATCACTCTCCCTACAAGAGCTGTGTCCGCTCGCGCCATGTTAGACTCTGGGGTGGCTGGGAATTTTATGTCATTGGATTTTGCTCAAGAATGCAGTAACACTCTAATAGAATGTCTTCCTCCTTTGGCAGTCGAGGCTGTCGACGGGCGCCCCCTGTGCACAGGAAAGATAACTCGCATGACAACGAAACTTAGTATGGCAATGGGAATTCATCAGGAGACCATTATTTCAACTTCTCATGCACCCATCATTCTAGGATTGCCGTGGCTCCGCAGGCATAACCCAAACATCTCCTGGTAGGAATTTCAGATAATCAGCTGGAATGAGAACTGTTTTCCTCGTTGTGTTGAGAACATCACTCCTTCATCTTCTAACTGTTAGCGATACAGATACTGACTACTCGGTTACCCAGTGTCTATCATGATCTAAGTGAAGCATTGAGCAAATCCAAAGCCTCTCAACTGCCTCCTCACAGACCCTCCGACTGCGCTATCGACCTTCTGCCCGACTCTAGTCCCCCGAAGGGCCGCATATTTCCCCTGTCACAACCAGAATCCGAAGCCATGAACGACTACATTCAGGAGGAACTGGCTAAAGGCTATATCCAACCCTCCACTTCATCAGCGTCCGCAGGGTTTTTCTTTGTGAAGGAGGGCTGTCTCTGTCCTTGCATCGATTATCATGGCCTCAGTGAAATGACTGTTAAATTTCGTTACCCACTACCCTTAGTACCCTCTGCACTGGAACAGCTGAGAACTGCCCAATTCTTCACCAAGCTGGATTTTATGCAGTGCATATAATCTCATTCGGATTCGGACGGGTGATGAATAGAAAACTGCCTTCTCCACGACCATGGGGCACTATGAATATTGGGTTATGCCCTTCGGCCTAGTCAACAGTCCATCTATCTTCCAGTCATTCATCAATAACGTCTTCAGGGACATGCTCAACAGGAATGTTATCGTATATATTGACGATATTCTGGTCTATTTCGAAACCCTCGAGGAGCATATCCAACATGTCAGGTCTGTTCTCAAACGCCTAATCCAGCACCAACTGTACGCCAAAGCAGAGAAGTGCGAGTTTCATCTGACATACCTCTCTTTCCTGGGCTACGTGATTAGTCAGGAGGGAGTGGCAATGGATGAGAACAAAAGTCAATGCAGTCCTAAAATGGCCACTACCATCTACTATTAAGGAGCTGCAACGTTTCCTGGGATTCACCAATTTCTATCGTCGCTTCATCAGAGGTTTCAGCTCCGTAGCTGCTCCTCTCACAAATGACAAAGAGGGGTTCTAGTCGTCTTCACTGGTCACCTATTGTCCGAGAGGCCTTTCAGGAATTGAAGCAACAATTCACCACCGCTCCCATCTTACACCACCCTGACCCCAGTTTTCCATTCATAGTAGAGGTTGACGCTTCCAACATCAGAATAGGGGCAGTGCTATCAAAACGTTGGGGCTCCCCTGCAAAGATGTTTCCATGTGCTTATTATTCACACAAACTCAGCCCAGCGGATAGAAATTATGATGTTGGTGACGGAGTTGTTGGCCATTAAAGCTGCACTCGAGGAATGGCGTCATTGACTGGAGGGAGCAAGACATTCATTCATTGTTTTAACCGACCATCGTAACCTTGAGTACTTGAGAACGGCTAAGAGACTCAATCCACGACAGGCTAGGTGGTCTGTTTTTCTCCAGGTTTGATTTCACTGTAACCTACTGGCCAGTGTAGCGTCTGGACCAATCCAACACACTATATATTCTCTTTTTATATGACAAATACTCTGTAACCTCAGTTAACAAGCCATATGAAGACCTATGGACACTTCCCCCCGAAATGCGTAACACCCCAGGAAGTCGAACAGGCTTCTTTGTTGCATGGCAACAAACGCTGATATCACTGGGTTTACTGGCCAAAAAATGCAAAGCAGGGAAAATCCCTGCAAGTCCCAGGGCAAGAGGCAGTGTAGAAATGGACCGGTGTTCGAGTTTACTCATAGCAACCTTATTGAATGAACACATATCTTTCAGGTCATTGTGTATATTATTGTCATCGTGTGTTTTGTCTTTGATATTTTTAGACTATTTTGTGCATGCTTATGAGGGAACCTATTTCTGTCATCCTTTCACTATATGTAATCTTACCTTGTTTAATATCTATGAATTTGCCATCTGATGATCGAAACAAGCATGTATATTATACGTTGGTACATAGGCAATATATATTAGAGCCCTGAGAATCGTTAATAATTTCGATTTAAGTCCATTTGCAAATTACCCTGCTTAGAGAACAAAGGGTCGTAAACCCTCCAGCAATTGCCACCTCCCGCTCGGAAATTCCATTTTGCTCATTGGACAAGCCCATCTTGAAAGGCGGAGATCTTCTCCGACCTTAAAGGCCCGGCTCCAGGGAACCGCCCCAGTCGGTGGTTCGGTCAGAAGAAAAGATGAAGATGTGAGAAAAACGCTACAGGATACCAAAGCATCTGTGCCAGGACTTTTCTTCGGCCTAGTCCTTTCCATACATCAAGTAACACTGACTCAAACTGGTTCTTCTCATCGACCCGAATTCAGCAAAGATCTACGGGAAGCTTTAAGATTTGCATCAGGAATCTCTTTCAGACCGCCGAGACTCGCTAAGTATCAAAATTAGTCTTATTAGTGATACATGAAGTATCATTTGCACCTTTTTACAAAGGGTGTTTGAACTAAGAATCTGACGTATACCTCAGGTGTAGATCTGCTGAATATGCAAAATGTTCCATAAAAGCATCTTATGTCTCTTTTCTGTACTGAGTTAAGCTTTAACCCTTCCCTATACCAACTGTGTGTGTGTGTGTGTGTGTTTGTGTATGTGTATGTTAGACCAGTTTTATGTGTTTATGTAGTATGTTAGAATAGTTTAAGTGTTTATGTAGTTAATATAGTCTTACTTGTATCACACTTGACGTGGTCATTGTTTACTCATAACCGGAGTCAAAAATCATGCAGATTTACGTTACAAACTAATAGAATTGTACAGTAAGAAAGTTATTCCCTTAACCAGGAAATAAACGTTCTTAGAATTGACAAGACAGTTGACCCTGAGTGGTCAGCTAAATATCTACAGTGGATCTAAAATATGAATAGTTAATTATAACTAGTTATGGTTAATTATTCATATTTTCCATGAGCTGATTTGCTACACCAGGTTCTAAGAACACAAAAGCAGATGCCCTGTCATGGCAATTCGAGAGAAATTCTGACTCCAGTAGGCCTGAAAATGTAATTTCCCCGGCTCTCATTGTGTCACCTATCCAGTGGGACATTATTACTGAGATTGAGCAGGCTAATACCGAACACAACGTCCCTGTTGAATGCCCCCAGGATAAGTTATTTGTCCCTGTAGCTCTTTGAGAGAGAACGATCACACATGTTCATGCTTCACTCAGCTCAGGACATCCAGGTATTAATGCAACCATCCAACTACTTCAAAACTGGTTCTGGTGGCCATCCCTGAGAAAGGATACGATTAGTCAGATTCATGAATGCAGGGTTTGCAATACACCGAAACCATCCCACCTACTACCAGCAGGACTCCTTCACCCGCTACCCATCCCACAGCGTCCCTGGTCACATATTGCCATAGATTTCGTCACCGACCTACCTAGTTCCAATGGCCATACTACTACGTTTCTCTAAGGCCTGTCGCCTCATTCCCTTGCCTAATTTACCCACCGCTCTGGAGACGGCTGAACAACTATGTAATCTAGTCTTCCGCTTCTATGGTTTACCGGAGGACATAGTTTCCGACCTGGGTCCCCAGTTTACCTCCCGTCTGTGGGCCGCTTTCTTCAAGGTACTGGAGATCAATGTGAGCCTCACCTCGGGCTACCATCCCCAATCCAATGGTCAGGTAGAGAGACTCAACCAGGAACTTACCCGGTTCCTTCGTTCATATTGTAGTCAAAATCAACAGGATTGGAGCCGTTCTATCATGTGGGCCGAATACGCTCTCAACTCTCTCCGCAAGCCCTCTACTGGGTTAACTCTGTTTCAGTGTATTCTGGGATATCAACCACCCCTGTTTCCCTGGTCAGGAGAACCGTCTAATGTTCCTACAGTTAATGACTGGATTCAGAGAAGTGAGGAGACTTGGAATCAGGCTCATCATCATTTACAGCATGCTGTAAGACGTCAGCGGATTCAGGCTGATCGGCATCGCTGTCCCAGCCCAGAATATAGTGTTGGCCAATGGGTATGGTTATCCACTCGTGACCTCCGTCTCCGTTTGCCATGCCGTAAACTCAGTCCCAGGTACGTGGGTCCTTTCCAGATTATTCGCCAAATTACCCCTGTATCTTTTGAATTGGCTTTAGCTCCTGTGTTCCTATACCTTGGTTCACCAAGACAAAACAAGACTTTGCAGAGAATCTGGGTGAGAGCTCATTAAATAGTCTAAAGTAATGGGGAACAGGTGTGGGAGAATGATCAGTGACGGGTACAGGGCTGATGGGGAGTAAACTAGTACTCAAATTCTCTCTCTCTCTCTCTCTCTCTCTCTCTCTGTATAGTCACACCTCACACACACAGTGCAGGCTGAAGCTCCCGAAGCAGGAGAGAATTAAAGATTACCTGCTGATGGAAGAGGAGTTAATCAGAAACCAGGAGCAGATGAAACCTCTAGAGGAGAAACCGGAGGTGCACCATCCACTCATCCATCATCCATTCTTCTCTCTCGCTCTCCTTTTTGTTCATTTGTCTGTGCTGATAGTTATGTTTTTGCACTTCTTAGGAGGAGAGGTCAAAGGTCGATGACCTGAGGGGGACTCCTATGTCTGTGGGGACCCTGGAGGAGATCATGCCATCGTCTCCACGTCTGTGGACTCAGAGCACTATGTCAGCATTCTGTCATTTGTCGACAAAGATCTGCTGGAGCCCGGCTGTTCTGTCTTACTCAATCACAAGGTACAATATCCACCAGGATTTAGTAGAAATAGGATACATTTTTCAAACTTAAAAGGATAGTACACTCAAATATGAAAATTAAGATATTGTTAATCAGGGCTGCTCAATTATGGCAAAAATCATAATCACAATTATTTTGCTCAATATTGTAATCACATTTATTTAACACTATTATGAGTGGGCCACATGACCAAAACTTTAGAAAAGTGATTATTTAAAAAAAAAAATAGATATTTTCTGTAAATAAGGTTCCTATGACATCTACATTTTAGAGATTTAAAGATTCTCAATAGCACAACAGTATTCTAGGGCAACAAATATTAGTAAAAAAAACAAAGTCCTAAAAAAATTATTGTAAATGGTCAGAAATAAAAAAGACAAATACAATAGAAAATATACAAATGAAACAAATTGTGCTTTAAGTTTTTATGCAAGCCTAAAGTATTCAGCTAACAGCATCCTACAGAAATCCAATAATTTAATGTAAATTAAAACAGCATAGTCTTCACTGTAAGAAATAAACTTAATTTGTTTCGTATTAAAGCTACAAAAGTCCTTCAGTCAAAAGCAGTGGGTGATTTTTTTATTTAGTATATTATTTTTTTTTCTTTGTGTTGTTTGATTAATATTAAGAACACAGACAGAAAGATGGCATCTAGCTGCTGTCACTTTAAGACGCCGCAACGATCCCAAGCACGTTAACATGTATTTTTATTTTCAACTGTTTGTTCATATATTGGATAACCGATGAGGGTCTATGTGAAAACACCACAGCCCGCTGCGTGTTGCATTTTGCACGTAGTTGACCATTTAGGCGCACACCTTAAACTAAAAGTTGACTTTACATGTCTGTGTTGTGTTCCGTCTCTGAGCGCATACACAGAAAGCTTCCTGAGGAACAGCGCAAGCTCTCTTTCACGCTTTTAAAAACATGAATAAATCTAATAAACTTAATCAAGACAGTCCCAATTTGGGAACGTCACGTTACATGATTTACTGATGCACATGAAATTCGGCTTTATGGAGGCGCAAAAGCGCACACTGGAAGGAGTCACAATCATCGTTTTATCTCGATTATTGTATCTTCATAATCGTCGGAGGCTGAAATCGAAACTGTATTTTGATTAATTGCGCAGCTCTCTTTTTAATAACACCTCAGAGGTTTCTGTGCCTCTGTTGAAAGTCCAGGTAACCAAAACTTAAAAGATCCAAAAAGGCTATAAATGATCTAGGTTATAAATGAAATCCAATCATCATATAAAGCAATTGTGTCACTTCATTGGATTGGATTAAACCACTTGATTCATATGGATTCAGTTTATGATGCCTTTTTGGGTCTTTTACGTTTTAGTTACCTGGTCTTTCAATGGAGGGACAGGAACCTCTCCGGTTTAATTAAAAATCTTATAAAATTGTAAAAACATATCAATTCATGTTTTGAAGATTAACCAAAGACTTCTGGGTTTGCAACGACATGAGGGTGAGTAAATGATGACAGACTTGTCATTTTTGGTTGAGCTTTCCCTTCAAAATATCTTGCTCTCTGCAACCATTTGTATTTGAATGCTGCTCTCCTGTAGCTAATTCCAGATAGTGAATGTTGGTAGATTTGCCTATTAAATGATTGAATAACTTGTTGTTTAGGTCCATGCTGTTATAGGGGTTTTGATGGATGACACAGACCCTCTTGTTACCGTCATGAAGGTGGAGAAGGCTCCACAAGAAATCTTTACAGTTTCGCCTGGCGAAAATTATCGAAGCCATTTATTTTAATTTTGAAAAAAACATGTTCTTAATATAGTACTTGATATTTGAGTGGCTTTATGGAAATATATAGCTGCGTTTATATTTTAGGAAGGGTGTCCCTCAGAAGGGGATCATGCGCTGGTCCATGCAACAAATATTTAAACTTCTGCTCTAGGAGAATATCTAGGATTAATCTATTATAATGATTAAACTTTTTACAGGTGCTTTGTGATGTTTAATCAGGGAAACATGAATGTATGCTGCTTAACTAATGTTTTGACCTATAGGAGTCTGTGGAGCTGCCGCTGACCCATCCAGAGTATTATGAGGAAATGGGGATCAAGCCTCCCAAAGGGGTCGTTCTCTACGGCCCCCCTGGAACAGGTGAGACCAACACCCCTCTGTGTGTTTCAGTCTCCTGATGATCATTTCATTACCTATAATGAAATTGATGAATTCACAGATAGAAATAAGGGCATGTAGTGTATCACAAGTCTTGATCAATCATATAGTTTTCCTGGATGTTAGGTAAAACCTTCCTTGTCAAGGCAGTGGCCAATCAGACGTCTGCAACGTTTCTGCGGGTTGTTGGTTCAGAGCTGATTCAGAAGTATCTCCGGCGATGGCCCTAAACTACGTGAGCTCTTCAGGGTGGCAGAGGAACATGCTCCTTCTATTGTCTTCATCGATGAGATTGACGCCATTGGAACTAAGAGGTAGAGCAATATTGTGAAATCTTTCAAATATGCTCATATACCCTTAGGCCATCCAAGAAGTAGATGAGTTTATTTCTAGATGAGGGTGAGTCAATTTGAAGCAGATTTTAATTTTTGGGTGAATTATTCCTTTAATAAAGATATCATGTCATATACCCTGATTACCTTTTGCAGATACGACTCAAACTCGGGAGGTGAATGTAAAATTCAGAGAACCATGTTGGAGCTTCTCAACCAGCTGGATGGCTTTGATTCACGTGGAACCCTCAAGGCATTTTTCTCTCTATCACCCTCAGGCCGCATCGACCGCAAGATTGAGTTCCCATTACCAGATGAGAAAACCAAGAGAAGGATCTTCCAGATCCACACTAGCAGAATGACTGTGGCTGAAGACATAAGCTTAGACGACCTCATCCTGGCTAAAGACAACCTTTCAGGAGCTGATATTAAGGTATGTTAAGGGTTCGGTTCATTTTAAAGTGTTGCAAAAAAGCTCTGCTGCCCTCTTGTGTTGATTTTTGTTTGATTTTTTTTCTCTATAGTTTTCAGAACGCAGAATTGTTCGTATAGATATACACAGTATTTCTCATGTCTATCTTGTATATCTCTTGACTTCCTGTCTCTTCAGGCCATCTGTACAGAAGCAGGTCTCATGGCCCTCAGAGAATGCAGGATGAAGATCACCAACGAGGACTTCAAGAAGTCTAAAGAAAACGTTTTGTATGAGAAGCAGGAGGGCACCCCTGAAGGCCTCTCTCTAATCTCCACTTTTCATGAGAGTGCAGCACTCGCTCTTGAGTGCACATTTGGCTAAAATTTTACTAAAAACATGTTTTTCTGAATTTAATCATTTGAATCAGAAAGTCACAGTAAAAGGTAGCGTCTTCAGAGAAAGCATGTCCTCAGAGAGAGAAATGATTAATATCCCTTCCATACAGCTTCTGCTAATTACTAAACTACGTCTTCTCTCCTGCTTGACTCTGCAGAGATTGGCATAATTAACGGAGCGTTTTTAGATTGTTCTCATCTCAATCTCTGCTCTCTGTTCCCCTTAAAGCATGGGTCACCAAACTTGATCCTGGAGGGCTAGAGTTTAGCTCCAACTTGCCTCAACACACCTGCCTGGAGTTTCAAGTATACCTAGTATGAGCTTGATTAGCTGGTTCAGGTGTGTTTAATTAGGGTTGGAGCTAAACTCTGCAGGACACCGGCCCTACAGGACCCTGTCTGGTGACCCCTGCCTTAAAGGGTTAGTTCACCAAATGAAAATTAGCCCATAAATTACTCACCCTCAAGTCATCCTAGGTGTATATGACTTTCTTCTTTCAGACGAATCCAGTCGGAGTTATATTAAAAAATTGTCTTTGATCTTTCAAGCTGTTTAATGCCACTCAGCGGGTGTTGCATGCATCATTCCAAAAGAAGTTAAATAAAAAGCACCTTTCCATAAAAAAAAAAGTGTCTCACACGGCTCCGGGGGGGGGGGGGGAACAAAGGCCTCATGTAGCGAATCGATGCTTTTTTGTAAGAAAAATATCCATATTTAAAACGGAATAATCACTTTAATGTAGCTTGCACCACTGTTGTGAAAACGGAAGCAGTTCCATCGGATGTACTAAAATAATAAATAATATTTAAATAATTGACGTATCAGGTCAGCTTTGCGCATGCGCCGCTCAGAAGTGACGAATGCGGAAGCGCAGGGGTGAGATCAAAACAAAACAACGGTCACTTTTTAGAAGTACAAAACGAGGATTTGAAGAAGAATGTTGGAGGATTTCGATATAAGCCAAGAGGAGACTGGTTTTTCTTTGCTAAAGTAAGGAAACTTTGCTTCCTTTGATCCTGTAAACAAACGTTGGTTTTCACGAGACTCACTGGCGCATGCGCAAAGCTCCAGTTACTCAGTGAGCGCAATCTAGATTAAAGTGATTATTACGTTTTGAACATGGATATTTGTCTTAAAAAAACGTATCGATTTGCTACAGAGCCGTGTGAGACACTTTTTTTTTTTTTATGGATGGGCGCTTTTATTTAACTTCTTTTGGACTGATGCATGCAACACCCGCTGAGTGCAATGATAGAGCTTGAAAGATCAAAGACCTTTTTAAATATAACTCCGACTGGATTCGTCTGAAAGAAGAAAGTCATAAACACCTAGGATGACTTGAGGGTGAGTAATTTATGTGTTAATTTTCATTTTTGGGTGAACTAACCCTTTAATTATTTAAAACACCCTTATCACATACTGTCTCCCGGAATGGGTGTGCTGCAGCTCTTGTTTGCCCAGGTTTGAATACATTATTATTAAATATTATTGTAGGTAATTACATTATTAGAGGTGCTACTGTTTATAAAATGATTAAAAGCCACCAAGAAGAATGTTTTCCTCCTTTAAGTCCTATTTTGAAGCCTTCATTCTTCATTGACCTCTGCAAAGCAGCATGAAGAGGGTGATGAAAATGCTTTCTTGATGTAATGAAAGTCTGCAGTCAGCCTGCGGCCCTTCACAGGATCCGTGCTGCACTCTCCTTAAATCAGTCAGCGCATGCACATCAATGCACATTCAGCAGTCAGAGACTAGCTCACGTAGACCAAAAGCTGGATGCAGACCCCTTGACGGTGTCACTGATGCTAAGCTTCTTCATGACAGGCCTCATAGAAGACACATTATACAGTGTGAACCCTGTTCATCTGTGATCTTCCACACTTAAGGACACTAGGTGTCATGTTTGACCATTTTTGTAGGACATTGGCATGAGAGATAACACAAGGCCATGGCAGGTTAGAAACAGATCCTGGGTCTTGGGGACAATTTTGATCAAATAACATCTTAACTAATACAGTTTAATTACTGTAAACTAATACTTGCTTAATAAATTAAATACCAATGGGTGGGATGTGGTGATGAAGTTACTGTCCTCACACATAGAACATAATTACTTTATAAGAGATAAAATTATAAATAAAACACCAAATCATGAATAAGATAAAAAAAAAAAAAAAAAAGGAGAAAGATGGATGTGGTTTTATAAAAAAAAATTCAAATAATTTATTTCATTTTATTTAAGAAGTGTTTCTTTCTATATAAGAGATCATGTATATTATATAAAATAAAAATTATTCATGTTAAATTATATACATGTGTGTGTGTGTGTATATTTACCAATAAAATTATGTTTTAATTAAGAATTATTAATGTAAGTTTATCATAAAAAACAAATACAATAAATTACATTATTACATGTTTATATGTGTGTGTGTGTATATATACATATAACAACAGAATAATGTAAATGTTGTCAATGTAAATGTTGAGTGTTGACCTACAGGTGATTTGCTCATGGGTTGTGCATTAGCCAATAGAAAGTGCTGAACATTCTGTGTGGGTAAAACCTGATGCACTTCCTCTTTTCTTTATAGAAATTGTACTGCAGTGTGGTACAATACAAGTAAATGTAGCCAAATACTAGTATAGTATAATTCAATAACTTATTCCATTTTTTTTTTTTTTAAGTTTTATTATGACCACCTTGATGGCATTTTTATTATATCCGTTGCCTGGTGCATTGCAGGTCCAGGGCGGCCAATAATGCCCCCCTTAACATTGTGTATAATATTGCAGGTCCGCGTCAACCAATCAGATGCTCCGTACCAAACCGACGCCGTTGAATTCTCAAGCGGAGGGAAATCCACGGGTATCCATCCGCCTGGAGAAACTAGTGCCAACCTCACTGAGTTCATGAAGAGCCTGTTCTTCATAAAAGCAGTAAGAGCAGTGTTTATTTAATAATGATCTAATAATGGCATCGACTAACTTGCACTGGGCTTAATAAAAGATGCTCCAAACCACAGAATCCTATTCTAATATACACAAACATAAGCAGAAATGAGTTTGTGGTGCCACAGTTTTTGTATGTTATTAAGTAGCCTATCTAATAATTACCACAGACCTCCTCTGGATAATTAGTTAATCTCTGACAATGAACTGAGCAAAATGAGCAATTTAGCCAGTAAAAAAATCGTCAGCAGTAATTCATATCTTTAAACATAGTGCAGCATTGATTGTTTTTTTTAATTTAATTTTTTAGTTTTACTTATATATACAATGCAGCATTGCTTATATATTATTAATATAATATAAATTAAGCTAATATCTTTAAACATGGAGCAGCATTGATAGTTTTTAATAATTAATAATTGATCGTTTTTTTTTTGATAGCTCTTGTCAATCAGTATGACTGAGTGGCAGTTCATCAGCAGTTATTCACATCTTCACATTCTCCAACCCGGAGTCCAGGACATGCTAACAGTGTGCAAAGATGCATTGTTTGGCATTAATGCATCATCTTGATGCTGAAATATTTCACAGAGCCATGCACACTGTGTAGTGCACCGGCGTGCTGGTGGTGGGCGGGCGCTTCGGGCTGCCTGCGCTCTAACGGCGCGTGTGATTGGCGGAGAGGGAAAGGCAGGGCCGCTCGGCGCGCACTGAGTCAGGAAGTGAGTGGCGGATGAATACATGTGCGCTCCTCGCCGCGTCCACAGCCAGAGCCGCAGCAGCAGCGCACGCAGCCCGACGAGACCTGCGTTTAGTCTAGTCTGGAGATTATCACGCTTTATTCCCTACAAACATGGTACGTAATCTTTTGTTTCATATAACGTTACTATTAACGCGTTACTCGGCCAGACAGTAACTCAAACAATCCGTTCGCATCAAATTAGCCTCGTTTACTTAGAAATAGGCTTTTGATATAAGCGTTAGTAGATGTAACTTCTCGAGATAATTTACTACAACGATAAACATATTTTAAACAATATTTAGTTACCTGCTATTGAGGTGTAGTTCAGTCAGAGTGAAGCTGAATCTACAACTGCGCAATTCTTACATCCTTTATCTTACATACGGGTTACACACATCAAATGCTGTGCAACGCGTCCCTTATGTTATTGTTTTTACCTTATATTTTACAGTATATTTAATTTAGATCAACATGACAGCACTTTGAAAGCTGTACTTGTGATATGTTAATTAGACCGACTGGTTATGTCAGTGTTTGGGGGTGTAGAGGGTCAGAAGGTTGGCATGATACGGATGTTTATGCTAATATTTGTGAAATATGATGGATGGGACATGATGAAGATGATTGTGGATGTGTCTGAGATGAGGAGGTGGCTCCGCCAGCGTCTGTTGCATCATCTACCTCCCTTTAAACCACCTCTAAAGACTGATTTACACCAGCAGGGCCAGTGTTTCCCATCTGAAACCACTTTACACACATTTAAAGGCCTCACTAATGACAGGCACTTGTATTTTAACCAAACCACAATGTTGCATGGGCTAAAAGGGTGTAGGCTTATGGTAATGGGTGCCTAGTTTCCTGTATTTTGTCTGTAGTCACTGTAGCTTATGCAAATAAAAGGTGTGTCATTGTGAAATGCCTGTCATCTGTCTTTTTTTTGTTTGTTGAATCTGAGAGGTGTTTTCTGACATTTCCTGTGTGTAGTGTAATTGTGGTGCGTCCTAGTAAACCAAAACCTGTTGGAGGGTTTTTTTAGCCTCCCTGTAGGAATCGGAAATCACTAATATTATATATTTTAATATCTCAGTTGTTCCTCTTCAGCAGCAAAGAGTTTTCTACTGAAGAAAGGCTAATAATCTCATGTGTCTTGTCTACACACACGCACATAAAGTTATGTTGAAGCAACTTTCACTCAGAAATTGCTAGTACATTTCATAATGAATTACAAAGAAAGGGCAAATGACATTGATTTGAACATGACATTGTAAAGTAGAAAAACTGAATCTTTTTTTACAGTGCCAAAAATCTTAGTTTCTCATTAAATGTTATCTGAGCTATGCTGTTTGCATTTATTTTTATAGCTTTATACTCACTGTATGTCAAGAATTATGTTAATTATGTCCATTTTTATTTCTTCTTAAAAGAAACGTACCTGAGAGCTCCATTAGTCTTCTAAGCTGTGAAAGATCGAACTCTGAGCAATACCATTTTCCTCTGGGCTTTTGTGCGTATGGCTTAATGTTTCTGGACTGGCAGAAGATGTGAGTTTGGTTTATTGTAGGTGGTTTGATCTCTATATTGGTTAGATCTAGTAGGAGACAGCTGTCCTGGGGTGAAGTTATGGTGTAATGTTCCCTGAAACTCATGCTTTATGTGTTGGGACTCTTGAGGATTCTTCTGTGTATACTGACCTACATTGATTTGCCTGAGCATTTTTAATAAGCTGTAGAACAGTGCTTCAGGCAAACACATCTCACCGCAGATGTGTGACGGTAGTGTCACTGCACAGCAAGTACAGCTGACGGGATTCAGTCTTGTGGTTTCTGTAGCCTGTGGAGTTGTTGAGATCTTTTAGCATTCAGGTGCGTGATAGAAAATAGAGGAGGAACAGTACACATTTCAGACAGCTTGCTTTGCATCTTGGTTTTGTTGTCACATTTTCTGTAAAAACTCATTGTGTCGCTATTAGAGGTGCAGGTAATTAGAGGCTGAAACAGTTGAATTATATTTTACAACTGCTTCCACACATACAATTTCTGATACTTATTTTACGAAGAGCCAACTTCGCCCCATGCTTTTATGAAAATTACAGAAAACTGACATAAATTCTGAGAAATTAAATATGGGACTAAATTAATTGTGGACGTAACATAGTACACAATTTAATATTGAAATAAAGTTATGTATATAAATGTGTATGAAAATTACAGACAACAATTTTGACAAACTGAAGGTAATTATGAAAGATGAAGTGTAATCGTCATTCAATTGTGTGTGTATGTGTATAATATTTCAGTTTAATATTGAGATAAATGTATACAATTATAAATATGTATGAAAATTACAGGCAACAATTTTCACAAACTGAAAATTCTGAATAATATATGCATGTCATTTTGTTTTGAAAGGGTAACTAGCAGTTCTGTTAATCATATAGCTATGGCACAACTGATCAAATTTGCAAATATTTGCAGACTATTGGCCTGGTCAATATATCGGTATATAACAAACAGTTCAGTAGTCTTAGTCAAAGATCATCATGACAACTACACTGCCAACTACTAGAAAGTACTATCAATTCTACTCGTAACTGTCTATTAACTGTATGTCTGATTTACGATTAACAGGTTTAGGAAAAGCAGCATGTTGTCGAACGTTTCGGGAATTGTCGGGTCTCAGAGCACCTGCTTAAATATGTGTGTTTGTGATGTCTTTATCGACCTACAACCACTACTTTCCATTTATTGCCCATTATAAAAGCGAAACGTTTCAGACAGCGAGACAGACAGTCTTCTGCGGCTCACACTGGATGGCAGGGAGTCCCAGAGCAGCTGCGTCTGTTCCTCTGCTGCAGCGTCCCATCCCCCAGGATGAGCTTTGGGAGGGGGGTGATGGGGGTTGCCTGGGTACTGGGCACATGGGCATGAGGAATGAAATGAGCCGTACAGCTGGCAGCAGGAAGACCCACTTATCTAACAAACCAGCACTCTTTTTTTTCTTTCTTTTCTTTCCCCGTTATGTCTGCAAGTGACTCAACTGCTGGAACTATTGGATCCAGTGCGTGTGCATTACAAAGGCTCTAGTGAGCTCAGCTGCATGTTATATGTCATATCATGTGAGCAATATGCTTACTTAATGCATAAAGGAAGTAGAATAATTGGTATGATTGAAGGGATGGCTGTGTGTTCCTCTGTCTTTGGCCCATTAGCCCCGCTCCTCCCCTTCATAATGTTGGTTATTTGTTTTCCTAGCAGCTCTCATCCACTCTAGCAAGCTCTTCAGACTCATACAACAAGCTTTTCTCTCCTCGCTGTTAACCAAAGGTCTGGGTTGTTGGTCAATGTCCTGTAATCTGATGCCACTGTATGAACTAAAGCGTTTTGTTTGGATGTCACATGAAATCCAAACACAAAAAGTGTTTACTCCTGCACTCTTAAAAATAAAGGTTCTTTTTATTGGCATCGATAGTTCCACGAAGAAACTTTTAACATCCATAGAACCTTTCAGAGGCACAAAAGGTCAAATGTTCTTTGCACTAAGAAAAGAAAATGGTTCTTTTAAGAACTGTTCACTGAAAGGTTCTTTGGGGAACCAAAAATGGTTCTTCTATGGCATCGCTGCAAAGACCCCCTGTTGGAATCTTTATTTGTAAGGGTGTAGAACCTTTCAGATGCACGGAAGGTTCTTTATAGTGGAACAAGATTCTTCAGATTAATAAAATGTTTTTCACGCACAGAAAAAAAAAAACGGTTATTTTTAGAACCGTTCACTAAAAGTTTCCTTGGGGAACCAAAAATGGTGGTTGCGAGAACCTTTCGTGGTGATTCCATTGAAGAACCATTTTGGGTTTGTCTTGGAACATTTCAGTGACCAGTTCCTTAAAGGAACCATTTTTTCTTTGTGTGAATCCTTTTTCCTTTTCCATTTGTGTCCAATGGAAAGGTTCTATAGATGTTAAAGTTTCTCAATGGAACCATCAATGCCAATTAAGAACCTTTATTTTTAAGAGTATACTTCATGCTACAAGCGTCACATTAGGGTGGTGCAATTAATCACTTGCGGTTGTCATGCGCATCTCGTCAGTAAAGCCGGTTCCGTGATTAGTAGTAAATCTCCATCACCTGCTTTCAGATGGAGCGACATTTAATACACAGAGCTGTAGTTCACTGACAATTAGGCAATATCGCATTCGATTATGAAGTTGATTAGTTGTCAGTGAACTACGGCTCTGTGTATTAAATGCTGCTCCGTCTGAAAGCAGGTGATGGAGATTTACTACCAATCAGGGAACCGACTTATGTCACATTATCAGTTCAGTTTTTGTATAATGGCAAACGAACAGACTCTTTGAGATGCATTACATTATTGTTTTAATACTAAAACAGAAAAGTTTTTTTTGCCTGTGTCTACTCTAAAGTAAAATCTAAATCTAAAATAAAAAATAAAATAAATGGTAACCAGCATTTCTTTTCTCTTTGATTTCTAGGCTGACCAGTTAACAGAGGAGCAGATCGCCGGTAAGAGTCCATGTACATAATCAGATCACTTTGATTTGTGTATTTTTAAGCACACATTAAATACAGCTAAAACCCTTTTCTGATCTCAGAGTTCAAGGAGGCTTTCTCTTTATTCGACAAGGATGGTGATGGCACCATCACAACCAAAGAGCTGGGCACAGTCATGCGGTCGCTGGGTCAGAACCCCACGGAGGCAGAGCTACAGGACATGATCAATGAGGTGGATGCTGATGGTGAGTGGCTTTGAAAGTAACAATGTATCACAGTTGAATGAAATTGATTAATTTTTTAATCGAAATTTGAACAAAATATCTCCAACTTCAAGAACACTTCTCACCAAATCAAACAATGGGTTGAACCAGTGTTGTGTCAGATTGCTCAGACAAATGGAGAATATTTGTTCAGGACATCAGCCTATAAATGGCTTACTTATAATCGGGTCAGTGACACAATGCTCAATTTTAATATTAAACTCCTGATTTATTTAAAGATACACTATAGATGCAATTTATAAAGCAGCATCATGTAAAAAATGTCAGAGTGATGCAACTGTCCTGATATCATAATGAAGAAAACCTTAGGTAGTTGGCAAAATCTTTTATTATTATTTATTATAAAAGAAATATGTCAACAAAACTGCTTATTAATGCATGTTATAATATATGACTTTTGCTCACCATATGGAAGTCATGTGGTGCAACCAGCCTGCAGAGACATACAGGAAAAACACAAAGAAGCTGCAGACCATCATGACTCTGTCAAAGTCTAAATAAATCTCCTAAAATATCAGATCATTTAGTTTAAGTCAAGGTTAGTTTAGGTTGAAAAATGTCATGTGGTGCGACTCCACAAAACGTTTTTATGTATGACTTTATGGTATGTGAGAATTTTCACATTGAAACTAAACATTATCATTTTTATTTTTTGAAAATCAAGTAGCAAGTATTGTGAAAAATGACACCCTTCACCTTTAATTGAAAGATGCTGTTGAAAATATGCGTTTTCAGTTTTTTTTTCACACGCCTGTCATTGGAGTAAGTACAGCCTGTCTGTGAGGCCATTTAATCTCAGCCACTCGTCGCTGTGACATAACAGCATCTGACAGTGCGACGATCCACTCGCTCAGCACTCTCTCAGCCAAGAGTGACACCAGAAAACTCTCCAATCAGCCCCCTGTCACAGACGTCTCCGACAGACAGACAGCCACGCCACAAGCCGAGATGGTGCGGGAGGATCGGGAGGCTGCAAGATTCCTAAAGCCTGTCAGATTGCGAGCCGTTCCATCGGTCTTCTTCAATCAGCGAATCGATAGGCCTGTGGGATGCAGCCTGCCTCCCTCCTGCCGTGATGTGATCTAGGTCAGACGGCAATAATGCGAGTAGTGGAAAATAAAAGTAATTGCATAATCCACTCTTTGCATTCGTCATTTTGTTCCCACGCACTTATGGAACTCAGTTGCCAGGAAACCGGGTAATCACTTATTTTGAGAATCGACTCTGGAAGTGACCTGGAAATGGCTGATTTCAGCACAGTTGTGCATTGCTGAGTGGTCCTTCTAGTAATGAATTGTGCTTCCCTTAGGTACTTGTGAAAGACTGTGCTAATATGACTCAACATCCTGTAGCGATCAGAGGTCTTACATTTTTATCTGCCATGCTAAGAATGTGGCGTGTTCTTAATTGAATAGGAGTTAAGCCCCGTTCACACCAAGAACGATAACTAAAGACAACGATATTAGCGTCCACATTATTCTAAGTGCACATGCGTCTGCCGCTTTAAATTCTTGAGCTCTTTACAGCAGGATGGATTCTGATTGGCTGTCAGTGTTTTATCGTTCATCAGCTGGAAAAAAATTGTTTGGAAAGTGATTCCAACGATATCGTTCCTCTGTATCGTTATCGTTATAGTTGTGGTGTGAACTATGCTATTCTTTAATATTGAGAACGATTTTTAGAACTATATCTTTATCGTTATCTTTATAGTTATCGTGCTTGGTGTGAACGGGCCTTTACTCTCAGGTTGTCTTGCTATTTTACGCCACACACCATTAAATCTCCATAATCGCCAAGCCACAGGACCGTAGCCTTCAAATCAGAGTCAAAGCTCAATGTCCCTTTTAGGCTGGCTAATCCTAGACCAGTGGCTCCACACATCCAGTCGGTAATCCAGCCTGGTCTTTATTACAGCACGCTTGATCTATTTCAGACCTCAGTGAACGTTAAACGTGGGTTAGCTCTTTTATGGTCCGCTGCGGCTAGTCGATGCCAGCTGTAGGGATCTAGCCGTGTCTCTTATATCACAGTCAGCATCTCAGCTTTTATTATTCTCTGCAGTCCCTCGAGGACTATCATCCACTGCTAATCCAGAGTGAGTCACATGGTTTTTGATCTCTCTTAGCGAATACCCACCTCATCCCTTTGCTCATCGGTAAACTGTGAGTGACCACAGCATGTCCCGGGAAGGTCTGCGGTTTGAGCTTCCTGAGATAGTGTGGAGGTGTCATCGCCCAAAATATAAAGATCTTTAACTACTGTTTTAGTAGACTTTGGGCCAGATTTACTAACGCAGGGGAAAATGGTGATGAAAAGGTGCCTTGTTGCATATGCATCTGTAGGAGTTTCCCTTTCAGACTCACAATTTAAGGGAGGGGAGTATTTCAATTTATAATGCAAGGTTTTGACTAAGGTTTGAATTAGTCAGTTTACTGGTATTTGTGCCATTATTTCACCCCCCCCAAAAAAGCATATCTTAACCCATTTTGCACTTGACACGGCTGTGATAGGTGCTGATTTGCGCTGCTCTTGGTAGATTGCGTTATTCATTGGGGAAGTGATCTGACTGCATCTGTGTTTATTAATTTGTGCATTGTCAGTAGATCAACCACAGAACTTTCCACTCTCATCGGCGCTTTTATGCGATTGCGGTCTCACGCTAATTTGCCCTATTTTGTGAAGCCTGCCTTTTAACATAAATACGAATGCCTTTTCTGCCTGAGAGTCGAAAATATAAAAGTGAGGTAAAGTTAAAAATTTGATATAAAGTCTAAATTAAAGTTGTAATTATTAAAA
Source organism: Sinocyclocheilus anophthalmus (assembly GCA_018155175.1). Taxonomy (NCBI): domain Eukaryota; kingdom Metazoa; phylum Chordata; class Actinopteri; order Cypriniformes; family Cyprinidae; genus Sinocyclocheilus; species Sinocyclocheilus anophthalmus. The sequence goes on along the minus strand of JADLZN010001344.1, from coordinate 71,590 downwards.
AAACAAAAACATAATGACCATTCAGAGACCATTGTGAGAAATGAAGCTACAATACTGAGAAATGGCTTTAAATTAGTTTAAAGTTGGCTATTTCTTGCAGTTTTAAGATGTGAAGTCATAGTTAACTTTTTTTTGTTAATCTGAGGTGGAAATGGTTTCTGTATCTGAGGTGAGCATTTCCTGTCCATTCTTCTGTTTTCAGTAATATCTCACTTCCCATTTTCTTAGGAAATGGAACCATAGATTTCCCAGAGTTCTTGACAATGATGGCCAGGAAAATGAAGGACACAGACAGTGAGGAAGAGATTCGCGAGGCTTTTCGGGTATTTGACAAGGTATGTTTGAGCTGTTTATAACAGCCAAAATTGACTCAACCTTCAGAGTCACAGCAGTGAGGCCAAGATTTTCCCACCTTTTTTGTGGCTGACATTCAGTTTTTTTCTCTTCAGGATGGTAATGGTTACATCAGTGCTGCAGAGTTGCGTCACGTCATGACAAACCTCGGCGAGAAGCTGACAGATGAAGAGGTGGATGAAATGATCAGAGAAGCCGACATAGATGGTGATGGTCAGGTGAACTATGAAGGTAAGTTGCTTACTGTACCTCTCAGTGCCTACTGTATTTCCCCCAATTTTTTTGTCTATTCATCTGGTAACTCAACTATAATACATCTACACATATATCACATAAAGAAGATGTAGTAAGTGTTTACTAAGGTTGGGAATTATTGGAAAATATATTTAAACAAAAACAATAGAATCAAGCAATTTTCCTCATGATTGCTCATGATTTATCAGTTTTAATCAGTCTTAAAGGAACACATATTTTTCCTATTTAAAACTTGACTCTTCTGTAGTTACATCAGTTCCGTCGGCCTTAGTATACGATGTAACTACAGAAGAGTCAAGTTTTAAAAAGGACAAATATAGAAACTCTTTGGTCATTTTTGAGCGAGATGCTAACGGTCTAATCAGATTCAATGATCTATGGTAAGCTACAGCTAAAAGTGCTACCGCCAGACCCGGAGATCGGCTGAATGGATTAGAAGACGGTAAAACTCCACTGTTTAACTCTAGGGGAATTGGAGTCTTAGATTCCTTTAGAATCTCATCTGTGTCTTTTACTTTTAAGTTATCTGCATTGTAAATGCCTGACATTTCCCAGAATCCACCATATTTGTACAGAGAACATGTGAAAGGCCCCTTTTTGTTTTGCTGAAAACGGAGCCTTTTGATTAGAAGCACATGAAAGCCATTCGGAAATGGGATGCTAATTACCGTGCAAATTTTGCCTTTACCTCTTGATTAAAAAATTAATAAACCATTGAACAATTTAGCAGCTGGCTGCACATTGTGGCATTCGGCCCAAAGCAACTGCCTAATCTCATTTTCTCTCCATCTCTCCTCTCAGAATTTGTACAGATGATGACCGCAAAGTGAAGCCGACTCCTCCTGCAGTGCCCTCTTAGAAGAGAAAAAAATCAGTCAAATGTTTTACTTACCTCTTGGGAATTTTTTTTTAAAATTTATTCATAATGTTTCTGTTTAAAATTAATTGAATGTTAAAATAAAGTATCCTTCTGTCCACACAGAAAATAATGGGAAAAAGTCAAATATCTGCATGAAATGGTTAGTGATCCTGTCCCCAAAGATCGGTCTAGCATCAGTTATTCGAGAAAAATAACCTGTAACCACCTTCAAATTGAAGAAAAACAGCATTTGGTGAACTCCTTCAGTTCCATCTGCTCATGTTTGGGCTGGCCATCCTCCTTTTGTTCTGTCGTTTTTTCTGTTCTTCATGCATGCAGCTTGAGCCCGGAGCTCATTCTCCAGCCAGTCGGAGCTTTCCAAGTCCACCGAAGTGTTGTATTGTGGAGTTTTGTAATTTAGGAGGAACCACAAGTAGAGAGAAAGCTTGTGAATTCAAGTTTCCTGTGGAATGGGGCTTTAATGTATTGTGGGGGGAAAAAGGGTAAAAATCAAAAACGAATAAATAAATTTTAAAACAACAAAAAGTAGAAAATGTTTGGCATGATTTTTTTTTCTCTCGATTGTTTATTTTTGTTTTATGACTTCCTTTTCCTGGACGGCTATCTTGCACCAGGATGGAGATGAGGATGGGATGGAGGGATGTTGTGGATGTTTGGTGGAGTGTGGCTGAGCCTTCACTTTTCTGTCCTCTCTTTCGGTGAATTCTCCCCTGCACCGCTTCTGCTGTGGGAGTTTGCACTCCACTCTTCAGTTTGCATTCATTCCAAGTTGTACATGCTACTGTTTTAATATTTTCTTCAAATAAAGTGACCATGTACTTTACGTCTACCACTTCTGCTCTGTTATTCCTCATCAAACCATTGTGTGTCCGTTAAGTGAGGAAAGGACAGGGTTTTTTTTCTCCGCTTGGGTTTGCTTTAATTCACCGTCTCCTCCATCCCAATGGAGCTCAGATAGATCAGTGACCGCTCTAGACCACCTGTGCAGCTAAATTACAGCTTCCTGCTGAGCCATCAAACATTTAATAACCCAATAAACTGGCTTCTTTAGAAGTTTTCTCCTTTTCTCAAGTGTCGTTGTACACCTCCGTTCTCTTAGCTTCAGATATTTATGCATATTAGACATGAGTTCCTTCAGAATTGACCTGCATAATGCAAAACTCCAGTCTTAACCGCCACCCACCCAAGACTCAGGAGAGAGTCTCACTCGCCAGACCAGCACATTTTGACATCTGAGCTGCTCCTGTGGTTAAATTAGGTGTATCAATATTTCACGTGACAATGAGGCAGCGCTGGTGCCGCAGCAGTAAGAGGAGAGCAGGATTTACCGCCCTCCCCCTCCACCAACCAAACACTATCAGATTACACAAAACAATGCAGAAACCAGCTCCTGCATGTTCAGGCCACAACCTTTTTGCTTAAGTGCTTTTGTATAATAGCGTTGAATTTCAAAATCCAGAGCCTTACAAAATCTCAAACTAGTTTTTCTGTGATATTTTATGAAAAAGATGACAAACACATGACTTGAACAACTCAATTTGGAAACAAGCATTCTAAAATAATTAGATTTTATTGACTTTATTGGGGGCGGATTTACATAAAATAAAAACAAAAAATATAGTTTTATGTTTTGTTTTTAATTTCTATATTTGTTTTATATATATATTTTTTGTATTTCGATATATTTTATAGTTTTGTGTTTTTTTTTTTTTTAATCATTTGATTTGTTACCCTTCCAATATGATTATAAAATAATTAAAGTAATGATTTTTATTGTTAATATTGATAATATGATATATGGATTTCAGAGTGAAGCTTGGCACTGTTCATTTGACATGTGAAGCTCATGATGAAGTGTTTCAGCGTCTCAATCAGTCCAAATGAAACATGTTGCCAGGCTTCACTCTAAAACCTGCAGCATATTAATGAAACCGCATGGCTTTGTGATTTGATGATCACACTGAGCCATATCACAACATTTATTATTTCGAGATATCGTGCAGTCCTAACTTAGAGTATATTAAAAAAATCTGTGTAACAATTTTTAAATGGGTAACGTAAAAATGACTGGCTTCTATTAGTCTGTTTGTGTTTGCTTTGAGGTCATCCATATCAGCGGTTTTAAAACGTTGGCCAAAGAGAGGAAATAAGTGGTTCATTGCAAAATATGAGGATGTATTTTGAAAAACTGAGCATAACTACATTTTTGTTTCATTACGCACCACAAGTGTGTCGCAGATCGCATCAGTGTTTCCAGCAGCACTTTTTCGATTGGCTGAAAGGCCTTTTAGTGAAGCGTTCTGTGGATTGAAGTGGTTATCGTTGCATAATGCAAACTTCTTCGTATATTACTTTTTTTTTTATTTTTATTTTTTTTAAGTATGCAATAAGTAGTGCTAATGTCCTTTAAAATAAAGCCAAGTCATTTTAGTCATGTTTTGCTTTTTTATTATTTTTTCTTCGTAAACAAATGCCAATTCTGGCATGAAATCTAGATGGCGCAGGCTGATGGGTCCTTATACTGCAAACTGATGATATTCACAGTGTTAAACTACTTGGCACAAGCTGATTGGTTCATGCTGCATACACAACCAATGAGCTTGCTGCTTTGCATTTAAATGGCTGGTTAGCTTTCACTAGAGCATTTCGCAGTGCACTTTCAAAGTTCCTCTGTAAGTCTCCACCTTCCCCAGCTCCACCTGTATAGATCTGCTACGAGTTATTCATGTATTGTGCAGCAGCATGTCTGAAATATTCACAGCACCGTATCAGCATATGTATTGGCAGTAGCAAGTTCCTACTTGCTTTGCAGCAGCAGCAATAATCTACAACAACAGCAATAACCAACAGCGGCAGCAATTCAACAGTGTAGCAGATCTATTCCACCGAGACCAAATACATTAACACTGTCATATCCATTACCATGCTAAAATCTTCAGAAATTTGTCATGATAGAACTATTTTCACAGATGCAGCATCCTGTTTTTGGTTACAGATGGCAGTTTTGTCACTCGTAATTACTGTAATTGTAGCAATATTGAGGTCACCTCAATAAATTCTGTAGTATTTGGCTCGTCATGTGATCTCAACATCTCCTCTAGACTGAGTCGGCAACACTTATTTGTGCAGTTTATGTGCAACGTCACTTGATGAAAGATCACAGTAACCTTTAACAGCTGTTCCTGTGGTAATGACTTCCTCCTGTCTGACATCAGATCAGTGTTTCTGAAGGCTTCTATTGCAAAACGGCCAGTTTCTTCTGTATTATGCATTATGTATTATGCACTGTATTATACACATATACATATATATACACATACAACAATAACAAAATTACTTATTACTATTTGAGGAAAAAATAAAATAGAAAATGAATCAGACAAAGACCCCAGATCCTCATGACTGTGTTTCAAGGTCAATAATCTTTGAAAAAAATATGTAAATAAATAAGTAAATAAATACACAAACTTAATGTGCAATATATTCATTTATGAAAATATATGTACTTTTTATGTTGAAAATAATGATTAAGATGTATGGTTCCACCACATTCCATTTCTAGAGCTACTGATTTTAAACACTTTTAAGAATTGCATATTTTCAAAACCATGAAACCAACATGAATAGAGACTTCATTTCAATACATGTGTTCAGCATGTACACTTTTATTTACCTACAATAAGCATGTGGCACTTGTGTATTTCAAAATTCACCTGACTCAGAAATCTGAGGAGGACACTTTGAATGTGTCTGATAATCGTGAGTGTGAGTTTTGCATGTGTTTGAGAGTAAAGATGACTGCAGCAGCTCTCTGACCTACATTCCTCAAACAGGACCAGAGCAACAAACAGACCTTTAAATTACAGAAGCTAGGAAAAACATCCCTCAAGCACTTTAGATTGGATATTCTCTTAATAATTAATTCATTTATCATGGTGTTAAAAGAAAAACATAAAATGAACTGATGCATCCCAGCTTTTATGTGCGGCATGAATCCTCTGCAGCGCTTCACTGTGTGTGTGTGTGTGTGTGTGTGTATGCATGTGTGTGTGTGTGTAGCTCTCTGTTCAGCAGAGGAGAACATCCTTTCCTATCCTTTATGACACAGAGCCTAAGTTCAGGAATGCTTTTCCAGGAAAACTGCAGATGTGGGGGGAGGACTGTCAGCTTAACAAAGAGGGGAGAAAATCAAAGAGAGGAGGTGCAATGGTTTGCAGAGGGATCCCAGGCTTTTCCACATCAGAGGAAACCCTCAGGGCTGTTTCTTGCTTTCATTCCTTCTTCCTTTCACTGTATCCCTGTCGCTCTCCCTTTTTTCCCGCAACAGAAATTGTACCTGCTGAGCAAGCTATCAATATTCTCCTAAATCATCTTTAAGGGGGCATTTGGACAGCTATTGACAACTTAAAGAGATATTCAACACGAAACAGCGCCTTCACGCAGCGGCGGCAGCAGCAACAATACGTACGCGAGAATAAAAATTTACGCCTTCTTTCTTTGCCGTGAACATTTGGGCGGCGTTATGCAAAATCTTCCCACACAGTGACGTAGACAATGTGGGGGCGTGTTAGAACGAGGCGTTTTATGTAGGCATGGTTGACTCGTAAACTTTATAAAGAATATCTCTTTGGATTTTTTTAGACTTTAGTCTTTGCAACTTTCAGATCTTCTTTATGCACCAAGAGCTTGTAATACTCCAAAGAGAAAGGAAAACTTGAATCGCATCATATGACCCCTTTAAAAGATTTCTCTTATGCTCACCAAGGTTGCATTCATTTGATCAAAATACAGTAAAACAATAATATTGTAAAATATCATTACAATTTAAAAATAACTGTTTTCTATTTAAATATATATTTTAAAATGCAATTTATTCCTGTGATGAAAAGTTGAATTTTCAGTATCATTACTACAGTCTTCAGTCTCGCATGATCGTCATAAACAATTTGGTGGCTCAATAAATATTTTATTCCCCAATGTTAAACATTTGACTGCTTAATATTTTTGTGGGTCCGTATTGTATTAATGTGGATAATAATATTCTATATAGTTTCATGATTCTTCGTTGAACAGAAAGTTCATTTTTCAACGTTTGAATGGTATATTCTGAGTGTTTATTGTTCATACAATGAATGTCATGGGTTCAGATGTTTTTTTGCCTGGCCAAGAGAAACCATCCCCTGTTTGGAGAGACTGAGGTGAGTAAATGCAGTTTTTTTCATTTTGGGTGACTTATATATATATACTGTATATAAATATATATATACTATATACTATAAGTTGAGAAAGAACGTAAAAAAATTCACTTAAAAAGCTACACACTTTAATACACTGAAAAAAGAAAAAAGAAAAACTGGTGTAGATTTACCTTGAAACAAAATTCACTGAGAAATTGCTTGTAGATTTCACAAGCAATTACAAAGAAATGACAAGTAACACCGAATTAAACATGAAATTTTGAAGTAGAAAGACTAACATAGTATTTTCTTGTGAAACGAACATCTGTAATCTTTTTTTCACAGTGTACTTCTCAGTTATGAGTGACCCAATGTGAGGTTGCGGATGTAAGAAGGCTGTCACTGCTCGAAGAGGAAGTCTGAGTGAGAAGACAGTTACGCCTACTGCTGATAGAAGACCAAAAGTCAACCAGACAGAAAGAGAACTTGCTGACACTGTGGACGGAGAGCTCCAGCGAGGCTTCGAGTGATTCTCCTGCTGCGGTGACCGCTGTGGAGGTGAGAGTCAGGGATTGCAGCAGCGTCAGCAGAACCGGAGTTCATAAACCTCCAGGTGGCACGCTAGAGAGAAAGTGCTGATCTGGGATGGGATCCTCCTGCCAGGGGTTTCCTCGCTCTGGTGTAGCCCGTCCCGCACTCTAATCTTGGATTTATGCCACCTGAGCGGGGAATGCTGGGACATGATGCTGCGGCCTGCATGAGTGAAACGGCCAGAGCGGCAATGCTTTGCAGTGGCAATAAAATGATAAGCAGCACGTGACCCGTGAGTGAAATGGAGTGGCGAGGAATTGCTGTTTATGATGGACATATGCAATTTCCACTTTTCGGTTATAAAGGGAAGGAAATCCAACCCGAGGTGAATGAAGTATGTCGATTTATGTCCGCATCCTGCAGTCTAATCAAACTGAGCGGACTGTGTGAGTCTTTCCAAGAGATGTTTTATAGTGTTCAGAAGCTCTCGGCCCATTTTCCTGCCAGTTTGGCTTGTATTGATGGCGTCTGCAGATCTGTGGAGCATTGAGGCATACAGAGCTGACGCTGCCTTTTGATGGAGCGACATCCTGATGGATTTTCTGCAGTGCGAAAGGGAGGAGAAACTTGTGTCTTAATGACTAAAGAGGCTATTTAGACAATGAGTAAATAGTGCAGTAAGTTCCTGATGTTGACCAGACAGAGATAAACTTACTAGCTGAGTGATGACCCTACGAATGCTTTCTTAAGCATTAGAGGCATTAAAGGATTAGTTCACTTCTGAATTAAAATTTCCTCATAATTTCCTCACCCCCATGTCATTCAAGATGTTCATGTCTTTCTTTCTTCAGTCGAAAAGAAATTAAGGTTTTTGAGGAAAACATTCCAGGGTTTTTCTCTATATAGTGGACTTCAGTGGGGTTCTCTGGGTCGAAAGTCCAAATTGCAGCTTCAAAGGGTTCTACACAATCCCAGACAAGGAATAAGGGTCTTATCTAGCGAAACAATTTGTCATTTACTAAAAAATAATAACAATTATATACTTTTTAACCTCAAAAGCTTGTCTTGTGTAGCTCTCCAATGCGCATGCGTACTCTGTGCAGTCCCATTCGAAACAGTTAGGGTAGGTTGAAAAACTCCCATCTCATTTTCTCCTCCAACTTCAAAATCGTCCCACATCGCTACAGAAGTACCGACCCAGTGTTTAGAAAGTGAATGTGCAAAGAAGGTCAAACGCCCTTTACAAAAAACGGTAAAACAGCGATGTAGGATGTAGGAACTATTAGATATGTTAGATAAACTATTATAGAATTAACCTACAAAAGTCTAATACTCAGCTGTAAACCCACATTTTGAGCACAATTACAAAACTTTTACCTTAAAATTACAACACACTTACCAAAATTTGAACCCTTTCTGCAGCATGACTGGAAGTACATATTCTCCATTCAACCTTGACACCCAAGTTTTAAATTATAGAATGAACCTAGCATGAAAAGTAGCTCGTTTTGATAAGTTTTACTTTAAAGTACATTTAAACCATTGTTTTACTAATGTTTTTCCCGCTCATTGCGTTCTCATAAGTACATTTATTTTGATGTTGACTAACATACTAAAGCGTATGTGAAGTAATTTTAACTGGGTTATTTCGATATTACATTTAGTTAATATAATAGATAAGTTAATATATTTTAAATTGCAACCATTATTACAAATGAGTAATTACATATATTAATACATGACATACAAATTTGAATAGAAATTACATTAAAATATATTTTAGTTCACCTTAAATTATTTTCAGTACATTCAGCAGTACACTTTTACCAGCTGTCAAAGCCAATAGAAGCATGCTCAAATTCACTAAAGATGTACTACTAAGTACTTAATGGTCAAAAAGTACTGTACTACTGTTAAACTAATATGAATGACAAATTTTCATTATATGGTAAATAATATACAATGAAGTGTCTGAAACGTTACGTTTAGTTTGCACTCACGTATATTCTTGTAAAGTATATTATTTCGGTAAGTATTTTTTTTAAAGATGTCCTTGATCCCTATTCATTGCTTCATTCATTCATTCATTCATTCATTCATTCATTCAATTTGATGTTTATTTACTTTATATTGATAGAAAATCACATAATCATAGATCAGCTTTTTAGTCTATTTAACCTAGCCCCAAATTTTGGTAACATGGTTGCAGAAATGGCAAGCTCAAAAAAAAAAAAAAGAAGCAGAGTAGAAAATTCAACAGCTTATGTATTATTCATTTGCCCTCCTGACGCTAACAAACACATTTTCTGAAGGTTAAGCACCTCCTTTCACTGGCCATTGGATGAGCAAAAGAAAAAATAAATAAAAAGAAAAAATTGTGCCCTATTCATGAAAAGTGCCTTTTACATTATATTCCATTGTGGTAACAAAGAGGACACACAAGCTTTGAAAGGCAAATTCTTCTGCATGGCTGAGGCAAATTTAATGACTTAAAGGAACACTCCACTATTTTTGAAAATAGTGAAAATAGGCTCATTTTCCAACTCCCTATATTTAAACAGTTTAGTTTTACCGTTTTCAAATCCATTCAATCGATCTCCGGGTCTGGCGGTAGCACCTTAAGCTGTAGCTTAGCATAGATCATTGAAACTGATTAGACCGTTAGCATCTCGCTTAAAAATGGCCAAAGAGTTTTTATATTTTTCCTATTTAAAACGTGACTCTTCTGTAGTTACATCGTGTACTAAGACCGACGGAAATGAAAAGTGCGCTTTCCTAAGCGAATTGCTAGGAACTATACTCCCTCCTTCCGGCGTAATAATCAGGAACTTTTGGCTGCCGTACCATGGGTGCAGCAGGCGCAATGATATTACGCAGCGCCTGAAAATAGTCCCCAGCTAGGTAACTTCCAACGTGACTGGTACTAAGTTTGTGTAGTTGGTTATGTTGACGGAAGTTAGCCTATTTTCTAAGTTAGCCTATTAATGACTTAATTTCCACGTGAAACACTGGAAACTGCAACTAAATTGGTGGATTATATTGCAAAGTACCTTCTTCTTAAGTGTGCAGAAATTGGCAGGTTATTAGAGGTACTTAGACAACCAAGTAATAAAAACAGCAGATTCTATTATATGTGATCATTTTGCTTATTTATATCAACAAACCCTGTCTTCAAATGGGGTCAAAATGTTTCTGCATGCAAAATCTGATCTGTTTGATGAATCTAAATAAAACTAAACTCCAGCAGAATCTGATTTCATTTTCATTTGACTACAATTTTAACCAAACGATCAACTATATGCCTTCGTTGAACAAAAACCTCCACTGCCATAAATAAATCCTATCATTTAACATTCTGAGAATTCTTCTTTCCATTACTTTTGAAAGACAATCGTCTTATACTCTCTAAAACCGCAAATACAGCGCAATTTAGAGCCAAAGTGTTGCCACTGAATCTCTTCTGCATCCTGAAAACTTGCAAAGTAGAAACAAACTTTTACTATTTGACTTTCAGACAAAGTGGCATGGAAATGTAAAGCATCCCTTTCTGTTCCAGACCTTTGTTTTGTGCTCACCCTCTCATTTCAGTACAGCTTTGAAACCCTTCTGTTATCGAAAGCACCTGAACACGCTCTCCGGCTTATAAATAAAAGAAGCCACTGAAGCGGGAACTCAACGTAACTCAGAGGGACAAGCAACCGAGGGAAAACCCGAGCTAGCAGACTGTAACATACACCACAGTCTAAAATTTCTGCTATAGTGCGCTAGTCAGATTTCCTTCAGCCATTCGTCTTCCAGAATTTACGAGCTACAAATAGATAAGTGACACTGTTGCGTGCTAACCTGCTATTGGGGCTAATAACTGAACGGCCTAATCAACTAATGAGTCACTGGATCCCAAAAGATAAGAGTTTATAGGCTGCCAGTTGATGCAATCTGATCAATAATGCAGGATTCGGACCTTTAAGTTACAGACGTGTACATTTAAAGAGCTATATTTACAGTAAATGTACACTTTATCTCACCTGAGACCACTGAGATGGAAACGAGTGACTCGTCTGCTGCTCTTTGACTCTTCATGTAACATTCACTTGTTCTGGAGGCTGTACGTTTAGTATGAAAATGGAGAGACTAAAATTAGTCTGTTTAACTGTGCCAACTGCAATGTGCCATTTCTGACCAGTGGCGGAGCTTGTGTTTTCAGCATGTGGGTGCAAGTGAGAAAGTCTCTGTGTTACTTTAGGTGCGCCAGAAAACGGATAAAGAGTTGTATGTGCAAGTTAATATTATTTTTATGTTTACTTATTGGTTTTGAAAAAAAAATGTTTTTATTCATTAATAAAAATGTTTACACCGACACTTTGATGGTGTGAGTGCATGTACACAACCTAATCAAAGTTTTTTTTTCAACAAGGTTTTTAAAAATATTTTTCAAAAATCTTATGAATTATTAATTCATACATATGATGTTTTAGGGAAGCCGCATCGCAATGATATTTTACAATCTGGACTAACCTTGCTTTGCCATGTTGTGGTATTTGTTATTTTTTTGCATCTTAGTTGCACTACTTGACTTCTGTTTTGTTTAAAATGTTTCTCAAATATAAGCAGTTTTGTTAAAATATATATTTTTTATAACTAAATAATAATAAAAGATTATGCCAAACAACTTAATAACAGCTACTTAATAACAACCTGATGATATCAGGACTGCTGTATCACCCTGATATTACATGACAGCTGTAATATCCCAATATTATCACGAGTTTAAAAACATGCTCATCATAGAAGAAATCTATTCAAGTCATCGTATCTTTTTAATGCATTACTTGATGGGACCAAAAATGAGTGTCAAATCATTGGTACTATGACTTGCTTACAAATTACTTACTACTACTAATGCTGCTGTAATTACTGGACACTTTTGATTATGTGATAAATCAAATATCGCTGACTGTGAAGAGAACATTTACATCCTATATAGACCAGCGCAAGAATGAATGAATAGTGTTGCTAGGATCCTGATGAGGGTAGGCAAATACGACAATATAACCCCCATTCTCAAATCACTTCACTGGCTTCCTATTTCATTCAGGATTGCTTGTAAGGTCTCCCTCCTTACCCTTCAGTGCATCCATGGTGACACCCCACCCTATCTCAAGAAACTTCTCACTCTATAAAGCTCTACATGTACTTTCCGTTCTGCCGCAACATATCTCCTAAAACACCCCAGGACCAAGCTCCACACTATGGAGTTTGTGGAATGCTCTCACTGATCATCTGAGGTCTCCACATGGATGATCTTAAATGCAGCCTCAAAATCTACCTTTTTGAGCAGAGCCTTTGATCGATTCCTAACATTTCTTTTTTGTTTTAATCTGTAGCACTTTGGGATTCTGCTCGAATATAAAGTGTGTTATTAATAAAATGTTTTAAATTAGTATTATTTAATAATAATAATTAACAAAATACTGAGTGCATCTTTGGTCCATATTCACATTAATTTATTTCATCCACAATATATTATAAAGCAATAAGCCCCAAGAAGCCATGGTTTACAGTGAATTTATAACAGCTGAGGGGCGTTGTTAGGCACAACGCGAAGCGTTGGTTATTCAATATAAAACGGTTATTCCATATACGTAGTAAGGTTTCGCAGGTAAAACGGAGTAAATAAAGTGTAATGATATAAATAAAACAGTATTCTTCCACCAACAATGTAGTTCCTCAGAATCAGTTGTGGTTGCAACAAAAGTGGTTGCCAAGCAACAGACATTGTAGAGTAATTTACAACAGCTTTGAACTGGCTCAGCCAATCAGAATCAAGGACCGGAACTATCCCCGTTTATAAATGATATGGTATACCACCAATATCATATGAAAAGTTACAATAACGTACCTATATTCATCTGCACGTCAAAGCATCACTGTAAAAAAAGATAATAATTTTAACGGTAATACACTGTAAAAATGCTGCAGTAAAAACCTGTTAATTGGTTGACTGCAAATTCCCTTACAATATATGGTGAAAAACTGTAATAAATCTAACTTCAATTATACAGTAAAATACTGTTAAATGTAGTTTTTGGAAGTGAAAAAGAAAGAGTAATCTTATAATTTACAGGAAGCTGTAATTTGACATTCCCATAATTCCCTATTTGACACTTCACAAGTTTTTTTTTCTTATCAGATATGTAGCTACATTAGGCTTTATGTTATGTTGTTAGATTAATGTTTATTGCATTGTTTTAGTGTTGTGTGTTATAATGATGGTGTTTTGTATTTGTGTCTATGACACTCTGCAGCTTCTAGCACTTTTTTCAAATTTACCTCAACTGAAAAAAAAAAAAAAGTGTGATTAACTTGATTCATCATGTGTCTTTATCTTTACTGCTTGTGTTTTTAAGATGATTGTCAGCATATTATGAAGTAATTTTGTAAAACATTTTGTAAAAATCGACGCGTTTCAGAAAGGCGGGGCATAGAGGAGAAACAGTAATGTGTTGTCATGTACAGTACAGTATGTGGAAAATAATGTGTTTTGTTGAACCTTAAACCGCATAAACACATTTCATTACACCAAATATACAAAATAATGTTCTTTTTAGCAACATCATATCATCGGACTGAAAAAGCGAGGTGTGCTGTGATTGGCCAGCTATCCAGTGCGTTGTGAGTGGCCGAATACCTCAAGCGTGAGATGGAAATGTTACGCCCCTCAACATACTGTTGATGCCCTGTCAGGCCGGAGCGATGATTCAAAAACATGAAAACCCATTATAAACGAGTATTATAATGACTTGTACTGTCTTTTTACGCTTTGCGTTGCATCGCATCGCGCCGCGCCGCGTAAACATAAAACCATGTCTGCATTTGTGATCGGAGAAACGACAAACAACAAGCCTTACTCTACACTGCCCAAAAAACTTGCTTTAAATATTTAAAATATAAAAACTCTTTAAATATAAAAACTTACTTACAATCTGTGAGTCAGAACAACCGTCATTGTAGTCAACTCTCCCAGGATCAATAAACAGTCCTCCATAAAATGCTCTGCACACATCTAAATATTTGGGTTGAAACTGTTCTGGAACAGTGTTGTAAAAAAAACTTAACCACTGATTTCTAGTCGTGTCCTCTTTTGGAAGTTCAAACAAAGTAGTTTTCGGTCTTTTGTCACAATAGAAGCACAGAGCTCATTTTACTGACATGACTGTCGGAAACAAACAAAACCTAAGCAGGCGAGAATAAAAGTTAATGCCCTTCTTCTTTGCATGTTAAGGCATTTGGGCGGTCGTTTGCAAATCTTCCACATATGCAAAAAAAAGAAAAAAAAAAAAAAATAACAAAAAAAAAAAAAAAAAAAAAAAAAAAAAAATAACATTTGGGGCGATGTTAGAACTAGCCGTTAGGAGGGCGTGGTTGACTCTTAACTTTTTATGAAGAATATCTCTTTGGATTGAGACTTTAGTCTTTGCAACTTCAAAAATCTTCTTTATGCACCAAGAGCTTGTAACAATCCAACGAGAAAGGAACAATTGAAATTGCATCATATGACACCTTTAACATTATTTCAGTTAATGAAATACATGCTATTTTAGTGTAAATTGAAAGCGTCAATCTGTAAAATGTAATTTTTTTTACAGTAAAGTTCTGGCAGCTGGTTTTTCACAGGTTTTTTTTATTTAATTTTATTTTTTATTTGCGGCTCTTTCATCTCTGACCTCACTTCTCGATGTCATGTCGGATGAACCGAGCGAATTGGGGGATCGCGCATCGGCTTAGAGAGATCTGCATCCACTAAGGTAAACTAAACGAGCCAATGCACATTGGCATGCGATTATTGCGTCCAGCTGCCGCTGATCACAGCGTGAGCATAAAAAGGCTTTTCGCTCATGTACGGTACGGCACGGAACGGAACGGCTCAGTTTGCGTTTCCACTGCAGTTCAGTACTGCTTTAGAGTGGGCGGGATTATTCACATGTCGTTTAGAGTTGGTGTCGTCCGCCGCTGACTGGTGGCGACTCCTAAAAAACTTTTTCATATGTCGCGTCGCCCGTCATCGCAACTTTTTGGTTGTTAAAAAAGGTGCGCTCTTTCAAAACAGTTGCGTTCGATCCTTCATTGGCTGTGCTGATTTAAATCTAGCAGGTTCTGTTGTGTTTGTGTCACAAGTCCAGTGACGCATGTAGTGACGATTCTCTCCGGCCAATCAATGATCAGCAGAGTTTACACGTCACGTAACGGTACGGTTCACTTGGAACCCAAACCGAAGTGGTACTAAAAAAAGTACCAGGCACCAGGTACTGTACCCAATGGAAAACCCCCAAAAAGTGAACCGTAACGCAAGCCCTACGTGCTGTACCATTCAGTAAGGAAAAGCTCGGCATAATAGGCAGCTGGTGCCGCGGCATATTCAGCTTTCGCTTCGGAGGCCTAGTGGTCTCATCATTCTGGGCTCTCGATCTTGCTGCTTTAGTTTGCATACTTACAGTCTCGAGTAGCAAGGCACGCTCTTAGGAATCTCCTTGGCTGGTGGTATGCGGCGCTTCAGCGGCTGGTGTTTCTTCCCGTTTCGAGTGGGTTGCATACCCTCAGGCTGGGCACTAAACCCCCTGTTTGTGTGCAGGCAGCCATCTCGCTCCACCTGTGCGGCTTCAGCACACTAAAGAGGGCATTTCTAAAAGACCATTCACGGTTGCAACAGTCTTTTTAAAGATGCCTTTTCACCCGTGCGTTTCTGGATGCGGTCTTTACCTGGCGCTGGGTGATGGTCACGAACGCTGCCTCTTGTGTCTGGGCATTAAGCACGCTGAGGAAGCTTTCGTGGATGGTCATGCGCCCATTGCATGAAAATGACGGCATCTCGGAACTATGCTGACCAACTAGTTTCCTGCCAAGCTTACGCGCTGCCGTGCCCGTATCTAGGGTTCCCCCAGTGGCGGCAGGTGATCTGTGCGACTGGGCAATGCAATTAGTGTCCAAATTCCGCCGGACCGCAGGACCCTCACTCGGATGAATCCGTGAGAACCGGATAAAGGGCGGGGTTCCATATGTAGACGACCTAAGTGGATCCTCATATTGTATAGTCACCGTATATTCCTCAGAGGCCCGTGTTTTTTCACCGCCGGCAGACTTTCTCTGCTAGTTTACAATGTTACAATCCCCTCTAATGCGTCCATATGCGCTAAACGGTTGTCTTCATATGTTTAAGTCTTCCAGAACCTGTCGCTTCGTGTAAGTATGGGGCTGCCGTGCCATGTCCATGTTCCAAGTGGTAGGTCGGTACTTTTCTTCGACGCGTTATCCAGTCTTACTGAGTGGTTATGCCATAGCAGCAGTATGGTCTGGTCTTCTTGTGGTAAGCCCTGGCTCTGGGGCGGGTCGAGAAAAGAGTAGGGGCGCATGAGGCCTATCCACAGGACACTTGGAAAGGGTGGAAGTATCTATGGCCCTTTGGTAGGGATCCCAATTCGTCAGTCATCCGATGTAATGTCAAGAGTGACCGACTGAAAGGGAACGTCTCGGTTACGTATGGTAACCCTTGTTCCCTGAAGGAGGGAAAAAAAAACATTAGACGTCACTCCCGATGCTACGTGCCATGAGCTTTTGTACCAGCGCTGCTGAGCGGCCGGGTGCGCGCTCAGCTCTCAGATGCGAAAACTGAATATGTGGCTAGGCAAATTCCAGCTGTCCTCCTAATACTCAGCAAGTGGTAAATTTTAATCGGCATTAATGGGCATGCGATTAATAATAATCGCATGCCCATGTGCATTGGCTCGTTTAGTTTACACTCGAAGTGGATTGGTCTCTCTAAGCGAGATCCCAATTCGTTGGTCATCCGACGTGACGTCTCCGTTCCCTCCTTCAGGGAACGAGGGCTACCATACGTAACCAAGACGTTTTGTTTGAACTATGAAGACTGTTTGAGACTGCACTTCTGAACATCACATTTCTGAACACATGTAATTTGATAAATACTCTAAAGCTAAATAGTCCATAAATAGCCTTTCCAAACTTTAATGCATGCAATAAGTTCCTGGAACACAGGCATCTTTCTCTATTCAGCGTAGTGCTTTTTCACAACAATATGCATCTTCGTGTAAGCCTAACATATCCTAAAAATAGAATCCACAAGCATCGCTGCATTCACAGCAGGTTCACTCTCTCTAAGCATTTCCCATTCAAAAAAGGGATGTGGAGATCTTACTCTATTCAGCTGCAGGTTGAGTAAACACAAAGCTCTGATCCAGTCTGTCTTTGAGCGTGTCCAGACTACGGGCTTCCTTCTGCCCCGCAGGCCATCCAACACACAAACAACCAGGTAAAGAAGGAGAGAGCGAGGGATGGTGTTTCTTTATTTTTCAATTATTTTCTGTCAGGATTACGTAAGAGTCTGAGGCACATGCAGGGATGTGCGGATGCCGCCGGAGGCTACAGTGGGCTGTATGGGATGGGGGTGGGTGCTGGAACAGCTAATGTACAGTATAAACAGTTAAACCCTCAGTTTTTCTATTGAGATAAACATTTATAGAGATATTTATGTGCATTTTATGAGAATTCTGTGAAACTAAGCTTATTCTGATCACTAATCACAAGATTAAATATTACATATATTGAGTACAGGGTATGCGTACAGGGCATGTTATGTAAATTTCCCTTTTTTTTTTTTTTTTTTGCCATTGCGGATGAATGTTTTTAAATTCTTACCTTTTTATAATTTTATTTTTACAATTCTTAGTTTATCTTGCAATTTTGAGAAAAAAAATCTGAATTTCTTGTTAACGTTAACATTATTGCATGCAATAACGTGCAATTTGAAGTTAAGAACTTGTAATTGTTATAGATAAAAAGTTGCAGTTATATAAGTACAGACTTTTTCGCGGCTCATCAACAAACTTCTAGGCGAGAATATCGGTGGCGAGACAACTGACATAGGTATGAAACGTTCATAGTGCGCACAGTGTCAAGGCCTGAGTTCACGTATGCAATGTATTCTATACTACATTAAGGCCCTGTCCAAATGGGCACACTTCATGTGCACTTGTGCTCTTGCGGACTTACAATGGCGGTCGTGTGCACGTGTCCGTGAAGTCCACAAGACCGTAGGATGTCCCATTCGTCATTTTAGCTTTCAGAAGGGTGCTCGCGAGCACCCCTTTTGTGGCTGCTATTTGCGCCCTCGATGCGCACTTCTGCCGAGCCCGCACTGAGGCGAGCTCCACAGAAGACTTCTACCCGACAGTCAAAGCGGCATTGCGTCACAAAAGTGTGGACTCAGAGGAAGACCGCAAGGTTTTAGGGTGCAATTTGGGACAGGGCCTAAAAGGCTGCACTTGGCTTGGGTGCTATTCTGAAAAGGGAAGCCAAAGCAATTAAATCGCCACCTGGTGACTGGCTGCAGTATAGGTCATCAACCCCGCCCTCTCCATGTAAAGGAATGGGATATGAGCCAAACTAAAAAATCAATTACACTTCAAATACTTTTTTGCCAAAGATGCTTTCCATCATTTAGGTAGTTCATATCATGCTGATGTATGTTCAAGTGGTCATTTTTCTTGTTTTCTTGTTTTAGTTACTTATTTGATGCAATAAAAATGGGGTGTGGCATCATGATTGTGAGCTTGTGATTGGATCTGCAGGAGTTTAGGCAGGACTTTGATACCGCGACTCTAGCTCATGATCGCTACTGCGCAGACTCATGAGCGGCAGCCATTTCTGGGACATTTTGGCTCCATTTTTCAAGTGGAAGGAAATAGAAATGCATTGCACATTGTTTTCTTTTTACAGTCTATGGTTTTGCTGTATACGTATATCGTAAGCGTTTGCATCAAAACTGAAGTGCACTTCAGTAATTGTTCTTTTGTGTTTACCTCCCTGGCTTGCTATCTGTGTCAAAAGGTTTGTCAGCAGTATCTTCATCAGGGGGCCTGTCCAAGCGTCGTGGGGTGTACATGCGTTCCCTCTGGCAGGATACAGTTTCAACATTTTCATCATGTTTTGTATTGTTCACGGGCCATGACTCGGTTCATCCGGCCTGCCTGTTTGACCCAGAGTTGAACTAGAGTTTAAATGTTAATTAACTCTATTTTGGAATCCCATGCAGCCCTGTTGAACAATTCAAGCCTTTTTCGAACAGACAAGGCAGTTTATGAATATTCAATCATGTGGAGTGCTGGTAGGGGGCAAAGCAGGGTTGTCTAAAATCAACTTGAACTCTCAGTTCTTTTTCACCAGAGAAACCAACCCAGCAGAATGGAAAATGTATGGCCATGTAACCTTTGACTGACAGGTTCTTTCAGACACACAGAGTTTGATTCACACATAGCCTTGTGGCACATGCATTGTTCTTAATATAAGGTTATTATTATTAAAATCTTTACTGTTCTACTGAATGAAAAAAAGTCATTTTGGCCTGAGGGTGAGTAAATTTACAGCATATTTTCATT
This sequence comes from Sinocyclocheilus anophthalmus, assembly GCA_018155175.1. Lineage (NCBI taxonomy): Eukaryota > Metazoa > Chordata > Actinopteri > Cypriniformes > Cyprinidae > Sinocyclocheilus > Sinocyclocheilus anophthalmus. Next base: position 51,944 of record JADLZN010001344.1, on the reverse strand, counting down.
TTTGGGTGAACTTTCCCTTTAAGATGGCAGAATAATAATAATATATATAATATTTTATTTAGAATTGTGTAATTAATTCTGCCTATAATATTTAATATAAGACATATATTTATTTATATATGCATATAAACTATTTTTATCCATAGTCATATTTAATTTCTGCAGAATGTATATATAAGATGTATTTTTCACAATTTGAATGTGGATCTGACTGAAGTGCAGATTGTAATCATGAGTTTAAGTCTATTTACACCCATCAGGAATTTCTCATAAAAGATTCTCATTTACTGTACATTTCCCTTCTGGATTGCTTGCTTTGCGTTTGCCTTTGAAGACGTGACGTGTTTAACTGAGACAGGAACAGACACAAATGATCTCACTGAGACTCTCAGTATTCACAATTAGATTGAATTAACAAATATGCGCCCACATTCACTATTCAATAATGCTTCAAAATTAGCAATTAACCAATGACGCAAAAAATCAGCAAAATATCCTTAATCACCAAAAATGAAACTGAACATGCTCAGTAATTGCTTGATCTGTCACAGTTGCTCAAAGCCAAACCACCTGAGGTCACATTAGTGCCGACATGCATCTCTGTTCTCTCCTGGAACACAAATGAAACACTGGGTCAAGCAGAGTTCACAAGACAGAAGTCTGGTAAGTGAAACTTTTCCTGGAGCATCTGAACAGAAGTTTGTTTAAAATAGATAGGAATGTAAGCAATGTGAATAATGTTACATCATTTCCTCTTGAAGACACTTTCCTTATAACACCAAAGTGATCTCACTTTCCATTAGTGCTAATCTATGGCATTTGAGGAGCTCCACAAACGGTTGGCCATGGCCGTTGATGATTTCAATATGATTTCCATATCAGTTTCTCTGTACGGCGTAACAGCGACACTATACCTCCACATGCTTGGCCTGCTTTGAGTCTGGTGGATATCAGGTACTAGGACAGGTGTTGCTTTACATACCTCAGTCAACTCGCTGAGAAAACGCCTGCCTCGATCATTTGTGTGGGAAGCTCGACTCAGGACACAAACCTTAAATGTCTGCCAAAATGTGAGCCATTTGGTTTCGGAACATTGCCTGTTTGGATTTTATTGGATATAGCCCATTTCAGGCAATGTTCAACAATACTGATACACGTATTTCAAATGCTGTTAATTTATACATTTTTAGAACTTTTTTTGTGATACTTACAATGTTTAAAGGTAAAGTGTGTGGTTTTCTCAATGTTAAAATACTTGCTCCCAACTTAATGTGCAGATACTGAACCATTAGTAGGTTGTTTTTCCAGAAAAAAGTAACACTTTGGCTATCAGAACTACAGCTCTGCGCGGCAATATTCGCTCAACCAATGGTGTGAGTTTGGGGGGGCGTGGCTACCGCTTTCTCGACCAATGAAAGATGGGGGAGTGTTCGGGAAACCTGTGTGAAACAATCGTATGCTAGTGGAGCAGAAAGCGTACACTTCAGCTTTAATGATTTTTGTTGCATTTGCAGGAAGTCAGTTTCGCTGTTGGCTATAGTTTGCTGCCATAATGTTTTAACGCATATCTATAGGCTGTTGCATCAGTCCAGGGCTACAGCAGAGCACAAACGCTTGGTCTCAAACACGAGGCAGGTTTCAGCCTCCGCCTCATAAAAGTGTTCTTTGTCTTTTGCTCGAGCTCATTAGCTCTGGCCCTTGTGAACGAGTGTCAGGTTCTTCTGACTTATAAACAATTCATTATGAGTACCACCATTAGTCACCTGCTGACTGAAGACAATGTGCTGGCTGTAAAAACTCCTAAATATCAGTTGAGAAATATTACAAAGACTGAAGACTCCACTGTTCAGAGATAGCAAATGAGAAAAAATTGAATAAATCAAAATAAAACAATTCTACAAGGCTTGATGATGAGATTATTACAGAGAGGCTGCCGCAAAAGTGATGAAAGACCCTGGAAAACAAACACAGCAGCTTTGGTGCAGCAGTACAGCAGACATGCAGTGACCAGCAAGATAAACAACTGTAAGTTTCTACTGCCTCTACATGGTCATAGGAAGGCACTGCATTTAATAATCATTTTTTTAACTGTTAAATAATAAGTCATGTCTTAAAATATTAGGACTTGTTTAAAACGACTAATACACTCTAAATAATGCTGGGTTAAATACAACCCAATTTGGGTTAAATATAGGACAGAACCCGTCAATTGGGTTGTTTTGACCCAGCGTGCTGGGTAAAATAGGGACCAAACCCAGCAATTGGGTTGTTTTGACCGGTCAAAACAACCCAATTGCTGGGTTTGTCCCTATTTTACCCAGCATTTTTAAGAGTGTAATGATTAATCTCATGATTTGAAGTTTTTAAGGCAAATATACAGGCTTCGTGAATATTCATAAAACTTGAGCAGGAATTTCTCTTTGTAGATTTCATTCATGAATTTCTGTGCAAAAATGTACCAGAGAAGTAAAGATAATTTACGTAAGAATTCAGATTGCAGAAATTGATTCTGCACGTCACGATGCCCATTTGTATTTTGTTCTATTAAAGGAATAGTATACACTTTTTTTTTGTATGGTTCCCAGTGTTCCTCAAAATATCTTTGTGTTCTGCAGACAATTTTCATTTTTACAGCTAGCCATTTAGATGCATGAATGACATTCTTAACAGAATAAGCTTTTTTACTCATTGCGTTTTTTGAGCAATTAAAATTTAGTGCGATTGAGATACTATTATAGGTTTTATTAATAATTTGAATTAGATTTTCATTTTGTTTTGTCATTTTTATTAATTTGAGATTTTTTAAATATGCCTAATACTGTATATAGTTTGTATAATTTTCTTTCAGTTTTATTTTAGAACGTCATTAACCTAAATGAAAATTAGAAATGTTTCCTTGCCATCTGGCTGAAATCAAATGTTTAATGTTTTGTGTATTTTATTTTATTTCAGTGAATAAGCCTGGTATTAATGTTGAATATCCCATACAAATAAAAGCAAACATTTCTGATATTGTGTTGGCAAAGGAAGTTTAGGAAACATTGCTATTTTTTTTGTTTGTTTATATTTTCATATTTTAAGCACAGGATAAATACAGAAACAACAAAATGCCATGCAAAATCACCTTTATAACAGAATATGACATTTCCACTGTGCAATATAATTACATTCTGTGAATTCAGTCTCTTTATCTGCTACGAATATTGTGTTTTATAGGTCACATAATACTCCTTACTAATTTGAGGAGATTTATATTAATGCTGTGAATCAGATGTGTTGGACCTTTGTGGCTCTGTGACGTCTGGAAGACGGTGGTGCTGTGTTTGGTATCGCATCAGTGAAAGCATTTTTAAATCAGTAATTAAAACAAATAAGTCAAATCATGCAACTTGATACACAATTACAAACCACTCAAGTGCTAAAACACTGTAAAATGGATATGAACATATGATAAATAGAGAAAATACAACAAACATCATTAAATACAACTGTTAGAGACTCACATTTGGGTACTTGAAAAATACAATATTTAACAGAAATAGTTTTTTATATAGCCAGTCATGAGTCACATATTTGATCAGAATATGCTACATTTGGTTGGTTCAACGGAAAATAATAATAGTTGCAAAACAAGTACATGACTTGCACGTTGATCCTAAACTAAAACATTCTCCATACATTTTACAAGTTATTGTCTATCATTTTTTAGAACAAGTAGAAAAATAACACTTTGCGGACCGTTCTGTTGTTTAAAACATTATGCATCTCAAAGACACAGAACAGGATACATGGCACTAAATCATTTCAGAACACTGAGACATGCTCCATAAATCAACAAATAAAAATACTGACTCTATATTTCATAAAAGGCATGGGAACTGTCATGTGTTCAGTATCAGCAATACCAATAAGTTGGGCTTCACTGCTTTGAACAAGGCTTTACTGGCTCATCTTTGTCATCAAGGCACACACACACACACACACACTTTCACTGTTTCCTTGGCAACCAGGTGTTTGTATAGCAGCTTGAACTTAGGAAGTGCAAACATGTGGTACATGCATGTATCATCCAGCATGAACGAGTCGACATGGTGACAAACGGAGAAGGGCATGGAACCAGTGAAGGTTTGGTTTGACACTGGAAATGGAGACTGGAGGAAGATGAGGAGGATCTTTAGGAGCGCTTTATAGTGTATTTGCCTTTCTGGAGCTGAGAGATGTAAAGCTTTGATTTGCTGCCATCCAGACGTTTGTACCAAACCTCGTCATGGTTAATAGTGGTTATTGTGGCACTGGAGGAAATAAAAAGGCAAAGCATTACACATGAAAGACTTATGTAAATTCAAGTGTGACAGTGTGGATCTTAAAATGATTAGACTTTTTGATCTATGAACTGTCACTGCGCTCGCCGTCACTTCTCATTTCCATCATAACCAAATATAAACTTCTTTAACTTTCTTGTTCTTTAAAACACTTGACATCGTGGTAATGACTATTGATTCTTTGTTATTTAAAAAAATGCTTTCCAGTGTTTGTGTTCCACACATCAGACATTACTATATTAATATCAAGAACTGTGAATAACAAGCAGCTCAGAAAAAAATGACATACGAAGCATATGTAGTTAATTAGAATTAATTTGTAAATATTTATGCAAATACATGGCAACCTGAATGCTGTCAAATGTGACAAAAGGGCTTACAAATTGTATAAAAAAAAGTGAAATTAATAAAAAAATTTAATTAAAAAAAAGTTCTTATGTAAAGTGAAAAGTATATTATTTCATCATAAAGAAAACATTTTTAAAAAGTGGAAAATCCCCAAAATAGACACATTCTGGCAAATGTAACAATTCAATGCTCTTAAACTTAGGAAATGTAAAAATGTGTAAATTACAATTTTTTTAATAATATAATAGAGAATAATAGTACAAATGTATATGTAAATTTGTTAAATAATGAATGTATAGTATACGTTTTTTTTTTAATGTGTTAGAAAGAAGTCTCTTATGATACCATGGCTTCATTAATTTAATCAGACATACAGTATATTTTAACAGTAATATTGATGAAATATTATTACAATTTAAACATAGCTCTTTTTTTTAGTTGTAATATATTTTAAAAAGTAATTTATTCATGAGATGAAAAGTGTACTTTTTCAGCTCTTACCTCCAGGTCTTCAGTGTCAATGATCCTTCAACAGAAGCTGATTTGCTGCCAAGAAACATTTTAATTATTATTATATAAAATGTTGGAAACAGCTGGCCTCGCTATATATAATAATCTATATATATGTTGTTTTTTGTGGATAAAGTAACAAAAAAAATTCATGGAGAACAATTTGATGTGTCCTTGATTAATAAAAGTTATTTTAATTTATTTTATTTCTTAAAGCAATTTTGAAGATAAATTACCCTTGGGGGCAGAAAAGTTGATGAATCACTCATAGGCTTAAACAACACAGCTACACCACACCAACGCTCACCCCACAAAACAAAACACACACACACACACAAGTCACGAAGACAACGGGTGCGAACTACGGGGGAGCTCAGCTCCCCTTAATCAGACATGGGCTCCCCTGTGTTATATCTAACGTTCTTCGTTTTGATTTGTGTGACATTTGCGCAATTTTCAGTTTGGTGTAATGTGATCATGTGGATTATGTGTAAAATTGCAAACATATTCATTTATGCATGACGGTGATTTAAACCTAATTCTCTTCAATAAAGATAACTATACATGCTTTTCTTGTTATGAGCATCAAGGTGCGGGGGCCGCTGCGGTGCAAATTCCACTCATGTTTAGTTCATGTTAACTCAAAGATTCATAGAAAAAATATAAACGTTGGACTCTGTGGTTGATTCTGTGTTAATGTAAGGCATGTTATTCTTAATTATGTGTTGTGGCTGGGTTGTTAGTGACTCTCGATGTCTTAGGCCTAATTACGGAGGAATTATGGTATTCTTCTGTAGCCTGACGACGAGTAACTTTAACCGTTGTTCATGTGAACTCAAAGACAGTCTGATGCTTTGTTTATAGACTATTTGTGGGTGGCTGTTACCCCCCCCCCACACACGTTATAAAAAAAAAAAGTGGCCTCCCTCAAAGTCCACGGTATAGTACGAACATTGCACACACACACACACACACACACACACAAACAAACCTGGTGGGGTATTCGTCCTTCCTGTTGATGCATATGGCCTGACCCCGGCTGTACCATTTGTTGTCATAGAACAGGCGACCATCTTCTGATCGGGCAACATGATGGTGTCTTTCTGGTTTCAACGGAGCTGATACACACATACAGTTCAGAGACCAGAAATGCTTTTCCACAAATCCCTTCAAACAGTCTTTACAGTCTATACAGGCTGATACGGAGATAGTGAACTCTTTTACACACAAATATAATGCTCAAAATCCTTCTTACCATCTACTTTTACTCTATGAGGACCCACTGAAGCCATAGCCTACGGTGAATGAGGCAGTTTATTAATGACAGAGAACTAATAGCTCCTTCAAAAATTTGAATAAATAAATATAAATAGATACCTGCAAAAAGATATATGGATTTTTCAGGACACATCAGGATTTGTCTTTAGAGCAATGATCTTCAAGATGACGTCAGTCAATTTTTTGCTTATAACGATCATGTCTAATTTGTAGACATTTATTATTATCATCACTAATAGTATGCATATTATTTTATATGGAAAGTTTGTTATTTTTAATTTGTGAAAAATAAAAATATAAGATTTCTAGAATAATATGTAAGAATTGAGATAAGACATATAAATAAACAAACAGATGAAGTGAAATAACCTTTCTTATGGCAGTCCAGTCTTCGAGTATATCCAGATCTTGCAACATGTAAACAATGTATGGTCGTGGGACGGCTCAGGAAACCAATGATATAGCAGGAAGGCAGCTGCCATAAACAAATAGCAAAACACTCACAAATGACTTTAGATGTGCAACACTAGCTACTACCTAAAGGATATCTGACACAACGGCAGGTTTTTTCTTCTTTCCAGGACTGAGGGGATCCTTCTTTTTATTCTTCCTAGACTGCAGACCGTCATTCCACAGCTCTGGTGCAAGAACACATCAATCAATCATAAGTCTACAGATTATACAGTACGAGTTGCCATGTGTATTTTACCTGAAGTTATATCTATACTGTGTCTGTCCTCTTCCAGTCGCCTGATCTTCTCTTCCAGTTCACTCTGAACCGTGTCAAAAAGCAGGAGCTTCTCACTCTGTCATGAATATGGTATATTAACATGAAATCTCAGAAATAAATTGAACACATTGAAGAAGAAGTGTGAGAAGACTGTGAATATTAACAAAGTGTGGGGCCACCACAAATTTGGTCCTGGGCCCTGTGAATTTTACCTCCCAATGCTGACTGGCTGCCTGCATCTCACAGTCATACTTGTTTCTGACAGATTCCAAGCAGAGCTCACGATAGATACCTGGAACAATACATGTGAACAAAAAGTGAAATAAGGTGAAGACCTCTGCTTTACAGTATAGTATATCAAACATAAACAGGATGATTGTAATTCCTGTAAACGACATGGTGCTTACAGCAGAGTTTAAACACTTGAGCAACGCCATTACAAAAGCAGCATGTGTCTGGAGCTGACCTGCGACTTTGGTTCGGATCTGCATGTTCTCCTGCAGGGTGGCCAGGGGTTCGAGGTACTCCGCAGCACTGCCTGCTATCACCTCTTGCAATTTAAGATCCACCTGGCTCAGTCTCTCCTTATACAGCCTAAAGAGAGTCATAAGTCGTCTGGCGTCTTCACATGACATGTTTCAGGTTTAAATGACTGATCACTTACTGATCCTTCAGGTCTGTGAACTGCTTCTCGAGATTTGTCATCTCATCTAAACACTCCGTTCGCCTTCTCTCACAGTCTTCATCATCCATGTCTGCAAGAACATCCCCATCATCATCATTATTATTATTACTGTCCCACACTCGGAGTAAGGCTGGCTTGTCTCGAGTCTCTGTCTGTAACGTTACCTGAAGTGTCTCCATCCTCAGAGGCGGACGAGCTCACGGAGTCCTCTTCGTCGGAGCTGCTGGCCTCTTGTTCGGGATAGTCCACGTCCATTTCTTCGTGGTGATTTTCTTTTCTGTCCCGCGGGTGAACTGGCATCCTATACTAAATATTTAATACAGTAAACAACCCACGGAGACGAAGACGACACCACCGGCCGCTGTTACGGTTTAGCTGGTGACCGACCGTGTTATCTAGTGACCAACTTCCTGGTTCAGGTCTCCGCTCCAGATCAGGGTTGCCAGTTTTTCACAACAAAACCCGCCCAATTGCTACGCAAAGCTATCCCAAAAACCAATTGTCTAATCAAAGCTAGCCCAAAACCGCCCACTTGCTACGCCATAAAGGAAAGTTAGCCCAAAACCAATTGCTACTCAAAGCTAGCCCAAAACCAATTGCTACTCAAAGCTAGCCCAAAACCAATTGCTACTCAAAGCTAGCCCAAAACCCGCCCAATTGCTACGCAAAGCTAGCCCAAAACCAATTGCTACTCAAAGCTAGCCCAAAACCAATTACTACTCAAAGCTAGCCCAACAACCCACCCAATTGTAGCAAAGCTAAGCCCAAAAACCCGGCCAATTGCTACTCAAAGCTAGCCCAAAACCAATTGCTACTCAAAGCTAGCCCAAAACCCGCCCAATTGCTACGCAAAGCTAGCCCAAAACCAATTGCTACTCAAAGCTAGCCCAAAACCCACCCAATTGCTACGCAAAGCTAGCCCAAAACCAATTGCTACTCAAAGCTAGCCCAAAACCAATTGCTACTCAAAGCTAGCCCAACTGCATTTCGAGGGGAGTCCCCTCTGGTGATAAAATACATGTTTTATTAGCTGGGTTCCCCTGGTAAAATTCGCATTTTAGGGGCTAATTATCCCGTTATTAGGGTCGCTTCAACCCGCTGACATGAAAAACGGCCCGCGGCAACAGTGTTAAAGTAGTCCAAGTCCGCTGGAAAGCCGCGGACTTGGCAACACTGCGCCAGATGTGATGGAACGACGGCAGAAGATTCGCCGAGTCTGAACGCACAAACTGGCGTGATGTTAAGCTGTCTAATAAACGCACACTTGCTCATTACATGCTTTTGGTATTCTTGTAAAGATGACAAATTATTGGTATGATCGCCCGTAGAGGCTGAAGTACGGAAAATAAACAAAAAAGTCCGTTTGGCACGGGTTTCGAACACGCGCTAAAAGAAGCTGTGCACTGAGCCACCATCCTGCGCTCGTTCAGCTGTGGATTACTGGATTAAAGGCAGGATTTTACTCTCGGCGTCGCATTGTGCAGCTGACAAATATGACCGTGTTAACTTGTGTTTACCTATTATGAAAATGAACCATATTAGAACGCTGACTACATTTGATGGTTTATGACATTAAAGTACATTTCATAGACTCTCAGACAATGTAAATTTGTGGCTGCTATGGTTTAATTACAAACGCTATCGTTAAACTATATTTACTACAGTAAAAACATGGTACATTTTCTTCAGAAACTATAGCTGATGTCTCATTTGATGAACGCAGTAACGTTATTTTCTCGTAGAAATACTTTGGAAGTCACTTATTTTCTTTATTGTAGTGAAAAGATCAAATCTAGTTGAAACGCTGCTTATAAATATTACATTGTAAACGTGTTAACTTGTCACTAGATATCTCATTTGATTATAACAGTATATGAAATCTGAACGCCATTTTCTCGTCAAAATACTGCTTATAAATTACGTAAACCATTAAGTGTGAGTATCTAACGCGACACAGAGGTTGTGGGTCAGTTCATTCACTACAATCAAATAAAGAAATCAAGTGACAGTTTCCAAAGTATTTCTAAATTGCCTAAAATGTCCGGGTTTGGATTTGTTTTCCTCTTGTTTTAATACTTGCTGAAAGTAATGACTGAAAGGGAGTTTGACCAATAGCGTGCAAGCATTGTGCAAAATAGACCATCGTGGCGCGCGAGAAGGCGGGATCTATGGAGGAAACGTGTACATATATTGTATGAGGACTGTAGAGTGCAAGTCAATAGGAAAACAAAGCCAAAACCCGGACGATTGAGAAATCCCGGCCAGGATGTGTCTGGAATAAGAGGGCTTTTAGTCACGCACAGTGAGATGTGAATGCGGCTAAATGGAGAATTCGGTTTTCAGCGTCCCCTAAACGTTTATCTCACATAAAACTTGACTGTCAACCAATAGAGGGCGCTGTCTGCAAACATGTTACATTCACAATGCATTTGTTCACATTCCGTACATTGAGACAAATGTGTCTTATTATCAGGCAAGCAGTAGTAGCCTACACTGCACAAGTTTTTTTTTTAAAGCATCAGTAAAATCCAAAATCATTTACTCATTCTTTTCGATGACTTGTTTTCATCATGTAGCTCAAATATGAGTTGGCCTTGTCCCAGAGACACCCACATTGCCCTTAAATAGTAATTTTGAAAGTTCAAGATGATAAAGAGGCGTCAACATTACTTGTCATAAGGCTATTTTGCCTCCTCCACTAACAAGCCACAGTCCCACCTGCATGTGCTTAAATACGCTGACCAGAATCAAGTCAGTTGCAAACAGTTTTATTAGTCATATTAGTATATTTCACTACTGTTGAAACAAATCCTGAAAGTGCATCTTTTAAACATTATGGAATCGATGCACTTTTGCATCATTTAAAAATGATTCACTCACATCTCAAAAGATTGACGTGGACATCCAACAATGACCCCACAAAGTACTTCATCTACAGGTCAGAAATTAAAATGAGAAAGAAACTTAAAGTCAATAGCACATTGCAAATATATGTTTCATTTTATAATACTTGATTTTAATACCTGTAAAGATCATGATCTAAAGCCTTTTTTACTCCCAGGTCCCATCACAATTATTCATAGTTACGCCTCAATTCGGCGTGGCTGGAGGTGATCAGTTTGTGGCACTGTTGAGGTGGTGTGGAAGCCCAGGTTTCTTTGTGGCCTTCAGCTCATCTGCATTTTTCTTGTTTCTCATTTTCTTTTTGACAATACCCCATAGATTCTCTGTGGGTTTCAGGTCTGGTGAGTTTGCTGGCTAGTCAAGCACACCAACACATGGTCATTTAACCAACTTTTGGTGATATTGGCAGTGTGGGCAGGTGCCAAATCACGCTGGAAAATGAAATCAGCATTTTCAAAAAAACTGGTCAGCAGAAGGAAGCATGAAGTGTGCAGTGACGTTGGTTTTCAAAAAACACAATGGACCAACACCAGCAGATGACATTGCACCCCAAATCGTCACAGACTGTGGAAACTTAACACTGGACTTCATGCAACTTGGGCTATGAGCTTGTCCACCCTTCCTCCAGACTCTAGGACCGTGGTTTCCAAATGAAATACAAAACTTGCGCTCATCTGAAAAGAGGACTTTGGACCACTGGGCAAAAAGTCCAGTTCTTCTTCTCCTTAGCCCAAATAAGACGCCTCTGACGTTGTCTGTGACTCAGGAGTGGCTTAACAAGAGAAATACAACAACTGTAGCCAAATTCCTACGTCTGTGTGTGGTGGCTCTTGATACCTTGACCCCAGCCTCAGTCCATTCCTTGTGAAGTTCACTCAAATTCTTGAATTGATTTTGCTGGACAATCCTCATAAGGCTGCGGTTCTCTCGTGGTTGTGCATCTTTTTCTTCCACACTTTTCCTTCCACTCAACTTTCTGTTAACAATTCTTGGATACTCTGTGAACAGCCAGCTTCTTTGGAAATTAATGTTTGTGACTTACCCTCCTTGTGAAAGGTGTCAATGACTGTCTTCTGGACAACTGTCAGATCAGCAGTCTTCCCCGTGATTGTGTAGCCTAGTGAACAAAACTGAGAGACCATTTTGAAGGCTCAGGAAACCTTTGCAGGTGTTTTGAGTTGATTAGATGATTGGCATGTCACCATATTCTAGTTTGTTGAGATGAGATGGTGAGATGGTGGGTTTGTTAAATGAGCCAAAATCATCACAATTAAAAGAAACCAAAGACTTCCTAAACTACTTCAGTCTGTGTGCATTGAATGGTAACACTTTACTTGAAGGGGTGTGAATAAGACTGACATGACACCTTCATAATAATGACATGACACATGTCATGAATATGAAGGAGGTTTATGCATGTTTATGACAACTGTCATTAAGTGTAATTCGCTCAGTTATGTCATTTTTAATGCAAATATGACATTATTTGACCTAACCCCAACCTACCCTTACCCCTAACCATAGCCCATCACAAAGACATCTCAAACAATGTCATCTTTGCATTAAAAATTACATAAGTGAGTGAATGACACTTAATGACAGTTGTAATAAACATGCATAAAAAACCGTCATATTCATGACATGTGTCATGTCAAGATTATGAAGGTGTCATGTCATGATTATGAAAGTGTCATGTCAGTCTTATGCACACCCATTCAAGTAAAGTGTAACCATGAATGATAGAATACACGGTTCCCCAATTTGAGTGAATTACTGACAAATAAATGAACTTTTCCACGAACATTCTAATTTCTTGAGATGCCACCTGTAACTACAAACACATATGGATAAAACAAAATTTCACAATATATATTTCTTTCTTACTGTGTACAATATTGTTACAACATGTAAATATTATAGTATGTTCAAATATATGTATACACACAGTCGAATATTTTAACACATGTATATATGCAGTGTATTACTGCTGCAATTTCTTATGTATTATTTAGTATATTGTACTATAGTAAACAACTAATTTATCAGTCTATTTCACTATAAATTAAAATAATGTAATATATTGATTGTTATATATAAGGAAATATATTTTCTTTGCGTATAAGGGATTGTAGTATAATATATAGATATATAATGATTTTTACTTGCTTCATGATTTTGTTGCACTTGAAATAAAACACTATCAAAAATGTCTCACTGTTCTGATGCTGCTGTTAGGTGTAGTGTGTATGTAAAGACTGTATATTATAATATTATAATCCTGCACAAATTACAGCATTTGAAGTATACTCTAATTAATTTCGTTTTATTTATTTTCTTACACACTAAAACCATTTTAAATCCAAACAGGCTAGCTAAAACATTATATACGCACACACACACACACACACAACACACACAACACACACACAACACACAACACACACAAAAAACCAATTCGATTATATAAAAATTGTATAATAATATGGATTGGAGATGATTTTATGTAAGTTGTAGTGTAAGTACAGGTGCATCTCAATAAATTAGAATGTCGTGGAAAAGTTTATTTATTTCAGTAATTCAACTCAATTGTGAAACTCGTGTATTAAATAAAAATGCACTCAGACTGAAGTAGTTTAAGTCTTTGGTTCTTTTAATTGTGATGATTTTGGCTCACATTTAACAAAAACCCACCAATTCACTATCTCAACAAATTAGAATATGGTGACATGCCAATCAGCTAATCGACTCAAAACACCTGCAAATGTTTCCTGAAATGTTTCCAAAATGGTCTCTCAGTTTGGTTCACTAGGCTACTCAATCATGGGGAAGACTGCTGATCTGACAATTGTCCAGAAGCCAATCATTGACACCCTTCACAAGGAGGGTAAGCAACAAATATTCATTGCCAAAGAAGCTGTCTGTTCAAAGAGTGCTGTATCCAAGCATGTTAACAGGAAGTTGAGTGGAAGGAAAAAGTGTGGAAGAAAAAGATGCACAACCAACCGAGAGAAACCGCAGCCTTATGAGGATTGTCAAGCAAAATCGATGCAAGAATTTGAGTGAACTTCACAATGAATGGACTGAGGCTGGGGTCAATGCATCAAGAGCAACCACACACAGACGTATCAAGGAATTTGGCTACAGTTGTCATATTCCTCTTGTTAAGCCACTCCTGAACCACAGACAACATGAGAGGCGTCTTACCTGGGCTAAGGAGTAGAACTGGACTGTTGCCCAGTGGTCCCATTTTTTTTCAGATGAGAGCAAGTTTTGTATTTTCATTTGGAAACCAAAGTCCTAGAGCCTGGAGGAAGGGTGGAGAAGCTCATAGCCCAAGTTGCTATGAGTCCAGTGTTACGTTTCCAAAGTCTGTGATGATTTGGGGTGCAATGTAATTTGCTGGTGTTGGTCCATTGTGTTTTTTGAAAACCAACGTCACTGCACCCGTTTACCAAGAAATGTTGGAGCACTTCAAGCTTCCTTCTGCTGACCAGCTTTTTGAAGATGCTGATTTCATTTCCAGCAGGATTTGGCACCTGCCCACACACTGCCAAAAGCACCAAAAGTTGGTGAAATGACCATGGTGTTTTGTGCTTGACTGGCCAGCAAACTCACAAGACCTGAACCCCACAGAGAATCTATGGGGTACTGTCAAGAGGGAAATGAGAAACAAGAGACCAAAAAATTGCAGATGAGATGAAGGCCACTGTCAAAGAAACCTGGACTTCCATACCACCTCAGCAGTGTCACAAACTGATCACCTCCATGCCACGCGAATTGAGGCAGTAATTAAAGCAAAAGGAGCCCCTACCAAGTATTGAGTACATGTACAGTAATGAACATACTTTCCAGAAGGCCAACAATTCACTAACAATGTTTTTTTATTGGTCTTATGACGTAGTCTATTTGTTGAGATAGTGAATTGGTGGGTTGTTGTTAAATGTGAGCCAAAATCATCACAACTGAAAGAACCAAAGACCTTTAACTACTTCAGTCTGTGTGCATTGAATTATTTAATACACGAGTTTCACAATAACAGTTGAATTACTGAAATAAATGAACTTTTCCATGACATTATAATTTATTGAGATGCACCTGTATATCAATTCTACAGATCTTCTCATAGAGACCCTGTGAATGGAAAGTCTTTGTGACCTTTGCTGCACACTACATCACTTACAGAATTTACTGTATAATCTTTTCCTTCATTACAACAATTTACAAATTTAAGACTTATATGTAGTATTCAAATCAGGAGATCTGCTCTTGCTGACTCATATAAAGAAGTATGGCAGGCGTAAAAGTGTGGAAAAGGCCACTGGGTTTTGTTGTGTCATGCACAGAGAATACTCAAAAAACAGCGTGCAGATCAGATCAACGTCACAGATGTGAATTTAGTCCATTTTGCATCATCACACCGTATTTACAGGAAACTACTGTTCATTTTGAAAATATAACAAATTGTTTTGAGCTGCGAACTGCTCAAGATAAATTTCATATAAAAAGATGATGATATTATATGTACAATGTGACAGGCTAAGAAAAAGAATATACAGTGGGTCGGAACATCCACACTAAAAAACCTGAAAATAAACAGGACGTTTTAGGATTTTTTAATATTTAGGATTTTAAAATATGTTCTTATATTTTTTATATTAAAATAAAAATATAAGAAAAGTTGATGAAAATATTAAATGAAAAAAGAATGAGACTGACATACATTTTTCAATGACCGAGACTTTTCATCAATGTGCATAATAATATAATAATAATAATAATAATAAGATTTCCAACAAAAAAACCTCTCCCTTCCCAAGTAGTTGACGTCAAAAATAATGAAATCGATGTACACTTTCCAATTCAACTTTGCGTACTCATTGCGAATAATAATAATAATTTATTTATTTATTTTCTTTTTCAAACAAAACAAGACCTCTTCCCCAGGAATTGATTTTAAATTGAAATAAAGAATGATTTTTTCCAGTAAAACTTTTTCATTTCAGTGTGCATATCATAATAATTAATATTATTATTATTATATTATGTGACAAACCCTCCTAGCTGGCATACAAATTGAATAAAAAATTATGAAATTGTTTTTTTTTTTTAAATCATTTTATTCTTTTTTCAACATTATTAATTTATAATTTCAAACAACAAATCCCCTTCCTTTCACATGAGGGATAATAATAATTATAAATCTATTAAAATAATGCCAAAGCCAAGCCCTTCTACAACTTAACATGCTATAGATTCCATACAAATTTCAACGTGACATAATTAATTACTAATGGTAACAATATATTATATAACACACAGCTGTTCAAACTGGTTGGTTGTTAGGAGGAGACTTCAAGCGTGGGTGGATCTCGCACATCAGGTTCTGGAACAAGTGGTTTTTAAGGGTTTTCCTGGAATGCGCATTCACAGGATTCTCTCGCTTTGTTTATTCGTGGACTTGTGCAATTTGCAGAGTCTCAGAGACACCTCGAATACCAGCGTGAACAGAAGCTGGATTATGACTCAGTGTTCAGGCTAAGAACAGGTCTACCCCAATTTAACACAGCCCACGCGCTGATCTTTAAAGTCTTGTCAGACTAAGAATAGTGGGTCAAATTGTCATCCCACACCTGGACCTCCCAAAACTCCCTCCATTCAGAACGGAACTAAATCCTCTGCATATGCATGAAAACATAGACTGAGGCTGAAAAATAATTGCACACATACCGTACATTCAGTTTAGCAACACCCATATGGACTGTAGCCAACTTTTCCTATTGGAACAGTATGTGCATTCAAGTTCAAACCTGTATGTGTAACGTTTGAGGGAATGTTCTCCTAGTACATTCTGTGAATCTCCATTCGCTTAAACAATGGTTGGAATTCATAAGCATTATTTCAATGATACTTTTCAATTGCTTCATAACAAAGCAAGCAGAGCGCCACAGACACCCATCTTGACGTATGTCACGGTATCACCATAGTGACCTAAGCGCTGTTGGTAGAAATGGTTGCTATGTTATGGCTCCTCCTTTATGCAAATATAGCTACAGTTGTTTCTAGTGCAAATGTCAGGTGAAGAAAGGTACAGTAGACAGTATCACACTAATTCTTTATTTACTTGGAGTTTCCGTCTTTTTTTTTTACTTGGACTGTCCATCTATCTTGCTCTGTTTGAAGAGGTGGATACGAAACCAGACAGATACTGCAGTTCATGCCTTTGTTCTCTGCTGAAAAGAATGCAAATGGATATTTTCTGTCATGCAAATAAGTGTAAATGAGTTGCACTATAACATGATTTTTCAAAGTTGCATATAACACAAAGACTATTTGAGCATGTTTAACAAGAAACTACTTTCTACTTCAAAATGTCACGTTTGACTCAAAGTGCTATTGAAGTTTCTTTATAATTATTTGTGAAATTTACTAGCAATTTCGGAGGTAAAATTGTTAAAATTCCAGTCTTCAGTGTTTGATTGGTTTCATTTGTTTTAAGTGCTATCATGGAAAATACTAAAAAGATGGTGAAGTATGATGGTTGCCACTAGAAAATATGAAGGGGGAGCCCCAGAAAAAAAGCGCAGGGGAATATGGTGGACCCCACAAATCAGGGGCCTTCCATGTGGGATGTTTCACTTCAGTTACTTTAAACTGACTCAACCCTCTTCACATTCATATATTAATTCTGAAAAAGGTCCAGAATTTTGTCGAACACTTTTTGCACTGTAAAAAAAATTTAAAAAAACCCTTTGCATTGTAAGAAATTAAAGACTGGCCCCAAAAGTATTTGGACATTCATCGCTTATAATGTCTGAATGTAATCAAGTGGCATCTGCAAGCAAACAAACTATGTTTTCAATTCATTCTTTTTTATTTATTTATTAGGATTTTTCCTTTTCCAAAGTTTTTGTAATGGCATGCAACCATTGATCTGTATGAAGTCCAGCAGTGTTTCTCAGATACAGAATATGTGCCAAGGTGATTTTTTTTTAGTAGATGTCTGAACTCATTTCCCCTGTAAGTTCCCACATGTGTCCTATAGCAGAATAACCGCATTAACCACATCTTCAACTACCATTTAACAATCTGAAAGATTCCATACATTGTTACATAATGCAAAGACATTCACTTTTTGGGGTCACTGTACCTCAGTATGAAAACGAACAAACAAATAAAAAAATGATGTTGATATCAAGAGCTATTTCTAGCTGCCATATGTATTTCCTGCATTATTAATAGTCACCCCTCTCATGACTTTCATTCATGAGCTCTTGTCATTCATTTTCCCGTGAGTTTGGCTTACTGCGTATCACCAGGTAGATTCTAATGTGTAATAGGAAAATTCAGATTTTCATTCTTACTTCGAGGAGTCATCTTGAGGGAAATTCTCTAAATAAAAACCCGCTACGAGTTCCCCTTTTTCAGTGTAGTCAAGATAGTTGCAAATGGAAATCCCCCGATGTGCAGCATGGAACCGGAGGCGCACATAAAAAGGGCGTTGCGCCGCCCTCTCCGCACACTTCACTGCTGACTGCGATCAAGCGAGCGTCGCGATGGATGTACACAGAGCTGCCATGATGAACTATGTGGATTGTGATGTGGATGAAATGGATACGAAAAACAGGAAAATGCACCACTGCGAGGATCGCGTCGACAGCGGCGTGGATTCTCTAAAGGAAGACGAGTATAGGAAAATAGTGGAGGAAATGGAGACTTTGTCTTTGCCTGGCCCGAGCGTCAATAAGGGGATGTGTGAATCTTGGACAGAAGATGTCACGGAGGACGGAGACACGTAAGTGTAAAATGCTTTTTTTAAAGAAAAAAAAAATGCAATGCAAGCTTCCCAGCAAAAAAAGAAAAGAAAAAAAAGTGTTGCAGAAATTGACCCATTTAATGCAACTTGCAACAATTGTGGCTAAAATCTGTTTCAGAGTTCTGGTGGTCTATAAAAAGTTGTTGATTTCATTAAATGAAACAATGCATTACTATTCCCTTCGCTCGATAAAAATGATACAAGTAAAATATTTTAGATTTTTTTTTTTTTTTATTGGGACCAACTGTGCAATTTTGACTCTACAGTTATAATTGTAAACAGAAAAAAAAACATGCCTTAACCAACTTTTTAGAGAAGTTGTGCAAATAGTTTTATTTGCGGAAGTAAACAAATCTCGTTTTGGAGCAGTGCCCAAAGTGGGAGGAGCTTGAGAAACAAATTGCGCAGGCAGGAAAGTCCCTGGCGCGCGGCCAAGCGCAGATAATGCATCAGCCACAGTGGCTGGAAATAACCTTCAAAACTCCATTCTTGCGAAACGGCCGCCTGCTTGTGCTGTGTGTGTCTGCTAAACCACATCCTCTGAGCGTGTTCTTAAAATATTTTCTAAAAAAAAACCCTCCCACATTACATTTTCCAGGTATCTTCACCTTGCCATCATTCAAGAGGCGGAAGATTATGCCATCCAGATTATCAAACAGTGTCAGAACGACCCCTTCTTGAACAGACAGAACAACCAAAGAGAGGTAATTGAAGTTCCACAAAGAGCTACTCGCTTAAAAGCACAATTTCCCTCAAAATAAGAGCTTGTTTTCCAAACCTGACTAACATCTAACCTCCATCCTCAGACTGCACTGCATCTCGCTGTCATCACAGATCAGCCGCACATGGTGGCCAGACTGCTAAAGGCCGGCTGCGATCCCCGGCTGGTCGATCAAAGTGGAAACACGGCCCTCCACATCGCCTGCAAAAGAGGCTCACTAGCTTGCTTTTCAGTGCTGACTCAGACTCAGATTCAGACCCAGCATCTGCACTCCATTCTCAGCTTCCCAAACTACAGCGGTAAGTCTTCCATTTGGAGTAAAAAAAGCAGTTTTTGAAGCACTGCCCTTCTTTTTATCAGAAAAAAGCAAGTGTCTCCATATAAAGTCGTAATTTTTAGTACAAAAAAGTGCCGCTTTTAAAGTACCATCCCTCTTTTTTTATTACAGGACACACGTGTCTCCATATAGCAGCCATTAACAACTACCTCTCAATGGTGGAGAGTCTGGTCCAGCTTGGGGCAGACGTAAACGCAAAGGTACGGTATGAGTTTAAAACACTCTGCAGCGTCATAAATGACTCTTAAATATGTGTTTTAAGAGAACTAATGTGTGATTTCTTGTGTTCAGGAGCAGTGTAGCGGCCGTACGTCACTCCATTTGGCCGTGGACCTGCAGAACCTGGATCTGGTGCACACGCTCGTCGCTCTGGGAGCTGATGTTAACAGTCTAACCTATGGAGGATACACGCCGTACCACCTGACCTTCGGCCGACAGAACAGCGAGATCCAGAGGCAGCTTTACACTCGGACGGCCCAAGAGCTCAGGGCGATGCCAGAGAGCGAATCAGAGGAGAGCGATGAGGAGTGCTTTTCTGATGAAGATTGTGTAAGTTTCCTTAAAAAGCTTCTCCTACATTTTACATTCCTTCTTGATGTGAAAAAAATGTCATTATATATATATATACACAACTACATTATTTATATTTACATATATTTTTCATTTTTTTAACAGATGTATGATGACATCCAGTTCTGTGGGAGATAGTCTGGCCCTCAGGACAACATTCCCCATAATGCAAAGCAGCGAAGGCTGTAGGTGCTCTCAAGGTCTGGGACAGGGTGTGCCATATCCCAGGACGTCAATCCCTTGATGGGACTCCGCAAAAGTGGAAAAGAGGAGCTGAACCCTTCCCGGGGGCATGATAGTGGTGGTGCTGTTAACCATGGAAAGAACCCCCGAGATAGCTGGACCAAAACCTTTACCAATATTTTTGAAGTCAAAGAGTTGGGAAAATGTATATTTTGTGAATATATAGAGATATATTTTTATATTTGTGAAATGAAACACTTGTCAATAATGTGTATAGTCTATATATTACACTGTGAAAATATTTTTTACATTAAAAACAAAAGAAATGACATGAATTCCGAGTTTGGGTGTTTCTTGTATTGAATGTGCTGGACTGATTTCAGAAGGCCTGGAAATTTTCTGAGTTGTGAAACTTGTGAAAGAACAAGTAAACCCCTGTAGTGGTGGAATACCAGAAAAAAAGCACTTGGTGTGTACAGTAACTATCATTTCCTTTCTGGAACACATGAGTCACGTAGATGCGTCACTATAGTTTAAATAAAATTCCTTGGGTCTGCTGACTCGCGCTAGTATGAAGTTCCCCACAAGAAAGAGAAATGAACACTCAACCACTAGAAGTGTGAGGTTCATGAGCATTACATATTCAGTGCTAGGATTACATTATGTGTGTGACCATAAAACTCATGATGGATCAGTGCAATTTTGGGATTATTCAGATCGCCGCCTAATTCAAAGTCATAGCTCTCTTTTTAAAACGGCATCAGTCATGTTTCTGGAGACGGATGAGCCAGGAATCATGAATTTTAGGGAAATTCCATAGCTTTTTTCTCCTGACAATGAATGGCATACTATTAAAACCATTGGAAAGATTTCAATATGACATGCATCATAATCATCTTCATCACTGTCACATGGCGAGAGGTGAATTCCAACTTCATTCCAAATATATGTGTGTATATATATATATACTGTATATACAGTGGGTACGGAAAGTATTCAGACCCCCTTAAATTGTTCACTCTTTGTTATATTGCAGCCATTTGCTAAAATCATTTAAGTTAATTTTTTTTCCACATTAATGTACACACAGCACCCCATATTGACAGAAAAACACAGAATGGTTGAAATTTTTGCAGCTGGTATTAAAAAGAAAACTGAAAGATCACATGGTCCTAAGTATTCAGACCTTTTGCTGTGAAACTCATATATTTAACTCAGGTGCTGTCCATTTTTTTCTGATCATCCTTGAGATGGTTCTACAGCTTCATTTGAGTCGAGCTGTGTTTGATTATACTGATTGGACTTGATTAGGAAAGCCACACACCTGTCTATATAAGACCTTACAGCTCACAGTGCATGTCAGAGCAAATGAGAATCATGAGGTCAAAGGAACTGCCTGAAGAGCTCAGAGACAGAATTGTGGCAAGGCACAGATCTGGCCAAGGTTACAAAAAAATTTCTGCTGCACTTAAGGTTCCTAAGAGCAAAGTGGCCTCCATAATCCTTAAATGGAAGACGTTTGGGGACGACCAGAAAACCATCCTTCCGGTCCGGCCAAAAACATTTTGAGATATCGGGGGAGAAGAGTCTTGGTGAGAGAGGTAAAGAAGAACCAAAAGATCACTGTGGCTGAGCTCCAGAAATGCAGTCGGGAGATGAGAGAAAGTTGTAGAAACTCAACCATCACTGCAGCCCTCCACCAATCGGAGCTTTATGGCAGAGTGGCCCGACAGAAGCCTCTCATCAGTGCAAGACACATGAAAGCCCGCATGGAGTTTGCTAAAAAATACCTGAAGGACTCCAAGATGGTGAGAAAGAATAAGATTCTCTGGTCTGATGAGACAAAGATAGAACTTTTTGGCCTTAATTCTAAGCGGTATGTGTGGAGAAAACAGGCACTGCTCATCACCTGTCCAATACTGTCCCAACAGTGAAGCATGGTGGTGGTAGCATCATGCTGTGGGGGTGGTTTTCAGCAGCAGGGACAGGACGACTGGTTGCAATAAAGGGAAAGATGAATGCGGCCAAGTAAAGGGATATCCTGGACGAAAACCTTCTACAGAGTGCTCAGGACCTCAGACTGGGCCAAAGGTTTACCATCCAACAAGACAATGACCCTAAGCACACACAGCTAAAATAACGAAGGAGTGCTTCACAACAACTCTGTGACTGTTCATGAATGGCCCAGCCAGAGCCCTGACTTAAACCCAATTGAGCATCTCTGGGGAGACCTAAAAATGGCTGTCCACCAACGTTACCATCCAACCTGACAGAACTGGAGAGGATCTGCAAGGAGGAATGCAGAGGATCCCCAAATCCAGGTGTGAAAAAACTTGTTGCATCTTTCCCAAAAAGACTCAAGGCTGTATTAGATCAAAAGTGTGCTTCTACTAAATACTGAGCAAAGTGTCTGAATTCTTAGGACCATGTGATAGTTCAGTTTTTCTTTTTTAATAAATCTAAAAAAATGTCAACAATTCTGTGTTTTCTGTCAATATGGGGTGATGTGTGTACATTAATGAGGAAAAAAAAATAACTGAAAGGATTTTAGCACAGGCTGCAATATAACAAAGAGTGAAAAATGTAAGGGGGTCTGAATACTTTCCGTACCCACTGTATATATATATATATCGCTCAAAAAGGCTGCATTTATTTGATAAAAAATACAGGAAACGGTAAATATTTGTGAATATTATTATGTTTCTTTTTGAATATATTTTAAAATGTAATTTAAAAAAGCTGAATTTTCAGCATCATTACTCCAGTCTTCAGTGTCACATGATTCTTCAGAAATCATTCTAATAGCTGATTTGCTGCTCAAGAAACATTTAATGTTGAAAACAGATGTGCTGTGCATAACACTTTCATGGAAACTGAATCCTTTTTTTCCAGGGTTCTGAATTCTGAAAAGAACATTTAAAAAATTAATCTTTCATAACATTATAAATATCTTTAATCAATTTAATGCATCCTTGCTGATAGTATTAATTACTTAATCTGATTATTTTCTGATCTTCTTATCCAACATGTATTTGTGGATCAGATTTACTAGGAGAATTCCACAGAATGATCATCTAAATTCATACTTGTTCATATTTTCAGTTACACCACAAAGTTGTGTAGTATCTGGTTAAGGAAAAACAGTTTAAACTACAGAATGAGGGCGAGTCAGATCATCAGTGTGATTAAACTCAAAAGCACGCATTTGACATTCCTTGCGTGATAATCTCTAGTCTTCCCTAATCGACTCTTGTTACACTTAAGACGCTCACAAAGAATTGCACCGAATGAAAAACAGGTTTGTAAAAGATTTCCCTGTTGTAGAATCAGCTAGGGAAAACACAGGATGTAGCGAAAATGAAAGATGTGCATGATGGGGACTCCCCCAGTAAAATATTCACAAAATGTCCTGCTATATGAGAAGAAAAAGAGAAAGGAAGAGAGCAGGAATCTTAATATTTTTCTCAAAATGTATTTAATGGAACGGGGAATTTACATGAGAACAAAAGCTCTGAACAGGATCCTACGCATCTCAAAACTGTGAGCAGCACCTCAGTCCCTCTCAGCCAGAGACACCAAATGAGTGTCCAACTCTGACTCTGACAGAATCCTGGAACAGAGCAAACGAGCAGAACCGTGAAAAATATATAATCTGTGAAGCACGCTCTGATTATAATACGCATCTGGCATATGTGACACGTTAAAAGTGACATAAATGAGGCATGTTGCATCATTTGACAAATATCAATACCGAAGCCATCGACTGCCTTTCTAGAAGTGATTTTCTGTAGAACAGAGTGCAGATCTCTCCGTGTAGATGGTGAACACGGTTCTTCCACCCACCTGAATTTCGGATCCTCTGCTGTGATGACGCCTACCTCCAACTCAGATGGCTTAAAATCGATTGACAGCACAGTTGATAAACAAGTGATCGCCGTCTGTGGATGAAAATGCTTTATTAGTCCAAATCTACATATTAAATTTAATGAAACAGACAGATAATCCAGTAAAAATGGATTTAAAGTAGATTTAGGCTTTAGGATGTAAACAAAATAGTTCAAAGCAGCACACATCCTAAAATCAAAAATACATTTTTTTGATGTCAATTTGATTTTTAAGTAGTAGATTGTTGATATAACCTTTCCTTGTTTCATAGCTTTCAAGATATATAGATTAGCAATACTGTTTACAAAGAAATTGTGTAATAAATCAGGAAGCAAGCATATATAACCATCCCTTTCTGTAATATCTTTAACTACATTATTGAGCAAAACGAGTTTAGAGGAGATATTAGAGAAGTTGATATTTCCACTCCAAAGAAACAGCGTGACCAGACACAGATCTACCAGACACCTTGGTGCCAGTTGCTGAAATGTACAAAAACTGCTCAGAAAAGTAAAGATAGTCCTGAGAAAACTTCTAGCATCATTGGCTGGATCATACCACTTGGTTTGTCATTTTGTCAACTGATGCAATGACATTGATACAGTTTAAGTGTCTGAAAAACAACTGGGGCCACTGTTGTAGGTGCCACAAATACACATATACATAAACATCTGTTTTCATTCACTGGGTATTTTTATTTTATCAGTGGTAAATAGGACACATTATAGAAGCAAATGTGCTGAAACCTGAAGTTTACATGACAAAAATAAAACCTTTTCCTACAGAATCTTGCTATCATTAAAAGATTAGTTCACTTGCAGAATAAAAATTTCCTGATCATTTACTCACCCCGAATGTCATCCAAGACGTTCATGTCTTTTTTTTCTTCAGTCGCAAAGAAATTAAGGTTTTTGAGGAAAACATTCAGGGTTTTTCTCTATGTAATGGACTTCAATGGGGATCAACGGGTTGAAGGTCCAAATTGCAGCTTCAGTGCAGCTTCAAAGGACTCTACATGATCCCAGCCGAGGAATAAGGGTCTTATTCTAGCCAAACCATTGGTCATTAAAAAAAAAAAAAAAAAAAAAACAAAGGTAAACTTTTTTTTTTTTTTTAACCACAAATGCATGTCTTGCACTAGCTCGACTTCACGTATTACATAATCATGATGGAAAGGTCACGCGTGACGCAGGCGGAAGCACCGATCCAGTGTTTACAAAGTGAACGTGCAAAGAAAGTCAAACGTTCTTTACAAAAAAAGGTAAAACAACGATGTCGGATGATTTTGAAGTTGGAGGAGAAAATGAGATGGAGTTTTTCCTACCCTAACTTTTTGAAACGGAGTACACAGACGAAGAGCTAACTGCGCGTGAGCTTTCCAACGTGATTACGTCATGCGCAAGGTCGAGCTACTGCAAGATGAGCATTTGTGGTTAAAAAGTATATCAATTTTTTTTTTTTTTAAGAAAATGGCCAATCGTTTCGCTAGATAAGACCATTATTTCTCGACTAGGATCGTGTAGAGCCCTTTGAAGCTGCATTGAAACTGCAATTTGGACCTTCAGCCCACTGATCTCCATTGAAGTCCATTAAATAGAGAAAAACCCTGGAATGTTTTCCTCAAAAACCTTAATTTCTTTGCGATTGAAGACAGAAAGACATGAACATCTTGGATGACATGGGGGTGAGTAAATTGTCAGGAAATGTTCATTCTTGAACTGTGAACGAATCCTTTAAATGATAAGCTGATGTGGGCAATGTTAGCAGCTCGAATCAATTTTGATGAAGCTGTTATCAAATGTTTTCTTGAATTCTGAATTTTAAAAGCGATTGCACCTCAACTGTCTGCTCAAAGGTCCAATCGAATTTCTTCTTCACTTTTTTCTCCAGGAAGCTTGTAGCCTCTGTCTGCTTGACACCTGCAGCCGTGGCCTTGAACCCACAGTAATAACCTGCTGGGTCACACTTATACACCTGTGGCCCGAGCTCCTCATCTACACCAATTACAATCATGCCTGGAAAAGATACAACACCACAAAACATCAAGTTCTGCATAAACAACCAACACGCAATGGACTTCTTTTAACAATGTTTCTGCAGGTTTTATGAAGGTAAATTTAATACTTTTTAAGACCAAGTAAAGACAATTTTAAAAATAAATTTAAGGGAACACAATAGCAAGGCTATTACAGTTAACTAAAACAATAAAAACAATTCTGTTACTTGAAATCAATTAAACATTAACTGAAATAAATGTAAACAAAACCTAATAAAACTACAAAACACACAACAAATTTACTAAAATTTAAAAAAAAATAAAGCAAAATACAAAAAAAAACTATTAATAAAAACTATAATAGTATCACAATGATACTAAAATAACACTCACAGTAGGTCGATGTTCTCTAAATGTGAATGTCTAGGCAGCACAATATGAATTGTATTAACAATAAAGTATAAAAAATACAACTTCCAACAGATTTCCATTACTTTAATTTATTTCGCAAAAAATAACGTAAGACTTGAATACATCTGCTCCCAACCACTAAATATGGAAATAAAAAAATGATGTTCTCAGTATTTTTTTGTTAAAAATAAAAAAAGATACTGTACTCTGTTTTCCGGTGTCTAAAGATTCTCAAATCAAGATTTACTTGAAGAGCAAAATGACAAAAGACAAGAACTTGTTTCCTGTGAAATTCATCAAAATGAAGTGAGAGCATGATTAAAACAAGAACAAATATCTGACAATGCTCTCAGAGAAATCAACTTAATTTAAAGGGAAAACAAGTTTTTGTTATGTTTTGTTTAGTTTTTCTTGTTTCAGCATTAAAACTCACTTTTTCCCAACTTATCGGAATTAAGACTTAATATCTTGAGTCATTTTGCTTCTCAGTTAAATGTATCTTGATTTAAGGATGTTTCAATATTTGTACTGGGAAAAAAGCTATACATTTTTTTTGCAAAGCATGCAACATTTAATGCCATGGCTTTTTGAATTGAAGACTTTCTGCTCTGATTTAAGACCTTTCTAAATTAGGACTGTTTTGGCACAAAAACCTTGAAAATCAGAGTAAAAAAATTAACCAAAAAATATGACATGACCCCTTTAAACTACTTTGTGTGTGTAAATAACTCAGCAAGTGTTGACTTACAGCAGCCGAGCGGCCTCATCTCTGCATTCTGCGTATAAACCTGAGAGATGTCTGCAATCCTTTTACAAAGCATGTCTACTGGAATCTCATAACCATACTTGTACTTCCAGTTGGCCGCCTCGTAACGAGCTCGCTGCACTTGAGACCTGCTGTCAGCTGAACGCGAAACACAAGCCATTAACGAGCGCATCAGTTCCAGCAGACACCATGAATATGACCATGTGGATGAGATCTGCACCTGTCATTCCTGACATCCCACAGCCAATGTTCTCTGTGATTCTGAATAAGTGTGTGACAGTGGAAGAATCAAGCAGCTTGTCCTGGAAAACACAGACTGTTTTAGATCACCAGCACCACTGGAACAGAACTTACCAGTAACATAAATAAAAGTCACCTTTCCCACCAGTAGTTCTGCATGTTTACACCACAGAAAAGACATTCCAGGTTGGAATTTTTTTAATTAAAACCAATTGAAATGAATGTTAGGATGTGTTGCTCTATTTGTGGGCAAATAGCCAAATTACAAAATCGTTTATTTCTCAAGTCAGTGAAATGCGGCTGATTCTGAGAGATGTTTCTCAGACGCTCTGGCCAAATTTCGATGGAAAAAGGGTACATGACAGCAGACTTACTGGGACTTTTTTCTGTGTGACGACTACTGCACAGTCTTCCCCCCGAACAGCAACCGATGTCAGACCACCCTGGTTTATGGCCTTGAATGCATATTCTGTAAAAATGTAATGAAGTTATTTAGAAGGTTAAAAGTTACTTGCAAAGTTTGGCACAATTCTCTAATAGCTTCAACACTCAATACAAAAAAATACAAAAAAATAAAAAGGTTTGGAGATCCACAAAAAATAATATTAAATATATGTTTGTATATGTAATAATGTACCATTATGGGCAGTCGTGGCCTAATGGTTAGACAGTCAGACCTGTAACCCAAAGGTTGCGGGTTCGAGACTCGTACCAGCAGGGATTGTAGGTGGGGGAAGTGAATGTACAGAGCTCTTCACTTACAATACCACGACTGAGGTGACATTGAGCAAGGGAATACCGAAACCCACACTGCTCGCCGGGCGCCACCCTCCGCACATAAATGGATGCCCACTGCGGGTTGCTAATCCTGTGGTAACGGTCTCTTGTGTGTTTGTGTCAAGCTGTGTGTGGTGCAACTGGATGGGATAAATGCAGAGCACTCATTCCTAGTATGGGTCACCATACTTGGCTACATGTCACATCAATCACTCACAATAAAAAGAATACTAACTACAGTAACTACAGGAGTTTGGGGTTTTGTGTATTTTACAAAATCCACGAGGAAAAATAAAAATGTAATAAAATAAGATTTACAAGAAAAATCCTGGTCCTTTCATTTTTTTTATTTATGCCTTTTATGCACCTGATACTACCATGCTATTTCAAATATACAGTGGGTACGGAAAGTATTCAGACAACCTTAAATTTTTCACTCTTTGTTTATATTGCAGCCATTTGCTAAAATAATTTAAGTTTTTTTTTTTTTCCTCATTAATGTACACACAGCACACCCTATTGACAGAAAAACACAGAATTGTGACATTTTTGCAGATTTATTAAAAAAAAAACTGAAATATCACATGGCCCTAAGCATTCAGACCCTTTGCACCAGTATTAGTAGAAGCACCTTTGATCTACTACAGCTATGAGTCTTTTGGGAAAAGCTGGCAACAAGTTTGCACAACTGGATTTGGGGATCCTCGCCTTCCGCCTTGCAGATACTCTCCATTCTCTCCAGGTTAGATGGTAAAACGTTGGTGACAGCAATTTTTAGGTATCTCCAGAGATGCTACAATTGAGTGTAAGTCAGGGCCTGGTGGGCCCTCAAGAAAGTAAAACGAAGTTGTTTGTGAAGCCACTCCTGCGTTTCCTTTAGCTGTGTGCTTCAGGGTCATTGTTGGTTGGAAGGGTAAAACTTCGGGCCCAGTCTGAGGTCTGAGAACTCTGGAGAAGGTTTTTTCGTACAGGCTATCCCTGTACTTGGCGCATTCAGTCTTTCACACGATTGCAAAACACGTAGTCCTGTCCTGCAGCTGAAAACACCCACACAGCATGATGAGCCCACCCCATGCTTCAACTGTTGGGACCTGTATTGGACAGGGTGCGATGAGCAGTGCATGGTTTTTCTCCACACATACCGCTTAGAATTAGGCCAAAAAAAGTTCTATCTTCGTCTCATCAGACCAGAGAATCTTATTCTCACCATCTCACAACTCCATGCGGGCTTTCATGTGTCTTGCCCTGAGGAGAGGCTTCCATCGGGCCACTCTGCCATAAAGCCCCGAATGGGGGGGCTGCAGTGATGGTTGACTTTCTACAAATTTCTCCCATCTCCTGACTGCATCTCTGTAGCTCAGCCACAGTGATCTTTGGGTTTTCTTTACCTCTCTCACCAAGGCTCTTCTCCCACGATAGCTCAGTTTGGCCGGACGGCCAGCGCTAGGAAGGGTTCTGGTTGTCCCAAACGTCTTCCATTTAAGGATTATGGAGGCCACTGTGCTATTAGGAACCTTAAGTGCAGCAGAAAATTTTTTTTGTAACCTTGGCCAGATCTATGCCTTTCCACAATTCTGTCTCTGAGCCCTTCAGGCAGTTCCTTTGACCTCATAATTCTCATTTGCTCTGACATGCACTGTGAGCTGTAAGGTCTTATATTGACAGGTGTGTGTGGCTTTCCTAATCAAGTCCAATCAGTGTAATCAAACACAGCTGGACTCAAATGGAGGTCAGAAGAAATGCGGACAGCACCTGAGTTAAATAAATGAGTGTCACAGCAAAGGGTCTGAATATTTAGGACCATGTGATGTTTCAGTTTTCCTTTTTTAATAAATTTGCAAAAATTTCAACAATTCTGTGTTCTTCTGTCAATATGGGGTGCTGTGTGTAAAATAATGAGGAAAAAAAATTAACTTAAAATGATTTTAGCAAATGGCTGCAATATAACAAAGAGTGAAAAATTTAAGGGGGACTGAATAATTTCCGTACCCACTGTTGTTACCCTGGACCACAAAGCAGTCATAAGGGTCAATTTTTTCGAAATTGAGATTTATACATTATATGAAAGCTGAATAAATAAGCTGTCCTTTGGTGTATGGTTTGTTAGGATAGGACAATTATTTGGCCAGAGATCTATCACTATTTGAAAATTTGGAATCTGAGGGTGCAAAAAAAAAAAAAAAAAATAAATATTGAGAAAATCCCCTTTAAAGCTGTCCAAATAAAGTTATTAGCTATGCTAATATTAGCTATATTACTAATCAAAAATTAAGTTTAAATATATTTACGGTAGGAAATGTACAAAAATCTTAATGACATGATCTTACTTATATCTAATCGATTTTTGGCAAAAGAAAAAAGGTAACACTTTACTTGGAGGGGTGTGCATAAGACTGACATGACACCTTAATAATCATGACAAGACATCTACATAATCATGACATGACACATGTAATGAATATGAAGGAGGTTTTATGCATGATTATGACAACTGTCATTAAGTGTCATTCGCTCAGTTATGTCATTTTAATGCAAAGACTGACATTGTTGGAGATGTCTTTGTTATGGGCTATGGTTAGGGGCAAGGGTAGGGGTAGGGTTAGGTCAAATAATGTCATATTTGCATTAAACAATGACATAATTGAGCGAATGACACTAATAACATTGTCACTAAACAGCACTAAAACCTCTTCATATTCATGGCATGTGTATGTCAGTCTTTGCAAACCCTTCAAGTAAATTGTTACAAGAAAAATCGCATCATTTTGACCTATGCATGATTTTGGGATATTCGACAATATCCACCAGAGGACTTAAGATGGTTTTGGCTCGGGTCAACAATAGATTGTTGTTGCCAAGTGTTTACAAATTGTTCAAGAAAATTGTGACACTTGACAAAAAATGTCGCGTTGCCATGGCAAAGTTCGCCAAAGAAAAACACCACACCTCCTCACAACATATGTATCAATGCACAAACATGTTGCATTTGACACTTAACACACATTTGATAAGATAGTTTTAATTGAAATCTGTAGATGGTTATCACAGTATTATATTAAGCCTCAGTGAGCCGATTACGCCATCCACTCACTCACTCCTATCCAGCACTCTAGCGACTAGACTAAGCAGGAATATAAAACTTACATATATATACATATATACTATATATCTATTTATACTATATATATATATATATTATATATATATATTAACATGCACCACATGAGATATTAGGAGCTTTTATGTGAAAGGCTAATAAGCTAGAGTTCATACTAGCAGTTGGTCGACGACTTGATGGGAGCTGAGCACTAATGATCCTTTCAAGGTCAAAGTCGTATTCACCTACTGGTATAGTTCTTCCCTCGGAGAAAAAGATGGTGATGTGCGGTCAAACCCGCGTAGAAAACCCCGGAATTGTTTTTTTTTTATAAGAAATGTATACCGTAAAATTGCTGAACGTATTGCAGGCCTAAGCTACACAGATAGCAACCAGGACGAACGAATGAACCGGAAAGCAGTGGATAGTTTTTTCCGGGTCAGTATCGGATGGAAGGTGCGCAGTCATTTTTTGAGGAATTAAGCAGTTGTGCATTAAAGAAATGTTATATAATGTGATTGCTTTCTCTGTTTAAAGGACTTTTGTCCCGTTCATTTTATTGTATTTTTTTTTTAACTGTACTGGCAGATAATAGCTAGCATACTATTAATGAAATAAAAGGCCTCATAAGTGAACTTAAAGGGATAGTTCACCCAAAGATGAAATGTGCTGTTTATTGCTTACCCCCGGGGAGCCAAGCTGTAGGTGACTTTGTTCGTCAGGAGAACCACCAAATTCATGATTTTAACTCCTGCCTTGCAGTCTATCAGTGCGTATAATGTCATGCAATAGTAACAAATCTCATGAGAAGTTAAAAAAAAAACATGCAAAGACAAATCCAAATTAAACCCTGCGGCTCGTGACGACACATTGGTGTCC
The DNA here is from genome assembly GCA_018155175.1 of Sinocyclocheilus anophthalmus. Classification (NCBI taxonomy): domain Eukaryota; kingdom Metazoa; phylum Chordata; class Actinopteri; order Cypriniformes; family Cyprinidae; genus Sinocyclocheilus; species Sinocyclocheilus anophthalmus. Next base: position 19,492 of record JADLZN010001344.1, on the reverse strand, counting down.
TAAGACATGAAACGATCGGTTTATGCCAGAAACTGAACAGTTTTTATATAATTTTTTACCTCTAATACAGCATTATGTCCAACTGTCTTTGGGCGCGCGCGCGCGCGCACGCATCCGGTGCGTGAGGTCGTGTCAGCGCTCGGCGTAGTTACGTTAATGGGTGTGTTGATATCCAGCCGAAAGAGCAATCAACCATAACTTCAGGTGAGTAGGCTCAGAAGTTGGGAATACGTGGAAAGCACACATCCACGAATGAGTTAGGCCGAAGAGGAGAATGAGAGCGAAAACGTAATATTTTAGTTTTAAGTCGGTTTGAACAATCCGGATAAGCGCAAGTAAATACCATTTCGATTAGCCGTCGTACCTACAATGACTATGCACTGTGTAAAAAATGAGTGACGTATACACGCGAGAGATCACTTCCGGCACTTGCGTAAACAAAAGCCAGAGCGCGTACACACCTCACGCACCGGATGCCGTGAGCGGTCAAGGAAGTTGGACATAGTGGTGTATAAGAGGTAAAATATGATATAAATAATGTTCGGTTTCTCGCACAAACCGATCGTTCCGTGTCTTAGGACATCAATGTGTCGTAACAAGCCACAGGGTTTAATTTGGATTTGTCAGTGCATGTATTTTTTACTCTCATAGATTTTGATACCATTGCCATGCATTATACGACTGAAAGACTGCAACGGCTGCTTTTTTCCTCTTTTTTCTTTTTTTTGACTTAAATATATATTGTGTTCTACTAGAAAAAAAGTCCACCAATCTGGATGCTCGGGGGTAAGCAGATAAACATCAACAGTTTCCATTTTTGGGTGAACTATCCCTTTAAAGAGAGTAGGTATACTTCCACGACGATGTTTCTTAACACACTTAAATAGACTTTTAAACAGTGCATTTTGTGAAAAATTAAAAAGGTTTACTTTAAAGTACATTGTTCTAATTATCATGCAATAACACTTATTTTGATGAGTTGAACAAAAGTAGGCTACTTGATTATAATTAAACTATGAGTATGTATTCAATATTTCATTTAAAGTTAATATATTTTAAATGTTCTAAATTGCAACTTAATCATTACAAATTGACATTACAATATGTGTATTTATTGTAGCTACATTTGGCAGTACAATTTAACCATATTTCAAAGACAATATACGTAGCATAATCATTAAAAGAAAAAGTACTTTTTTAAGATGGTCAAAAAAGCACTCAATTATTTGTATTTTATATCAATTTAAACTATAATATATTTTCAGTTTATTGCAATTGACATGAAGTGTTTTCCCAGTGCTATATAGGCTTACAAAAACATATAAGTATTGAAACTTGTAACCTCTAAAAACCAAAGCCCTCTTTAAACTCTTGAATGTTTCATTGACTGATTGGTTTCCATATATAATTTGTGGTGGTTTTTCAGAATTAGCCAACATTTTACAAGGAAACCTTTGGACCCTTAACAATCTTATCAAAGATAATGCTACCTCAAAGTTAATAAAAACACACTTTTATCTCTTAAATACATATTTACGAATTTGAGGTGAGATGTTCTTGACCCAAACCTCTGAGTTACATGTTTGGCTGTCCTGACTTGGTGTTTCAGAAGGTGCTGACCACACGGTTGTGAATGTTCTCTATCTTATCTATAAGAATGTTCTGTTTCGGAGAAAATGGTTCAAACTGATCTCAATCTCAACTCACTTCCTTTAGGTTTTGGTATTTGATTCTTAGAAGAATGTAGCTCAGGCAAGGTGATTAGGCAAAAAGAAGAAACAAATTAAATTTTAGATGTGTATTCTTATTTATTTCAGCCCGATAATAGTGTGGCATTTTTCTCATAGACAAAAGCAGAAAAGAAATGTACCAAAAGTATTTGAAGTGCATAAATTGGTGAGAAACAGGGCCGTTTCTAAAACACCTACCACACTGAAATCCCCTTGTGACCCAATTCAGCTTCGGAGAGTTAAATGTGGGAGTATATCAGAGCTGTTTCCTGCTCTCTAACAGCCTTTCCACAGGTACCAGCGCAGATCGGGTTTTGCAATGGTGTGAATCTGGAAGTGTGTAAATACCAGAACACTCATAATGGTCAATGTCCAAAATAAAGCCACTATAAATGGAAAATGATGACTATAAATAGAATGTGTGTGAAAATAGGTATATCAAAAATCAATGATATTTTTGACAATCAACCTGAAATCACCAAAAGAAAAGTCCCTGTCACCACTTCCCATTTTATAAATCTGTACTGAAAAGTGTGAATGAAGTCTCTTAAAGCACGAGGAGGACTTGTACCACACCAATCCTGAATACAAGACTTCAACGGCCAAAATAAAGATTAAAAATGATGTTAAAGGAGTAGTCCACAAAAAAAAGGAAATTGCTGCGAAAAATACTACATCTCAAGTCATCCAAGATGTAGATGAGTTTCTTCAAGGGAACAGATTTGGAGAAATTTAGCACCAATAGATCCTGCAGTGAATGGGTGCCGTCAAAATAAGAGCCCAAACAGCTGATAAAAACAACACAAAAATCCACCGACCTCCAGTTCATATTTACAGTCTTGTGAAAGTGAAAAAGCTGCAGTTTGTAAGAAACAAAGCTGTTCAGATGAAAAACAAAAACAAAAAAACTCTTGGATGGCCAGAGAGTGGGTGCATTTTCAGCAAATTTTCAGTTTTGGATAAACTGTTCCTCTAAACATGCAAAGTTTTATAGGTTTTTTTATGAAATATATTTTCCTAAGGGGCTCTGTAGAATTGAGGTTATGGCTAAAGGTGCTGCAAACTTAGTTATCATCGTAATTATCACAGATATCAAGAAGTTTGGTTAATATATAGGCTTGGGAACCAAATCTCCTCTTTGATTCTCAAGGGATTTGTTTCTGCCATCCAAGCAAAACACTGTTACTGTCTTTACTCTATTACGTGATCTTGATTGCACCTATGAAATATGACAAATGCTGTTATGCTTTGGCGGAGTCAGGTATGACGAAACCAGTTCTTTTCACTGAAAGTCATTACTGAGTGGACATGTTTCCTGACATGTTATGGATCTGACATGGCAACGCTTAGTAAAACAAGTACAACATTATAAGCTTTGTAAAGCCACTGCGAGTGAATCATGAATATCCCAAAATTCCCCTCACACACTCAACATGAAGTCACTATTGAAGCTCTGCATGCTGCTGGAATTTTGTTGAGTGTAAATGGATTGTGCCAAAAAAAAAAAAGTGCGGTCACTTCTTGTGTTCTATGGTAATATATATCTTGTAATTTTAAAAAGTGAAAGAATATATAGTTACCTTTATAGTTAATAATTTTCTATATTGAATATTTAATTATATTATTTAGATAATATCTTATCTTATCTTACATATTTTATATATCTATCTATCGATCTATCTATTATCTATCTATCTATCTATCTATCTATATCTATCATCTATCTATCTATCATCATCTAACACCTTTATCTATAAAACAATATAAACAATATAATACAAATGAAAACATGGGAAAAGTAGCCTGTTATTACAATTTCACATAATCAATTTGGGCACAGATCATTACAAATAATATTTACTGTATATCATTATTGAATATTCATTAAAAATAAATGAAAACAACAGCAAGCAACTTCAACTAAACTTCTCTGAAATTATTGTTTGAAAAAAAATTAAGATTTGTTTGCAACATAATTTAATTTAGCAGTTTAATTTATTAAAAGAATCACTTCATACTTCTCAATATAACACTGCAGTATCTACCACTCATCCTGCAAAAACCAACATAAAAGCATGAATTATAAAACTCAAACAAGATGTACAAATAATTTCATCAAGGTGTAGTTAGTAATTCTGTGAAGTGTAGTGAAGGGCACACAAAATGTTGAATAACATTCACTCTTTTACATTTCACCAGCTTCCCTTAAATAGTTACAGTTCCTCTTTTCTAAAATCCCCTGAACTTGCCCAAGTCAAGTCTGGTCCAGGTGCATGATAATGCATATCCCAGAAAGCATGCAAGGCCCAGAAGAGTGCTTCAGCAAAAACAATAATATTGCTGATACTGGCCTATGAACTGATCAAGAGTTTGTTTAACTGTCTTTGGTGAAAACAGAAAGCTGCTTTCAGATCAGCTGCCAGCTGCTTCCCAGAGCAGTGTGAGGATATTGTGCTCCTGTCAATGGGAGGAGATTGGCCTAGGATATGGAGTGGGGATTTACACATCTGTAATTGTTCAGTCGCTCTGGGGAATTCCCTTGTGCATGTATCTATTTGCTTTTGATGACAGAGACGTATAATATAACATGAACCAAACCTCAGCGGGTAAACGCTTTTCTACTGGCGTCAACATCTGCTACACCTTCACACTGACAGCAATTCCGTATTTTGATGGTTTCTGTAGAGGCCCGACTCGAAAACATGCATCAAAAAGCAAAAAAGCCAACGCTTCTAGCACACTCTGCAGAATGTGTGAAAATTGGTATTTGAGTTATGGGAACAGGGCTTTTGGTCGATGCAGTGCACAATGTAGCAAAAGCATTTACCACAAATCTTTGATGTGGATATGCATGTTTTCCCCCAAGACATGAAACAAGACTCTCATCTCTTTATGTTCATGTGACAATATGTAAGAGGAACCGTGCCTCTCCAGGGGCTCTTTTTAAGGGTATTGATCCAGTGGCGTCAGCAGTTGCACGCATGTACCACATTAGAGATAAGGGGAGTTCCTTTCTTTCCTTTTTTAATGGTAGCGGACTTCTTTTCATAAAAGTTTCCATGAAACGGCGAATTCTCTGAATTAAACAGCTAACTATTTTAACATGTACCCTTTTGAGGCAATTAAGGAAGTATACTGCAATTAACTTGGATCACACATGTAATCTGAATATACCTACTTCCATAAAACAGTACAGCAAAAGAGTAGTATGTCTGAATTCATAGCAGTAAGAAAAAAGTCCCTGGAGACCTTATAGGTCCGCGGCAAGATTGTAGTGCGCATCTGAGGGACACTTTACTATCCCATGAGGCCATGAGAGATGATTTGTGAATGGCAGTGAAATAATGCAACAATGTGAAAGTGACACATTTAGTACATCCAAATTTCATACTAGCCATTTTTTAACAGTTGCAAGGTAAGTTTCAAACCTAATTTAATACCTACTAGACTACTGTGATTTATGCTAATGCAATATTTGGTGCCTTTTGACTATTTCTAACATATTATTTCTAACGTAAGTAATTATTTTGGACATAATTATTCAGAAATAGTGTTTAAAAAATAACGTTTTAGAGCAAAAATATTGAAAAATCTCACCTCACACTTATAGTTTTGATTAAAATGCATCACATGCAGTCGGATGGTCACATGATCTAGACACAAAACTTCTATACTATAATATTTCATCGCACCCGAAGCTCGAATTGGATCTGAAAATTCCACATATGCATATGGTCAGAACTCCACTACGCTTCATTGGAAATCGATGACTTCTGGTAGCTTCAGAGTAACTAATCGTAGTAAACTATTTAGAGGACTGCCGTTTTAATTGCATTATACCATGTACTTGCATTTCTTCCACTCTGCACAAAGTGTGCATGTGCTACTGCAGATGTTACTCTCATGCACAGATTCCAGAACATGGACGAACAGAAGAAGTCACACTTCAGGAAGCTCAGAAGTTTATGTTTATAGCTTTAGGCTATATAGACATCACAAGTTTTTGTTGGTTGGATACATTGGAATGGAGACATTTTTAGATGTGTCGTAAATTTGAAGTGCAGAACATGTAGTAGTTGTGGCCTATTACAGGCCAGTTTAACCAACTTGAGAATTTTTTTCTTGTGGATTGGGGTATAAACAAATAGACTGCAGTAAAATGGCAGTAGAACAACCTCATTTCTTAAGGAGTAATATAAATAATGTCAGGTAGCATGTACTGCAAGTTTGCTCATGTCTCAGTAATTCCTTCCTCTATCAATAATCAGACTATAGTGTACATGTAAACATAGCCATTGATAAACTACCACAAACAGAAGACTTGATCCAGTAAAGGCAAAGTGTATAATTTCTGCACCTTTAGTCAAAAACAAACAGATGTGCAAAAAAGAATACTTGACACACTCCCCCCTTGGCCACACAGACAGTGACCCCAACCCCAACTCAAACTTGGTAGTTTAACCTTAGCAGTGTTAGGTCAGAATGTTCAAACAAACACAATACTGTGATAGAGACAGAGTATTGATACTTTTGGGGGAAATCAACCTACTGTATAAATGATTGACTTTTGATTTTTCTGCATACTAGGGTGCGGCAAGAGAAACAATTTGTTCATCAAACGAATTACACTTCACCTTTAAACATTAAGTTTAAACACTAAAGCAAAAAACAAAGTCTTCCTGTTCTCTTTATGCTTGCATGCTGTGCCGGGCTGTTGAAAGCAAAGGGTTAGACAGGAAGAGGAAATGCTGGTATAAAGGGCTGAAACTATCACTCTTAAAAATAAAGGTGCTATGTCACCATGCTATAGAAGAACCCTTTTTGGCCTAACACATGTCCATAAAGAACCTTCACACCTTGAAGAACTTTTTCTGTTTCACAAAAGGTTCTTTGGGGCGAAAGAAGGTTCTTATATTATAAAAAGGTAAGAAAGAGATGGGTCTTTAAAGAAACTTTGACTGAATGGTTCTTTGTGGAACCAAAAAATGGTCTTCTATGGCATCCTTGAAGAACCTTTTGAAGCACCTTTAATTTTAAGAGTGTATTCTTAATTCTGGACAAATGTCCTGAATTTTTCCACCAACTGAACGTAACTATGAATCGCTCCAGATGTTACGTCCTGGAGAGATCACACGCAGTCTGTCTTTTAACACAGACTTAGTAATAGAGAAGTTTCTGATGATCATGGGCCATAATATTAACAGGTTAGTTGTATAACACCCTGGCTAGACAGAAAAGGCACACCGAAATAAAACCTTTATTTTTTTATGTATGTAGTTGATTTTTTGTTATGCTGGCAATAATCCTGGTCATCTAAAGTTCAAAAAGTGTTGGGTGGGAGATTTTACACATTTACACATGCGATAATTGAATCCCGTGCAGTAACACTGGTGTGTGATGCCAATTTATGAATCAGTCTTTATACTAACCAAAATTGCCTTGCACGAGAGGTCTATACATACCCTTAAACGTTATTTGTTGTAAAACTTCTTTGGCTGCACTATTAATGCTCTAAACCACACCAAACAAAATACAGGCTACTGTCCAATATTTTGCTGTGTTGCCCAACGAAAACCCCCCCAAATCCAATCTATCCTCAAGAGGTGTACAACCCTTACCTTGAGGGTAGATTTGCTACCTCGTTGCCCTTCTGAGGTTCTTGGTCTTCACTCGCTACATCATGCAGCGCCGGTGGGGGGACGTGTCCAAGCTCAGGGAGAAACACGTTTTATCTTAAGAAATCTCTGCGTTGCTCACATCATGATACAAAAGCCTCACCAGACACCTGTCGTGTTAGTGGGTTTGATACCCTTCTGCATGCAAAACTGGGTAGATAGACATAGATAGATAGATAGATAGATTATAGATGATAGATAGATAGATAGATAGTTTGATAGATAGATAGATAGATAGATTTTCCTAAGAGATTAATGTAGAAATGACTGTGCATGTTTGTAATGTTTGTAAATGTAGAGTTTTTTTTTTTTTTTTGCAACAGGTGCAGTAAAGTCTAGTAATGATGAAGTTGTAGAATTCGATCTGCTCTGGTTTTAACAGCATTGCCGTTTGCAGTAAAGTTACGAATGACTGGGAAAAGTCTGGTGTGCTGAAAGAAGAGATCTGGGTTTTTGGGCAAAGCAGCAGGAAAGCAGATGGGTGGTGGAAATCCCCGTCAGAGCATATCTGTGCAGGCCAGACCTGCTGTATTTTCGGAAGACATCTGCCGTTTTTGGACTAGCAAAGTTGGCTTGTGTTCAAACCAGTTCTTTTTTGGTTCCCCCCCCCCCCCCCCTTCTCCTGTTTGGGAATTGGCATAGTTCATTGTTCAGTGGTTGCTTACAAACTGCCATGGCATTTGTTTACATAACTGTATTAATGTTCCTTCGATGTGCAACAAGTCAATTCGTCGTTTTAGCTAAAATGCCAGATAACACTTTACAATTAATTCAATTCATTAGTTGCATATTAGCTAACCTGAGCTAGACGAGATACATTTACTATGGTAACGCAATACCCTAGTTAGCGCGGAATGATGGCCTTCACGGCAGTGAGTTTTGAAGGGGGGTGGTGTAGACCTGAACTTGATGAAGAGTCAATAGGAAAAAAAGTGCGTGTCAGATGCTTGAATCCATCTTCATCAGATTTAAAAAAAAAAATATTGTCGACAGTGTAGGCGCGTAGGGTACCGGCATAGCATGTTTACACATGACATTCATACAACATATTTGCAATATTCAGCCTAAAATTATTCACAGTATTTCATGTTGGTACATTTTTTCAGAATACGTATAGATGCCTACTGCCTTTGCGTAATATTTGATTCCAGATTGGGCAAAGTTCTGAGGTTCATATGACAGAATTTAACAGAGTTCATGAAAACCGGATTGGATTCATTCACTGTGACGACAGTTAGTGACGGTAAAAAAACAATATATATTTTTTACAGCATTTATTAATCTGGGTACATTTTAATTCAGAAATATTCTCATGTTTGTTTATACATTAACTAATGCTAACTTATAGTACTTTAAATGTTACTTTAATTGCATTTGCATGTGTAGAAATTAATGTATTTCAAAGTTATATAAAAAAATTGCATAACCAGCAATTTATTTATTTATTTTTATTAATGAGATGGCAACTTCAGTGTCATTGGAGAAAGCTTAATAGTCATCTTGGATTATGTGCACCTCGTAAATCGATCATATTATGATTCTGATGTCATTCGATCACTTTTAGACATTTATGACCCTCAGTCACTCTACAAACATTAATGAATGTGCAGCAATAAAAATGAATAAAATACATACAAAATGATCGGTGACTTCTCTTTTTTTGTATCAGGCTTCAAATATGGCTCACTCCAAAATGATTATGTCATATCAAAAGTTTTGTGTTCAGCACACAGTCAGTTTATTGTGCAAGCATAGATTGTAAAATTAAATATTTCTTGTTCTTTAACTGCTCAGCATCTAGCTTCGCATACTGTTAGCCTGCTAGCTTAATAAATGTCATATTACATTTAATTTGGTAGGAACATGCAAATAATAGAATAAGAAACAATAAACTTCAGAATCAGAATCAGAGTTATACAGTATATCCCCAGATAGCACACAGCACACATCGCTTTCTCTTGAAAGCATTTGCTGTGTAGAAACATCTGATAGACGTCTTTAAGATGCCCTGTGTGTTACAGATACATTCTAAATCATAAACCTCTGAAAGGAGCTGTCTGAGTCTAAAACGGGTCCTATGTCTTAACCGGACAGACCGTCCCGTATAGTGGTATTGCAGAATAGGGCAAACAGAACACTCTAAACATAACTATTTTCAGTATGTAAATGGCAGGACGTCAAATAGAGGGGCGGTCCTGGAATTACAAGATGTGCTATCAGGGTCGCATTAGGAGAGTCTAATACCAACATTAAATATACAGGCGCTGGAAGCCGAATAGTTACAAAGATGCTAGAGGGGGAGTGAAGATCATACACTATGTGCACAAAGAACGATACATAGCGCGTGTTGGCTAGGACGGCTAAACAGTTATCGCGATCACCCCTAGGTGACAGGTTTTCCCAAGCCAGAATGCGCAGGAGGGGGTGGTGTTTGTGGTGAGTTATAAGTGTAAAAAAGCTCCATTAATTGAATGTAAAGATGGTCACACTACACATTAAGCACAAGCTGAAGTCCTATAAATGATAGTGCACGACACATAGTCTTAGGGCTCTGGTTAACTCAAATGTCACCCAATAAATTTGCACATGGTGAAGTGTTGGCGACACGATGGAGTGTGTGTAATGGATACACAGTTTGGAAAAGGGTATAAATTGACAAGTGATCAAACATTGTATTGTAACTTGTAGTGTTAGTTGGTTCTTGTAAACAGTTGGGGGTGACCATACATCCTCTTTTTCCTGTATTTCAAGTCCTGTATTTCTTTGTTTTCCTATTGACTTGCTCTACTGTCCTCATACATTATATTTACACGTATTACATTGCTTTGACCTTTCTCTGTAGATCCCACCTTCTCGCATGCAGTGATTGGTCGATTATGTACAATGCCTGCATTCTATTGGTCAAACTTTTGACCAAAAGTCAACTACAGGAAAAACATATGGTCACCCTAAATGAGTGAAACCAATTATAATAAAACACTTACTTAAAAAGATTGGATATTTTATCTGTTTACTTGCATGTCATGTCGCCATTAACTGACATCAGACAATGTGAATTTGGGCATTTCTAACCATCAGAAATAATAACATATAATACTCAGTGGGGTTCGTCGATACAATAATTTTAAACAATGATCAAAAAGCCACTTCATGGCTGACAATAACGTTGGGTACCCCTTCCCTACTTGTTGAGGGGACAGATGCTGCATTATGCTTTTTTTTACTAACATTTGCGGCTCTCCCTAGAGACGTGTAGATCTGGTATTACAGCATGGTACTTGTATGAATGTTGTTCTTTTAAAAGCGCATTTGGCACCACAACTGCACTGGACAACATCCAGACAGTTGTTGGATATCATTGTGGGATCAGGGCAAGGATTTGAATAAAAGCAAGTTGTCCCTAATAATGCAGTGAGGGCTAATGGCTGTGCAGAACTATTTTCAGCCTGGGAGTCTCTGCAGAGTACATTTATGTCTATTTTTCTTCTGGTCAAAAAAAAAAAAAGTCCAGACTCACCCACTTTTCTGCAGCTGTCTGACACAAAGCCACGGCGGAAAAGGTGAACAATCTCTGATGTGTGCAGAGTCTAGACGGACGTAACAAATAACACAGTATTCCCACACTAGTTTAGAAACAAATCTCTGTGAAGAGTACAATCACAGAGGATGAGGGATGTGCTGTGACCTATTTTTGGAAGTCACTAGCTGTGGTATGATGCATTCAGGGCACCGAATACATGTATGTTTAATGAAGTAAACCACAAGTGAAACTAGAAGCTCCATTTAAACATTTGAAGCACAAAAAGAGACAGTTGAGTATGGTAGATAAAAGTATGGTTTTCCCACTGTAACAAAATACAGAGTTTCGCAATAGCTGTTAGCCCAGATAAACACCGCCATCAAGTGTCATTAAGAGATTTGTGTAATCTGGGTTTTCCCACTGATTATAAACGATTACTTTGTACTTGAGCACATTTGAACTGATTTATGCAAACTAACTTATAGGCTACTGTGTGTAACTAATTAGAGGTCGACACAAAACAGTCACTAATCAGATATGCAACAGAAGCAGGAATACGGTCTTAACAGCCAGTTTGAAAAAGAAATTGAGACCATATGCTGCTTTACCTCCTCCCATTACACACGTCTTTGCACCCATGTTGAATAGATACTTTTACATATTCTGCCTGAGATGTTTAAGAAATAGATTTGGACAAACATGTGAACATGTGAATGTTATAATGCATGTTTCCTATTAAGCTTTTTATATACTGTGTTTTGTTCTACAGCACTTTGGTGCAACTCTGTTGCTTTTAAATGTGCTATAGAAATACATTTGGACTTGACTTGCACCGTTTAACATAACGTCACTTGCTCACCAATGGATCCTCTGCAGTGAATGGGTGCCGTCAGAATGAGAGTCCAAACAGCTGATAAAAACATCACAATAATCCACAAGTAATCCACACAACTTCAATCCATCAATTAATGTCTCATGAAGCATTTTTGTAATAAACAAATTCCTCTTTAAGACGTTTTTAACTTTAAAGCGTTGCATCCAGTTAAAATACTCTATCCATAATATTGCCTTTTTCAGTGAAAAGTCGTCTCATCTGAATCAGGAGAGAAATATGCACATCAGCGTTTACATTTAACCAGGAAATTAAAAACTCTTGAGATTTAAAATCTCATTTACAAGAGGGTCCTGGCCAAGATAGGCAGCACATTTAGTTACACATAAAACAAAATACATTCGTTTACATACACAGAAACATACACAAATCACTCCAAACATTTACAATCAGGTGACTACAGTTAGATCCTTTAAAATACATTTAAAATCATTTAGTGATCCCAACTTATCTTGTAGTCGACTCCAATCAAATGCCCAATCTAAATGCCCGTTTGCCCATATTAGTACAAACTTTAGGGATGCTTAAAAGATAATAGTCTTGTGAGCGAAGACCATAATTCTTTACACCTTTTTGTAAAATATTCTGCTGTAAATACGAAGGAAGTAAACCTAAAATTATTTTATATATAAATAAGTACCAATGCTTAAGTCTACGGGATGACAATGCCGGCCATCCAATCCGAGAGTACAATAAACAATGATGAGTAAGGGCTTTTGAATTTGTGATGAACCTTAACGCTCCATGATAAACTGAATCCAACGCCTGTAAACAATACTTAGGTGCCTGCATGTATATGATATCAAAATAATCCAACACTGACAAAAATGTATCTGCTACCAATCTCTTCCTTGCTGCAGAAGAAAGGCAATACTTGACTCTAAAAAAAAGGCCCAGTTTCGACTTTAATTTTCTCACAAGGTACTGAATATGAGGCCCAAAAGAAAGAGAATCATCAATTAAAAATCCCAAGTATTTATACTTAGATACTACTTCAATCTCCAAACCTGGAAGAGTTGTGATTGAGCATGAGTTTGAAAGTACAGACTTTCTTTTTGTAAACATCATAAGTTTAGATCATAAACATCATAAGTTTATAGGTATAATTTGCCACAATAGTGAGTTAAACCAACACCACAGTTAGCCTATCCATTTTTTTTTTTGTCAGTTACCATGTGGTGTTTCCACACACCTCACATTTTCTTCCTCCTCCTCCTCAATTAAGCAAGTTATTAAGCCCCAATTTTTAAATAATTTAAATAAATAAATGTTTTTTTTTTGATTTTATAATTTATTAAGCATCGTGTTATTTCCCCACAATCTTTATGATTTTTTGTTTTCTTTTTACTGGTGCTTATATACTTTGTTGAAAGGGGCTCCCTCTGAGGTCTTCCAAAAATGACAGTAAGATCATCATAATTTCATAAACTTGTGTGCTTATAATTTCAAGCCTTTTTAAAGCCTTTGTAGGTTTTTGTGTCAAATGAGAAAAGTAATGCATTTTTGAAATGCTAACATTCTAATAATGCAAGTTGGGTGGGATTTTTTGCTCACGGCTCTTTTAAACTTTTTTTTTGTTTTTTTTATTTGGAAATTAAAGTCTATACATATTTAGAACGCCTGTGTACAGCACCTGTTGGACTGTGGCTATCTTGTGGATTGGTAATGGAAATGATGTTACTTTGCCCCATCTTTTTTTTTGCTCTTTTTGAGGAACACACATTTAGACAAAAATATAACCTGTTGTCCCCTTAAATCCTCAAAGTGTCCTAGCTGTTTTTAGGGTTCCCCCTGAATATCGTTTTAAGCAGAAAAAAGAAATCTGTTTTCTTTTGCCATTTCAAGTTTATTTTCCTCATAGTGCCTCCTTGGTTTAACGTCTTTCAGCACACATCAGAGGTTAAGCCTGTCCTAACAGGCCCTGAGGGCAGAGACAATCATACGAAAACAAAACCCAAAACCCCTCCCTTCCCTAAAAACCATGGCAATTATCCCCTTGGGAACTCAGAAGTCCCATATTTATATTTGCTGTAATGAAATTCCCCCAAAAAGCCCCTTTGTTATGATGGTCTTTTTCATTATTGTTAAAAAAGGTGGCAGATGTTTGTCCATTGGGTGTCCATCTGTCGGTAAATCAAAACCGAACCAAATGAGGGAAATCCCCACCTTAATGTAAGAATATAAAAGTAAGGGTGGAAAGATATTGGTGAAAATAACGTAACACTTTTAAATGTTTAATGCTTATAAATATGTACATTTGTATGTTGGGTAGCACCATATAAAAACCGCAATTGTGGCATTATTGAAAATGTCCCTGTAAGGTGTACACTTTTAATATGATTTTCCCAAACTTTATCATATTTTTGGGCTAACATTTGTTGGATGAACGTGAGTGCCCTTTGAAAAATCCGCCCTAACTTAGAATCATTTCCGGATGATTTGTCACTCAATTTTCAAGTCCCAAGAATACAGCCCTACACTTTAGGGTTGTTCCATCAGAAAGAAAACTTATAATTAAACAACACAGTTTGGTTTTTCGCGTATCATTGAGATTATTGTTTTTGAAATTCACACAACTCACCATCGAGGAAATTCATCCCCTGCAATCTTTTCTTTGGGATGTTTTTTATTTCAGTTTCCCAAGGTAGGAAAGAAGTACCTTTTAGGTTGTTTTAACAGAACTCATAATTAACACAATTTATTTCCCTTTTGTGCAATTGTGATACAGGCCTTTGCAATTGAAGGAGGCCTTTTGAATGGGATTTATTATCATTGTTCTATGTCAATAAAATACTGCTTACGTTTTTAAGACTTCATAGGATGGAATGAAACAAGTTGAAGTGACTGAGGCCAAGTTCTGGTAAAACCCCAACTCCAGAAATTTACCCTGCATTGTAACTCCTACATACGCACACAACCCACCTTGGAGTTTTTTTATCAAATCAGGTGCTAAACCAACGAGTCTTGAGGTTACTAGGGAGGTGCCAAGAGCGTAATCAGCTGGCTCTTTTTTCCATGCCACAAGATGGCCTTTTAGGTTTCCCCATGAGTCCCTTCATCCAACAGCTTTTTAAACACGATTCAAGATTCCACAACATTTCTTCCAAAATCTTCCCTTTCAATTATTAGCCCCATTTTTTTATTGCCAGATACATTCCCTCCCCCTGTGTCTTGTTGCAAAAAAGGTTGGAAAATGAGTTGTGAAATTAACCTGAGTGGAGTTGGTATTAATGCTAATTTGGAAGTCATGTCCCCCTAATGAAATGTCCCCTGTGTTTTGGATAAAAACAGCCTTTCCTCAAATTAGCGGTTTTACGCTTGCGGCACAGTGCTCAGGCTGGCCTCCCCCCTTCCGTACCACACAGACATTTGAGAACCTCGATTTGTTGGGCCAAGACCAACACCGTATCCTATCGTGAGTGAGAGCAACAGTTTTTCTAAACCCACGACGTACACCATACAAACCCATCCCAACCGAAACAGGCTTCCGAGAGGTTTTTTTTAAGAGTGAAACTTCCCAGGCACTCTTTCCCCACCAATTTCCATTTATACATTCAACTTAATTAAAAATCCACAAAAAGACAGTTCTAGATAGTTCGTAAAAGATGTGTAAAAAGTGTGAAACCAATGTTGCAAATAATTTTGTTTTGTATGTCCCTTTTGCTTCAAGCAGCAAAGAAAAATCAATATTGTAATTTCCAAGAACAAATCCAAAGTGGGCCAAAAAGTAGAGTCCGCAGATGACTCTTTAGATGGGCATTTAGCAAGAGAAAAGTTTTGGGCCAAGCTTTAACTAGTGTTTTCCCTGTAACAGAAGCCAGTGGTAGAATACAACAAAGTTTACATAAATAAACTTCAATATCACACACACCACACACACACACACACACACACACACACACACACACAACATAGCACACACAGTTTTTACATTTGTTAAAAAGTGGGAACATCCCATAGGCCGTAATGGTTTTTTTTTATACGTGTACAGACCCGTATTTTGTTCCTATTCCCGACACCAACCCCCAAACCGCCTAAACCCCAACACCCCCTCCACACACAGCAACTTCCTTCATTTGTTTTAAGATTTTTTCAAAAAAACTCTAATTCTGAATTAAAATTTTATAAGCCTTTGACATTACGGGGACACTGGGAAAAATGTTCCCCCTCATAAATACACCTTCCTTCGTTTGTAATACCCTATTTCATATCCAGGTTCTTATACAATTTTTGTTCTCATAAACCACATAACATGCACACAACAACACACACCAGGGTTGTGTGTTTTTTTTTGTTTTAATGGTTTTTGTCAATGGGGAAACCTCTCCCTAGGCGTAAATGGGTTTTTTTATACGTACAACCGTAATTGTCCTATTTGCCCCTACACCAGCCCCATCCCCCTAAACCGTACCCACAGGAAACCCTTTTGTGTTACTTTTTAGATTTTTCAAAAAAACCCTTCATTCGGAATTATTTAATAAGCCCTTTTTTGAATTACGGGGGACACTGAAAAATGTCCCTCATAATCACTTCTCGTTGTAATATCTCGGTCCATAAGACCCATTGTTTTATTATACCAAATAACTTTGTGTCCCCTCATAAAACCACATTAACTGCACACACACACACACCCACACACACACCACAACACCACACACACACCGGTTGTGTTTCCCATGTTTTTTTATGGACAATCCATAGGGTTGGTAATGGGTTTTTTTTTAATACCTTGGTAACAAACCTGTCTGTGGCTAAATTGCCCTACACCAACCCCACTACCCCTAAAAAACCCTACCCTACAGAAAACCTTTTTGTTGCAATTTTTTTTACTTTCTCCAAAAAAAACAAATTCTGTATGATTTATAAGCTTGTTTTCCTCATGGGGACCTCAAAAATGTCCCCAAAAGGTCAAAATTTACTGGCATTACTATACTTTTGGGGGACATTTGGTCCCCCCAGACCGTGATTAAATACCAGGTACACACCACACACACAAATACTAGCCCAAGTTTTTAAAATTATGAAGGAGTCCCCAAAATTCAGCACATTTTCAAACCTTAAAGGAAAATAATGGTGTTACAATCAAGCATTTTTCTCAACCCACCCTGAGCCCAACACCAGGCCCCTAATTATTAAATTGAAACCTACACACGTTTTTTTTTGTTTACTTGAAATAAAAATGTTTTTTACAACTGAAAGAATAGTTTTTTTTTTAAAAGATGAAATTTTAAATAGATGTACATTATTTTTTTTCATTTCATTAGTTTTTTTCATTGGCCAAGGAAAATTTAACTTTCTATCATTTTAAATTTACACCTGATGTTCTTAAAAAATACCTAAAAAACCTGACATAACACAAGCATAAAAATGATAAAGACGTACTGCTCTCCAGACCTTTATTTAAACAGCCTTTGGTGTTCAGTTGGCGCAACCCTCACATGGTCACTTTCTCAGGAAAATTTAAACCTAAGAAAGGAGTTTATTTATAAAATCCTTTAGCGATGAAAAAGCAATGGACACAATTCAAATTTTTAACATGGCTCCCATTTAAACTGCCATAGATGCATTGGTAGAGTTTCCCCTTTCAATATGCAAAATTTAGAAGGCTAGTAGTGCATTTTGAAATTTATTAAAAAGTTAATCATGCAAGGTGGATTTTTACGAAGGTTTTGCTTTATCAATTTACCGATATTGGCAGCGCTCAAAAAATATGTCCTTAACCAATTTTGCGTGTTTTTTTTTGTTAGATTTACCACTCACCGGATTATGATCGGCCTCTGCCCTTTGTTTGTTCCATCCTAGGCTCATTTTTGCATTGCTCTTTGCAGATGTGTTTTTTCATGCTGTTCAATAAATTTGTTGGGGGTGGAATGTCCAGTAACATCTCCATAACCTTTTTGTTTCGCTGTCATCAGGTGAATTTGGCGCCTGTCCCACCCGAATTTACCCCTGTTTAGTAAATTTTTTTTTGGCCGTCTCGCAGTAATCCAATGATAGCGAAAATAACACAGGCTACACCCCGTGCGCTGGTGCCTGGTTTCACAGACAGGGCTTTAGACTAAACCAGGATTTAGCCATGCCTTCAATTAGGACATTAGTCAATTGTTAATTAAAACTGGCCCCCCCTTAGAAAAAAAACATTACGGTGTGCAATTTTTTTTGAAATACAAATAAAGGCACTGAGATATTTTAAGAACCAGTCCCAGCAATTTTTCTTTTCAGTTGAAAACAAGTGCCGTCAGGACCTTAGTTTTAGGTCCTGGGATTAGGCCCTTTAAGCCCTTGGTCCCCCCTGTGGGGGAAACCCGGGTGTAAAAACATTTTTAAGTCTACAATTAGAGTACACTAATACTGTAAATGTAATTTTTCATTCATTCATTAAAAATTAACACTTTACCTGTTTTAAAAACCATTTTATGATTCAGTAACAAACATACAAGTACCAAATATCAAGCATTACAATATATTAAATAAAAAACTGTGAAAAATTCAGTGTGAGGTATGTGTCTCTGTATTGATGGAAGTCCATCAAATGCTTCACAACACTAATAATAATAACTCATACATACATACTGTACAGAGTCAATAAAAAATACACATACTGTAGAAATGTTCAGTGTAATCATGTTATTCATTTTTGGTCTCACCTCCTCCTTAGCACCAAGATCAGTATATATAGTTTCACTGGCCCAGGGTCAGTGCATTAAGGCAGTCGAAGACACAAGTTACTATTTGAAATCAGAGTGGTAATAAGTGCTTTAAAGAATAGCGGCTAGTGTTTAAACCACAATTATATGATAAAATATGTTTGTAGTTAAGTACTAGTAACAAGAGCTGGGATGTGAACTGTGTTGGGTACAAAAGAAGGGTGAAGGTCCAGCTCATTGGTCATCTGTACTTGAGTGCTGTTGTTGTCGGGCTGCTTGGTCTTCGGATCTTCATCTTCATCATTTTGCTGCTCTTCAAACAGGTGCTCTGCCTCTTCAGAGAGCCGCGTATCTTCATCTCTCTCCTCCTTCTGTGAAAAACAACAACAACAGCAACAAAAACATTATAATATGACAATTCTGATTCTTTGATATTCAGACAATATTAATACAAAGGACCACCGTACCTCTCTCTTTGACCGGCTGTATTCATCTATGGCATACTGGTATTTAGCTGAGGTGATGCCAAAAAGTGATGCCATTCGCTCACCGATTAAATCACAAGCTGAAAGATGGGGCAGGCAGAAATTGAATTTGAATATGAAAATATGTGGCATAATAAGGGGCGAGGTATTAAAAGCGCACATTTGTTTACGGCTTTAATTCTGAATGGATGGTTTTTGTTGTATGGGCGCATCCATACACTGTATTTTTTTTCCCTTACCTCGCTTTTTTCCTGGCTCTCCAAGGTGCTCCGTTTGAAAAAGCTTAGTGAATATCTCTGTGGAGTTGCAGGATTTCAAACGATTCAAGAAAATCTTATGATGTGGCGCTTTACTAAACATGAACTTCATAGTACACAAAAAGAACTAAATAAAGAAATGTTTCTGCTGTTTTGCATATTTAAATAAAAACATCCAAACCACCATGTCACAATCATTTAACATCATCCACAACGGTCCGAGGAGATATTAAAAAAAACATTTTTAATCCCCAGGTGTGATTATGCACATTTCTGTCATTATGCC
>JADLZN010001343.1:0-38384 GCA_018155175.1 Sinocyclocheilus anophthalmus | reverse complement strand
GTAACGGAGGGAACACAGGAAGCGTGCGGATCCATCTGCAAGGCTTTATTCACAAGAGACGTGGTCAAAAACAGGCATAGGTCAGACAATGGCAAACAGGTATATTGATGGCAAGGCAAGAGGGATAATCCAGGTACAAAGCAAAGGTCCAGGCAGGGACAAACAGTATCCAATAGGGCGAGACTAGAGGGATAATCCAGGTACACAGGCAGTGATCAGAACACGGGGAAACAGACGAGGCAAGATGATGAAAACAAGGAAAAACAAGACACTTGGCTCGGTAAGGCAGCTAACACTAGGGGATTGGAAAATGCAGAACAATACACGAGACTAAAACAGAAAACACGGAATGGCTCGGTAAGGCAGCTAACACTAGGGGAGTGAAAAACGCTAGACAGTACTCGGCGATCTGAACAGGAACTGAATGGGTGTTAAATAGAGTGAGTAATGGCTCTCGGGTGAGCGTGTAATTAGTGAAGGCTGTGTAATCAGTGAATTCAGCTGTGTAAGTGCAAAGGATGATGGGAACAGTAGTCCTGAGTGACATGTAACAGTCTGTGTAGTGTGAGAGTCAATATAATGGTAGAGTGACCTCTACTGGTAATCAGCCGGAAGGCCACAGACCGGATTCGTGACAGAGCCCCCCTCAAGGAGCGGCTTCCAGACGCTCCCAACACAATACCAGCAGGGAGGGTGGTGGGCAGAGGGGGGAACCGGGAGGGACGGTGGGTCAGGTCCATGTGGAAATGGAGAGACTGGGAATTGAGGCAAAGCCGGCAGAGCAGGGCACCAAGGTAGAGCAGATGGAACAGGGGTCCACCAGGGCAGAGCAAACGGAGCAGTAGACCTCCATGGCGGAGCAGACAGAGCAGGAGCCCACCTTGGGCCTGACTCGGGGACATGAACCTGTCAGGGCGGGTACTGTAATCAATGGTAGCGCTTACGGTGCTGGAACTGGAGGGTGGCTTGTAGAGCAGGACAGCATAACGCTTCGGGAGTGGCATGGAGTGAGTATGGGGCTGGAGCCGACACAGGAGCGCGTCGGGGCTGGAGGCCGAACTGGAGACGGGAGGAAACAGGAGCCCTTCTGGGCTAACAGGGAAACCGGACCCTCCGGGGACTATTATCAGGAACCGGAGACCTCCCTGGGTCTTAACAGGGAAAAGGGCCTCCTGGGACTATATGGGAAACAGGACCCTCCGTGGGGCTTAACCGGAAACAGGGGACCTCCGTGGGCTAACTCGGAACAGGGGCACTCCGTGCTTAACTGGGAACAGGGGCCTCATGGATTAACTCGGGAACAGGCCCTTTTTTCCCCTGGTAGGACTGGACCTGGGGAAAACTGGAGACATCAAGAGCCATACAGAGCCATATACGGTCTCATGGATGCACAGACAGTTCTTTCCAACTGCAGAGAGTTCGCAAACGCCCTCCATAGCCGTGACAGGACGGGCAAAGAGTTCACAAACGGCCTCCAAAGCCATGACAGGACAGACAGGAAGTTCACAGGTGGGCACTACTGACACCTCTGGAGGTTCTACAGCAGATGCCGCCACCTCTGGAGGTTCCACAGTAGTGCCCTCAGGATACAGGGAGAGTGAGAGTGGCGGCAAATGGTTCCTTCGACCGTGACATGACAGGCTGAAAGTGCGTTGCTGGGCGCCACCAGCATGCAAGGAGCTGAAGCGAGCACCGCTGCTTCGGAAGGTTCTGCAGCACGCGCCTCTGGAGAAACTGCAGTGGGCACCATCGCTTCGGGGAACACAGCAGCGAGCACCACCACCTCAGGAGAGACTTCTAGCTTCAGCCACCGACTCTGCAGACCTGATAGTGGGTGCTGCCACCTCTGGGATGTTTCGGTGGTGGTGATGCAGTCCAACCAACACAAAGCGAGCCCCATCAGGGGAAACACTTCAGACAGGGGAATTAGTTTATGAACAGAAGGGTTAGAGTGAGTGGTTTTGGGGATACCAGCTGCGTGTGCAGACACCAGCGTTGCATCCCTCACACTGGATACCAGACTAGGATACTGAGGGACTGACCTTGATGATCTGGGTGCAACAGACAGGACATGACAAGACTCCTGACGATCAGCTGTGTCCTGACGAGACTCAGGATGATCAGCTGTGACGTGACTCAGGATGATCAGCTGTGACGTGACGTGACTCAGGATGATTAGCTGTGACCTGACTTGGTTCATGAAGATAAGCTGTGAATGACTTAGGACAATAAAATGTGACTGACTGTCATAAAGATAAGCTGTGACTGACTGCCTCATGATGATCAACGGTGACTTGACTTGACTCATGAAGATCAGCTGTGACTTGACTTGACTCATGAAGATCAGCTATGACTAGACTTGCCTCCTGACGATCAACTGTGACTTGATTTGGTTCATGAAGATAAGCTGTGACTTGACTTGCCTTATGACGATCAACTGTGACTTGACTTGATTCATGACGATCAACTGTGACTTGACTTGAAGATGCGTGACTTGACTCGATCGTGCAGATACCACGTGATTGATTGACTTATGACGAGCATTGTGACTGACTTGAACTAGGACGATAAGCTGACTGACTTCCTCAGGACGATCAACTGGATTGACGGACTCAGAGATCCGCTGTGACTGGATGATCACGATGATAACGTGATGGGACTTAATGAAGATCAACTTAACATAACGGGGCGCTGTGTGTCGGCCATGTTGTGAGTGAATTATGTGCAGGGGCCCATTACCGCGTGAGTGCGGGGCGCGTTCTCGCGATACCCCACCGTGCATAGAGAGTCAACAGTCAACAGGTAAGCAAAAGTCCCAAAAACAACTCAGTGAACGAACGGGGACCTCGCGTCTAAGCCAGAATCGTAGAGGTTGATTAGGCCATACAAAAAAAATCTATCAAAGACAGTGGAGATAGACTAGTGTGCTATGGCTACAAATCGCGACATAGTTCTCTAAGTGATCGCGGGGCCCTGTCAAGGGCTAACAAATTCCTTGCGTGCATACCTGGCAAGTTCTGCTGGAAATACTGCGGATCTTGTGTAGGCCGAGTTATCTGGAACGGACGGGAAACACAGGAAAAGCGTGCGGACATCTGCAAGGCTTTATTTGCAAGAGACTTGGTCAAAAACAGGCATAGGTCAGACAATGGCAAACGGGTGTATTGATGGCAAGGCAAGAGGGATAATCAAGGTACAATGCAAAGGTCCAGGCAGGGGCGAACAGTATCCAATTGGGCGAGACTAGAGGAATAATCCAGGTACACAGGCAGTGATCAGAACACGCGGAAACAGACAAAGCAAGATGATGAAAACAAGGAAAAACAAGACACTTGGCTCGGTAAGGCAGCTAACACTAGGTGAGTGGAAAATGCAGAACAATACATGAGACTAAAACAGAAAACACGGAATGGCTCGGTAAGGCAGGTAACACATGGGGAGTGAAAAATGCAGAACAATACACGGCAATCTGAACAGGAACCGAGAGAGTGTTAAATAGAGTGAGTAATGGCTCACAGGTGAGCGTGTAATTAGTGAAGGCTGTGTAATCAGTGAATTCAGCTGTGTAAGTGCAAAGGATAATGGGAACTATAGTCTGGAGTGACATGTAACAGTCTGTGTAGTGTGAGAGTCAATTTGAGCAGGATCTGAGGGGGTGTTATATAGTGTGTGTAATAGCTTTTAGGTGAGGTGTGATGGTTACGACTGTGTGCAATCAGTGCAAGGGATGATGGGAAATGTAGTCCAACATATAGTGTAACAGTCTGTGTAGTGTGAAAGTCAATGTAATGGAAAGGGTGACCTCGGGTGGTGAAGGAAGTTCATAGACTGGATTTGTGACATAGCCCCCCCAAGGAGCGGCTTCCAGATGCTCCTATCTCAATATGGAGCGGAGGTGGAACAGAGGGAGGGACGGAGGGGCAGGTCCACGTGGAAGTGGAGGGACCGGAGACTGGGGCAGAGTAGGGTACCCAGGCTGAACCGGCGAAGCAGGAAACCAGGACAGATCCGGCAGTATGGGTGGAACTGAGGACCACCACGACAAAGCAGACGGAGCAGCAGACCACCACGGCAGAGCAGAAGACAACCATGAGCCAGACAGCAGACCACCACCAGTGAGCAGACAGAACAGGCGGCGCAGAAGACACCAGAGCAGACAGCAGACTACCCGGCGGAGTGGACAGAGCAGAAGACCACCACGGCAGAGCCTGGGAACTAGGGAAACTGAGACACAAGAAACAGACAGAGCATATACGGTCTCAAGGCAGGAAACACATGAAGTTCGAGAATATTTTCCCTGGTGACAACTGAATGGGCAGACAGTTCCAAATCTGGCTTATTGACTGAAACTGGACAGGAAGACAGTTCACAAACAGATTCACAGGCTGATATGGGATAGACTGACAGCTCAAAATTAGTTGTATTAACTGAAGATGGACTGGTAGACATTTCAGTGACTGAAACTGGACAAGACAGTTCACAAACAGATTCATGTGTTGATATGGGATAGGCTGACAGTTAAAAATTAGACTCATTGACTGAAACTGGCAAGACAGATAGTTCAGGATTAGATACACTTGGGGAAACAGCACAAGCAGATAGTTCCTGGATGGTCTCTATGGCAGTGACAGGGTTGACGGGAAAGACACGGGGTGCATTAATAGTCTCTGGGCTCATGACAGGCAGGGTTAGGGGTTCAAAGGAAGGTTTTTGGGCTGTGACAGACAGTTCACAATCAACCCCCAGCCCAGAGTGGGCTCCTGTTTCCGAGTTTAGCCCACGGAGGGCTCATGATGTGAGTTAGCCCGTGGGCGGAGGATTCCTGTTCCTGAGTTTAGCCCACGGAGGGCTCCAGTTCCTGAGTTTAGCCCACGGAGGGCTCCAGTTCCCGAATATAGCCCACGGAGGGCTCCAGATCCCCAGTCAAGCCCAGGGAGGGCTCCAGCCACGAGTCAAGCCCAGTGAGGGCTCCTGTCCCCGAGTTTAGCCCAGTGAGGGCTCCTGCCCCCGAGTTTAGTCCAGAGAGGGCTCGTGCCCCCGAGTTTGGCCCAGTGAGGGCTCCTGCCCCCGTGTTTAGCCCAGTGAGGTCTCTAGTCCCAGAGTTTAGCCCAGAGAGGGTCCCAGTCCCAGAGTTTAGCCAAGAGAGGGTTACAGCCAAGTTTAAGCCCCATGAGGGCTTCCAGTCCCGGAGCCCTTCCAGGCACCCTCAAGGGCCCGCTCCTCCAGAGCGGCCCCCCATAATTCTCCTAATTTTCACGGGCCGCCGTGGGGCCGGGGAGGCGAGCGGATAAGGCTTTTGGGGGGGAAAGTCAAGAGGCTCCGCCATGGCAACCTGAAGTGCCTGCTCCACCATGGCAACCCGAGCTCCCGCTCCACCATGCCCTCCCAAGTCCCCTGCTCGCACACGGCACACGAGCTCCCTGATCTGCCCTGGAGGTATTCCCCGTATTCCAGTCCTGCACCAGCCTCCAGGGCGCGCCTTCCGGGAGGGGGAGGTAATGTCAGGGAGTCTCTGTCAGCAGTCACCTGTCACGACGCTCACCTGATCACAATCACCCATGTTCTGATTCCCCTCACCTGCTGCAGCTCATCAAGCTCTCCTACATAAGCACACTCCACTCAGACACTCATTGTCCGATCTAACGTTCACCTCAGACTTTACCGTGCTCCATCGCTCCAGTGCCTCCACGATCATCCTACAAGGGCTCAAACCCCCTACTCCGCCAGCTAAGCCATTTGGACTTTCACTCTCTGTGTTTACTCATCTCTTGTCTGCTCCTGCTCCTTGTCTAAACTCCTCGGCTTGATCACTACCTCTGTGTCCGTAGCCTGTGTCGTGACAATATGATGCCTCTTTGCCTAAATGTCAGTGGTTCTCCATGAATAAGGTTCAGGTAGTCTGGAGAGAAGGAAGACATCTGGTAGAGCTTTTTTAATACACACACCCACACACGTTTTATTATTTGAATTACAGTTAGGTAAATATGATAATAGTTGTGTGCTTGTCTTGGTATTTTGCAGGTGCCTGGTCAAATGCAGTCGAGCTGTGCCCAGGAATAGGACGTCGATGTTAGAGTGTATAGATGCCCACCAGGAGAGATTAGTAACATCACAGGTACATAACTATTATGAAACAATAATGAAAATCCCTGTTATACAATGCTTGATACAATGTACTCTCTGTCTAGAATATTAATGGCCTCAAATGCCCTATGACAGTGGTCAAATACAAGAGGAGATGCCTGCATCCCCAAAATAAATGAATATGTCATATGATGGAAAAATGGGTACTTTTGGATTGTTCTGTAGAGGGGTCTTCATATTAGCATAAATCTGCTTTCTTTTCTAATTTACAGAACCACCTATAGTTTCGACCAATAAAACGCCAGAGCGTGAGCTTCCTGTGCATTTCATGTGTGTTTTCTCTTTTCACTTACTTTCATGGTCGGCCCTAGGCCGTAGTTGGCATCTGCATGGGGCTCACTGTTAGTCTCTATATTCCTGTGTTATGGGGAAACAATAATGGTGTTAATGGCTTCAAGGACACTCCTTCATGTTATGAAAATGGTTGTGGGGCACGTGCAGCAAAATATCGTGTTCTACTTGGCACTATACAGGGCTTATATGTGCATTTGGTTCATATTATCTCCACCATTCCATATTGAACATTGAACATTAATCAGGAAATAATCATTTAGAGATATAATAACGTTCAGCTATTGGTTGGACGTGCTGGGCATTATTGGTCTCGCTGGTGTTCTTGCTTGGTTTAGCTTTTCTGGCATCATAAACGTGCAGACTAACTTCAATGAATCAAAAATTCATCAAATCAGGATGCTCAGTAGTGATGCGCGGATGAGCTAAACGCACCCGATCCGCAGCTTCAAATACACTTATCACCCGCACCCGATTCATCAAATTAGGGTCGTACGTCCTTGAAAACCTGGAAAATTCATGAAAGAAATTCAGGCCTGGAAAAGTTTTGGAAAAATAAATGAACCCAGAAAGTTTTGGAAAAGTCATTGAGATCTATTTCACAAAACTCTGTATAATAGTATTGTGTTTAATCAGGTCCTGAATTTGGATGCAGGATTGCGCATATATCGTATTACTCATTCCCACAGCTTTCGACTTTAAAATTAGGGAAATTACTGCAAAACCTTTATTAAATATAGCGTGTAGGTTAGATGAGTAAAATAAATCCACACAAACCATCAGATCAAATCAGCGTGAGTGTTCAGCGTACGCTTCTCTCTTTGACTTTCGTTCACTCGACGCATCAGAGTGCTGCACTATTCGATAGAAGACGCTAGCTCGCGTTTCGGGAAGTGAAGAAATTTGTCAATTGCTCAATCGGTCATTGTGCATCGTCCACACAAAAAGTATTATTTCAGCGTCGTTTAAAGCCATTCCGCGGTACTCGCGCTCTCGAGGCGCGTGCGCGACGTCACATCAAAGCGGGTTCGTACGAGGTACAAATTGAGAAAGTACTGCGGGTTTGTCTTAAAGTTAATGTAACAGTTGCAAAAATAAAACGCATGGTATCCATATTGATCCGTGACATAAGTCTTGTGACAGCGGCCTAATAAAGCAAAAAATCAAACAACAAAAGACAGAGAAAATCCCTTACTGCTCTTGACTAAATTAAGTTGTGAATAAAACTTTAGATGGTATTACCGTGGATTTCTTTCTGTAGCTATTTAAAACACGTCATAATGTTAGAAAATGTAGTTAATATTTGCATCATTAATTATTTATTTTCTCCACCCGCGACCCACCCGCAAATAATCAGAATGCATTTTTTTATTACCCAACCCACCCGATCTGCGGATTATCCGCAGCGCCCGCGGAAATAACCGCCATCCGCGCATCACTAATGCTCATATTCTGTGCTGTATGGATCACGTTTATCGCAGCTTATGTCAGTTCTCCTGGAAAATGTATCGTCACTGTGGAAATATCTGCCATTTTGGTCTCTAGCTTTGGTTTACTGTTCTGTATTTTCTTGCTAAAATACTATGTAATTTTACTGAGACCTGAAATGAACACTAAAAAGCATGTTACAGCAAAGATGTTCAATGATATCCATTAATAGCTATTAAAGTGTACATGAGAAGGACATGAGAAGACAAAAATCCCTTAAAAAAGTACATCTGCAACAAACAGATTATTGTATTATTTTAATATGCTGAAAATAAACAATACTAAAACTCTTGATTTTTTTTGTGTGATCGGGTGGTACCTTCTGCAGTTATGCCATGTTGTCCTCTAAATTTGAGCCACTAGTGTCCCACCTGTTATTTTCAGGCCAAGCACTGCTCTTTCCTTCCTTCCAAGCTTTCCTTGCTTAAGACCTAAGCTGTTATGATAAGATTTTCTTGAGTTTAATACATCTCAAAAGGCACTTATTTCCAGGATTTATTGTCATTTTATGGATTCAGAGGATTACTCTATTGCTAAAACTAGTGCCTGATAATATGAGCTGGGTGAAGCGTTTGGGTGAAGGTGTTTTAATGTTCTTAATAGAATTCACACAAGCACAATATGCGCACGGCTTTGCCTCGTACAGTTAAAAAAAAAAAATAAAATACCTGCATAGGGTTCACTATTCCAAAGCTTGACTCGCAGTTCTTTCTTTCTTTCTTTCTTTCTTTCTTTCTTTCCTAATGATTAAAAAGTATTGGAATGATATTCTGACAACATGTCCAAAATATTTAAAGTCAAGGTCAGTATCTGCCCTACTACTGCAATCTTTGGTTGTTTGGTTTGGTGCTAAATAAATGAACAAATTAATGAATGAATGCTGTAATATGTTTAAACTGAATACATAAGAAAAACATACAAATATGTTTTATTTTACATAGAGCAGATCGCCCCCTAACGGAGGCTGCCATGCTGCACCACCACTACTACTGCTGCAACTAAGTTTACTTAAAGGGGTCATATGATGACGATTTCAAGTTTTCCTTTCTCTTTTAAATGTTACAAGCTCTTGGTGCATAAAAAAAAAAGATCTGTAAAGTTGCAAAGAATAAAGTATCAAATCCAAAGAGATATTCTTTATAAAAAATTAAGACTCGTCCACGCCCTCCTAAAACGGCTCGTTCTAACACGCCCCCACATATATACCTCACTATGTGGAAATATTTGCATAATGCCGCCCAAATGTGCACGCAAAGAAAGAAGGCATGGTTTCAGTAACGCAGTAGTGTTGAAGCAGCATGTCAGGGAGACACTGAGTGTTTCTAGGCGAAAGCAAAAGCACTTATTTGGCCTTCCGAAAGTAGATGCATTAGGAATCTTTAAGATGACTTACAAAAGAACAGCAATGCATTCTATGGACGACCGTTTCGTGAACCTAGAATAGGAGGTAATTCTGACTTTGGTATGACAATCTGGCGCTTCTGAATCAGCTACTGTTTTGTTATTAGTTTAAGTATTTGCTATTGACTGTTTAAATGCGGAGTTTTGCGCATCGTGTGTGAGTGCTAGAGCGAGAGAGAGAGCGAGCGAGCGAGAGAGAGAGAGAGAGAGAGACAGGGTCACATCACATTGGAGTCAGCTGTCTTAACCGTGGCTAATGTACTGCAAAAACCAGACTTGCATGACGTCCTGTCCTCGACAGTGTTCCCCTTTCGGGCATCTGTCTCTCTACCGTATTTGAAAGATGAACGGTGGGGGGCGGAGAGGAACGAAGGACATAGACAACGGAATCGCTGTATGTGAATAAGAGAACTATGGTTAATGCCAACGCTTGCTGGGAGCGGGCCAATCACGCCACTGGGTTCAGGGAAGGGCCAATCAGGAGTATCGCGAAGACTGCGCTTGTCGTAAGGAGGGACTTTGTAGAAAAACTAAGCGTTTGAGAGAGGCGGGACATAGAGTACCTACAATAATGTACAGTCTTGAAAATAAGGTGTTGAGACATAGAGCATTGTAAACTATTCAGTACACCGAAAACCAAAAATAATGCGCTTTAAATAAAGCATTATCATATGACCCCTTTATATATTAATATTATTGCTATTATACAAATTACTTTATATTTTTATTAATGTAAAGTTTATTTTATACAGTAACCTCAACACAGGAAAACCGAATACCGACAAGAAAGAACAACATAAAATTCGGACAATAAGGATTAGCGGGAGGCAGGAACCCAAAAAGTGATGGCTAGACAAATGTGGGGGATCCAACCTAGTGTGCTTGAGAATCTCAATTCACCATGCATGCAGGTTCGGGAGGGGAGTCAGTCTTGGCGCTGGCCGCTCTCAAAGATATTTGAAAGAGATGGTCTATGTAATCCCTGCATGGTGCCCACCCTGAGGAAGTGCATACTGATGGTGCCCAACTACAAAAATTACTATCTAGGTGAAGCAGACTCAATAAGGAAACAATTCATATGGTCGAGAACGTGGAGTGACAGATATGATAGGATGTAAAATATTACTATTCAAAGTACAAATTTATTTGATATAGTGAAAAAGGAAGTGCATTGTGTGGGGCAAAAACAAAAAAAAAGCAAGCTGACTGCATGCATCATGGAAGACAGAAGATAGCACATGTTCTCTGTGTATGTGCCACGGGTGTAATTCTGCAAAAAAAATGTAGATACCCAACAATGGATATTAGGGTGATGACCATATAGCAATTGTTGTTTATTTTGTTTATTTATTGTCATTGACGTATCATAAGTGTGGTTAGGGTTACAATGTATTGCCTTTAAACCAACCACTTTCAAAATTTGCTAGTTTAGCAAGAAAATAAGCTCCATTTGTTTGAAAAACTTAGGTTCAATTCATTGTGACATTGCTGTTGAAGTCAAATTAGAGAAGGGATAAGCAATGTAACCTTTTACAGATGAGTTGTCTATAACAGTGAGTGATATTTATGATAGGGGGTGTTGAGTTTCTCATGGCTTAAATATGCAATAGCAGTCACTGAGAAACACCCACAAACATTGAAATCAGTGCATGGGATCCAACAGCGGTTATATAAGACGGCGGCACTAGGTTGGCCAGTTGAGAGTTTGACTGGGGTTCTTTCACACATGGCTTCGTTCACATTAGTGAGAGCAGATCGGACCCGCCATGCAAGTGTTATGGGGGCTCGACTCCCTCAGTAAGAGATGGTGAGTGACAATTGGGGGCATCTTTTACTTCCACAATAGACTGGGAGGAAATAGCACCATTCACTTCTAAACCAGACCGGCCAAAATGCAAGAGGTGCGTTCCATAAGGAGCCAGAAAAAAAAAAAAAAAATGAATAAAAAAAATGTAAAAATAAAGTTAAATGAATGAATGATAGGAACATTAGTTTTAATTGAATAAATAAATACATTCTATATTTCAGCAAATCTAATATATATTATTATGTTTATGACTAATATACTATACCCATCTTACCTTTTGCATTTTCATTGTCATTTAATTATTTTTATTATATTTTGTTTTATTTTTAGTTTGAGCTTCAGAGAATTTCAAAATGCACAGACAATGGTATTTGCCATTGAAGAAATCAACAACAGAGCTGATATTCTTCATGGTATCAGTTTGGGTTACAAAATCTATGATTCATGTGGATCAATAGAAATGGCTCTTAGAGCCTCTCTTTCATTAGTTAATGGGGCAAATGGCTCTCAGATGCCCTGTCAAAGAACTAACACAATCCAAGCTATCATTGCAGAAACATCTTCCACTCCAACTATTGCCATTTCTGCCACTGTCGGTCCTCTGAATTTACCTGTGGTAAGTTGTTGTATGTTTCTTCTAATTTTTGTAAGTTCTGTGACAAAATTTGATATAATGTATAAAAAAAGTGGTGCATACTTGGAAGATTTTTATTACTAATAAATCACATACTTTTTTTTTTTTTTTAATGCAGATTAGTCATTTTGCAACATGTGCCTGCCTTAGTGACAGAACGAAACATCCATCCTTCTTCAGGACTATTCCCAGTGATTATTACCAGAGCCAAGCACTGGCCAAATTGGTCAAATATTTTGGCTGGACCTGGGTGGGGGCTCTTTGTAGTGATAATGACTATGGAAACAATGGCATGAACACTTTTATCAAAGCAGCCACAGAATTTGGAGTCTGTGTAGAATTCTCAGAGGCATTCTTCAGGACTGATCCCAGGGAGGAAATTTTGAGAATTGTTGAGATTTTAAAGAAATCTAGTTCTAAAGTGATTGTTGCCTTTGTATCCTACTCAGACATGGACGTTCTTCTAGGGGAAGTAGCTCAGCATAATATCACTGGACTACAGTGGATTGGTAGTGAATCCTGGATCTCTGATATGAACATTGCTACTGGAAAATGGCAACAAATTCTTAGAGGGTCCATGGGCTTTGCCATCCCAAAAGCTGAAATAACAGGCCTAAAAGAATTTTTGATTAAACTTAACTCATCTTCTGACATAGATCTGTATAAAGAGTTGTGGGAAACTATATTTCAATGTAAACTTCCCTCACAAGAAACTGCTGGAAGCAAAATCATGTGCAAAGGCAATGAAAGTTTGAACAATGTGCAGAACCAGTACACAGATGTCACAGAATTACAAATTGCCAATAATGTTTACAAGGCTGTATATGCTGTCGCTTATGCTTTGAACAGCACAATCAGTTGTTCAAAATGGGACACAAACCAAAGCAAATGCCTGGATGAAGTCAACAATACATGGCAGGTAGCATGATTTGCAGAGATGTGGAAACGATCATGTCAGTTGCACTCAAAATTGCATGAATTTATTTACATGCTTTTACAGGTGCTTAATGCCTTGAGGGAAGTGAATTTCTTCACCGAAAGAGGTGAAAAGGTGTTCTTTGATAAAAATGGGGATCCGGCAGCAAGGTATGATCTCTTGAACTGGCAGCAGGGGGAGGATGGGACAACAGAGTTTGTTAAAGTGGGTTTCTATGATGCATCTTTACAACCAGGATTCCAGCTTTCATTTAACAACATCAGCATAGTGTGGGCCAAAAATCAACACCAGGTACTTTGTTTGAGAGCAGGCCTATAGATTTGAAACATATCTTACATTGCTGTAAACAAGAAGCAAGCTTTGTTGTGGTACAAATTGTCATGTTTTACAGGTACCTGTGTCTGTGTGCAGTGTGAGCTGTCCCACGGGCACTAGGAAGGCTGTGAAAAAAGGAAAACCCGTCTGCTGTTATGACTGTATTCCATGTGCAGAAGGAGAAATAAGTAATAAGACAGGTATGGTACAAGAATGCATAGCATCAATAATCTATAGTGTACAATCTAAAATAATTTTATGTTCACATTTCCTCCTCAGATTCAGTGATGTGTCTCAAGTGCCCTCCAGAATTTTGGTCAAACAAATGGAGAGATACATGTGTCCCAAAACTTGTGGAATTTTTATCATTTGAAGATGTGATGGGAATAATTCTAGTACTGTTTTCTTTATTGGGTGTGTCTTTTACATTAGGTATTGCAGTAGTTTTCTTTGTACATAAGGACACCCCCATAGTAAAAGCCAACAACTCAGAGCTGAGCTTTCTGCTGCTCTTTTCATTGACTCTCTGTTTCCTCTGTTCACTTACTTTCATTGGTCGGCCCACTGAGTGGTCCTGTATGTTGCGTCACACAGCATTTGGGATCACTTTTGTCATCTGTATTTCCTGTGTTCTGGGGAAAACAATAGTGGTGTTAATGGCCTTCAGGGCTACACTTCCAGGAAGTAATGTCATGAAATGGTTTGGGCCCTTGCAGCAAAGACTCAGTGTCATTACTTTCACTCTATTACAGTTTCTAATTTGTGTGCTTTGGTTAACAATATCCCCTCCTTTCCCATATATGAACATGAATTATTACCAAGAGAGAATAATTCTAGAATGTAAGTTAGGATCCAATTTTGGTTTCTGGGCTGTGCTCGGTTATATTGGCCTGCTGGCTCTGTTGTGCTTCATTTTGGCTTTTCTAGCTCGAAAATTGCCTGATAACTTCAATGAAGCAAAATTCATCACATTCAGTATGCTCATATTCTGTGCTGTATGGATCACATTTATTCCAGCTTATGTCAGTTCCCCTGGAAAATTCACTGTAGCTGTGGAGATATTTGCTATTTTAGCTTCAAGTTTTGGTTTACTATTTTGCATATTTGCTCCAAAATGTTACATTATTTTACTCAGGCCAGAACAAAACACAAAGAAACACATTATGGGTAAAAATAATAATAATATAATAATAAAAAATAATAATAATAAATATAGTCTTTCACCCTCAAATAAGCAGTCATCTAAAAGTGTTTATTCCCAAATGTATTCCTGATGTGACACAAATGTAAAATGGCAATACAATAGTCACATACTAATTAAATATGTCGAAATTGTACCACGCAACAAATAAGAATTAAGTGAGTAATTTCCTACAATTTACTGTATATTCAACATATATACGTAAATGTTGAATATACCCCCCCCCCCCCCCCCACACACACACACAGAAAAATAAACAATAAATACAAATATCCAAGACGTACTCCATATGCATATAAATAAAATGATGTACAGCAATTACAGTACATCCTCTGTTAAGGGTGTAAACAAGCTTTGGTCTATAAAAAGGGTGACTGTGTTGGCCACTGAGTGTATAAAGGGATCCAACCCACAATGCTGATTCTGGAGCTACTACTGCTAATGTCAGTGTTGATCAAAGCAGTGCAGCCAGACTGCAGACGACAGGGCAAAGCACAGCTGCCTGAGTTCATCAAAGATGGAGCTCTAAAGATTGGAGGCATCTTCACATTTTACACAGGCTATACTGGGGTGATTCCGAGTTTTACCCGATTACCTCCTCAACCAAAATGCAAGGAGTATGTATGTTTTCAGTGCAAATGTTTATCATAGTGTATTGTAATTTGTAATATTGCATAATGCATTGATATTTGTGTTTTGCTTAAAAATAAGTTGTACTTGCTTCTATGTGTTACTTTTTTCCACTCTTTCTCTAACTAAAAAAATGTGTCTCTTTAGTATCAATTATAGGGAATTTAAATTTGCATGCACTATGATCTTCGCAATAGAGGAAATAAATAAAAACCAAAATATACTCCCAAACCACACGCTGGGTTATGAAATATTTAATGCCTGTGGATTCTCTAATATTCTGCAGTCTGCACTTTCACTGTCCAATGGACAAGATGTCGTTACTGATGAATTAAACTGCACCAAGGTCGATACTGTACAGGCTATAATAGGTCATTCAGGATCCACTCCAACCATTGGGTTTGCTAGAATAACTGGCCGATTCCGCATACCTGTGGTAAGACGTGATCCCATGATATTATCTGCCTACTTATCAAGTTTACCATTATTATTCTGGTATATATATATGAGGTTATATATACCTGTTTTATTTTTATTTTTTGTTATTGCCTCTCTCTGTATATGAAAATCATATGTATAATGTATAAATGTTCCTAAAATCTTGAATTGTTTTGTATTAGTTCATATATTACATGCTAAAAGCCCCAAAGATAAACATATTATACACACTTTAAAAAAAAGTCTCATTTACATAACCAATGATCTGTTGACATGGAGGGGAAAAAAACAGAGGTGCTGAAAATAATGATTTTCACTCAGTCTCATGCATGCTGTTGTCACATTTGTATTTGTGTTCACACAGATAAGTCATTTTGCTACCTGTGCTTGCCTGAGCAACAGAAAAGAGTTTCCTTCTTTCCTCAGAACTATTCCAAGTGATTACTACCAGAGCAGAGCACTGGCTCAGCTGGTGAAACATTTTGGCTGGACATGGGTGGGAGCCTTAAGCAATGACAACGATTATGGTAAAAATGGCATTGCCACATTCATTAAGGCTGCACAAGAGGAGGGAGTCTGTATTGAATACTCACAGGCTTTTGAAAGCACAGGATCAAAAACGTCATTAAAAAATATTGTAGACACTATCAGAACCTCCAAATCTAAGGTAATAATGGCTTTCATGTCACACAGAGAGATTAAGATACTGGTGGATGAGCTATACAAGCAAAATATTACAGGACTGCAGTGGATTGGAAGTGATGCCTGGATCACAGATGACTCTCTAGCAGATAGCCAAGGCCACACTTTGCTCATTGGATCTATAGGATTCACTGTCCGCAATGCTCAAATACCTGGACTAGGCCCTTTTCTACAAGAAGTCAACCCCTCACAATTTCCAAAAAGTATGTTTTTCAAAGAATTCTGGGAAAACATTTTTCAATGCTCATTGAGCCCAAATGCAATGCAAAGGGCATGCAATGGCTCAGAGCACTTGAAATATGTCAAACATCCTTTCACTGATGTGTCTGATCTGAGATATGCCAATAATGTCTACAAGGCTGTGTATGCAATAGCACATGCACTGCATAATCTATTGTCATGTAAGCAAAAAAAAGGCCCATTTGCTAACGCCACCTGTGCCCAACCAACTACAATACAACCCTGGCAGGTAAAATATCTTCTAAATAGAAAATCTAAATATCTAACTTTAAATATATGTAAAAATCCAAGTAAACTGCATGATGCAAACAAAATATTATTTATTTATTTATTAGTATTATTATTTTAACCGATGAAATCACCATATTATGTTATCAATTTAAAAAATAAAAACTGTTTTGCCATTTCAGATTTTACATTATCTGCAGACTGTGAATTTCACCATGAATGGGGGAGAAACAGTCTTTTTCGATAGCAAAGGTGACTCCCCTGCAAGATATGAACTGGTAAACTTACAAAAGGTCACAAAAGGCACAATGGAAGTAGCAACTATTAGCTACTATGATGCAATTCAGCCTAGTGGGCAACAGTTTACTATGAACAATGTCAACATCATCTGGGGAGGAGGCCTAAGAACTGTAAGAGTCACTTTTCAAATGAACCTTCCAATCAAAACAAAATCCCCAAGTGCACATGTGATGCAGCAATGCATCATAATGGCACAGACAAACATGTGTAAACATGTGCAAACATGTCACACAGCATATTATTTTTCTATTGTTGTTCAAGTAGATTTCCCCTGGTGTGTGGCAGGTGCCTGTGTCTCTGTGCAGTGAGAGCTGTCCCCTAGGCACAAGGAAAGCAGTGCAGAAAGGAAGGCCCATCTGCTGTTTTGACTGTATCCCATGCCCTCCAGGAGAGATTAGTAACACAACAGGTAATGCTTGTTTAATTGGTCTTTTAACACTTGCAGTTCATCAAAAGAGGATCAAATGGAAAAAAATTACTATAATTTTAATCTAAATGATCATGAAACTGTCCTTAAAACATAATTTAAAACACTTACGTAAAGTAGTAAATGATAAGTTATATGATCAGTTAGTAGTATATGATCGGCTAGAAGAGGCTTAATTGAAATAACAGGCTCATTACTATTGCAATTCCATTTTCACCCACACCAGATGCATCTGACTGTGTGAAGTGCCCTTTTGGATACTGGTCCAATAGCAGAGGTGATGAGTGTATCATAAAGACAGTGGAATTCCTGTCATTCAACGAAATCATGGGTATCATTTTGATGATGCTTGGGTTACTTGGGGCATTTCTAACTATGTTCATATTTGCAGTTTTTTTTCACTACAAAGACACACCAATAGTAAAAGCCAACAACTCAGAGCTGAGCTTCCTGCTGCTCTTCTCATTGACTCTGTGTTTCCTCTGTTCACTTACTTTCATTGGTCGACCCACTGAATGGTCCTGTATGTTGCGTCACACAGCGTTTGGGATCACTTTTGTCCTCTGTATCTCTTGTGTTTTGGGGAAAACAATAGTGGTGTTAATGGCTTTTAAAGCTACACTTCCAGGAAGAAATGTCATGAAATGGTTTGGGCCTCTTCAACAGAGAATCAGTGTTGTTGGCTTTACTCTTGTACAGGTCCTCATCTGTGTGCTTTGGTTAACAATATCCCCACCTTCCTCATATATGAACATGAGCTACTACAGAGAAAAGATCATCCTAGAATGCAGATTAGGCTCAGCTGTCAGTTTCTGGGCTGTGCTCGGTTATATTGGCTTACTGGCTGTCTTGTGCTTCATTCTGGCTTTTCTAGCTCGGAAGCTGCCTGATAACTTCAATGAAGCCAAATTTATCACATTCAGCATGCTCATATTCTGTGCTGTCTGGATTGCCTTTATCCCAGCTTACCTAAGCACACCTGGAAAGTTTACAGTTGCAGTGGAGATATTTGCAATTTTAGCTTCCAGTTATAGTTTACTAATCTGTATTTTCATTCCAAAATGTTATGTTATCCTGCTAAGACCAGGTGCAAACACAAAAAAAGCATTTACTAGGAAAGGTCCCACATTAACCTGATCAGATGTTATATAAAAAGGATGTGGTATAAACATACACTTTTACCTAAATTAAAATAGCTGAAGTATATATCTATAATATATATAGATATATATATAAAATCTATATAATATACCAAGGTCACATCAGACATCAAAGGGCTCAGTGAAGACCTGAACATTTTTCAGTCACCCAAGTGAATGCAACAGATATGGTCTCCCTCTAGTGGGGAAAAAAAAGGTATAGGACTACTAATGTAAGACTTGAATTTCATAATTTTCTCTCTTCCGTTTCTCACACTGTAAGTCTTTTTCATTATCAGACCTTTATAGGTGAATTTAAGAACATGTGAGTGTTTTTTTTATGATAAAGTCATGATAACTGCAGTCGTGATTACAACAGCATTGCCACTGTAAATGATTTAACTGTCAAAAGAATGTCATGCCAGCTTCTCAATGAATGAACTGTAACTCAGAAATGCTCTTACTACACTGCTTACTACACTTAACTTTACAAATAAAATATATACCTACTATAAACCTCCTGAATACCCCCATTCCCATGGAAGACCTAAATAACACAAAAGATCATTAAAAAATCAGTTCCCAAACTATCATATTTTGTGTTTAGGCTAATTATAGAAGGTAGCACAGCCATAACAACAAATTCAGGACTTGTGGATAGCCTTGCATATGGACCTTGGCGAGGGAACAACAAACAAAAGCAGGCACATCCTCTGGCCTATAAAACAAACAAACAAAAACAACCATCCCATTTTATATCAATTCTACTTAAAAATGACAAAAGAACTCAGATATTTCAAATTTTACCACTTTTGGTGCAGTAGCCTGTCCAGATAGCATGCAATATAAATCTAGTATATATATAATATAATATATATTAAAATACAATATAATATATGATATATACTGTATATATATATATATATACTATATAAATATCTATCTATATATATATACTGTATATAATATCTATTATAATATATCAGATATATACTATACCCTTTCACCTTCCGCCTGCCTCTGCTCTCTGCCCTATCCTTTTTCTCTTATTAAAGCAAATATTCAGTCAATAGTAGGTCAGGAAATAAGCAAGACCACATTTCAACTTTGCTTGCTTGTACATAAGCACCGCTGTGCAGTGTCAGAGCAAGAGCACTACCT
Organism: Sinocyclocheilus anophthalmus; assembly: GCA_018155175.1. Taxonomy (NCBI): domain Eukaryota; kingdom Metazoa; phylum Chordata; class Actinopteri; order Cypriniformes; family Cyprinidae; genus Sinocyclocheilus; species Sinocyclocheilus anophthalmus. The sequence continues at coordinate 18,901 of JADLZN010001343.1, read as the reverse complement.
GCCAGATCACACCTCAAACACAGGGACTCTTAAAAACTTTTTTATTTTTTGGAACATACCTTACCAGCCTAAATATATGTGACCCGGACCACAAAACCATTCATAAGTTTCAATTTTTTTTAAATTTAGATTTATACATCATCTGAATGCTGAATAAATGAGCTTTCCATTGATTTGTGGTTTGTTAGGATAGGACAATATTGGCCGAGATACACTATTTGAAAATCTGAAATCTGAGGGTGCAAAAAAATCTAAATATTCAGAAAAATGCCTTTAAAGTTGTCCAAATGAAGTTCTTAGCAATGCATATTACTAATCAAAAATTAAGTTTTGATATATTTACAGTAGGAAATTTACATCTGATCTTTACTTAATGTCCTAATGATTTTTGGCATAAAAGAAAAATCTATAATTTTGACCCATACAATGTATTTTTGGCTATTGCTACAAATATACCCCAGCGACTTCAGACTGGTTTTTGTGCTGCCATGTCCGTATATTTTCAGAGTAAATCATTTGAAAATGACAAATTTAGAACATTCATTCAGACTCATTTATTGTGTTATATATGTGCAAATATGTGTTAAAATTATAATTTAATTTAATCAATAAATTAATAAATAAACATCAGCATTAAGGTATACAACAATACAACCCACTGAACTGGCTGAACGTCTATTCCTTACCACATAATTTTCACTAGTGTGAAATGAAATGTACCATCTAAGGTCCTTAAACTCCTTAAAATGTAAAAATTGTAAACTCTTAAATATGTTGTGTTCAATATTTTGTCATTTTATTTTGAATAAAGTAATTAATCAATCATTAAATTTATTCAAATTTAAGCAACATGCAGTGCATTCTGAAGATGCAACATAAACAAATCTTAGATTTTATATATTTTCAGTAGTTATTGCACTGCTTCATTTAAACCAAATATTGTCTGAAATAGTGTTTGTGTAAAGTAATGTTTACCTCTGAGAATTGGCCCTTGTGTTTCACATCAGTACCTTCCTCTTTTGTCACTAAAGGAGTGTATAAAGCTAGGACACTTTAGGACACTAGCTTTTGCAACCGTGTCATTTTAACTTCCTTATATGCAGATTTGAACTTTGTTGAACCGTAGTTACACGGGATTCGAACCGGAGCTCCTCCTCTCAAGTACGTCTCTATACTCTGTGAGCTACCGAACAAACCTACTGTCTATGAAAACCCATATACAGGTGCATCTCAATAAATTAGAATGTCGTGGAAAAGTTCATTTATTTCAGTAATTCAACTCAAATTGTGAAACTCATGTATTAAATAAATTCAATGCACACAGACTGAAGTAGTTTAAGTCTTTGGTTCTTTTAATTGGGATGATTTTGGCTCACATTTCACAAAAACCCACCAATTCACTATCTCAACAAATTAGAATACTTCATAAGACCAATAAAAAAAATTTTTTAGTGAATTGTTGGCCTTCTGGAAAGTATGTTCATTTAATGTACATGTACTCAATACTTGGTTGGGCCTCCTTTTGCATGAATTACTGCATCAGTGCGGCGTGGCAATCAGCCTGTGGCACTGCTGAGGTGTAATGGAAGCCCAGTTTGCTTTGATAGCGGTCATCTGCATTGTTGGGTCTGGTGTCTCTCATCTTCCTCTTGACAATACCCCATAGATTCTCTATGGGGTTCAGGTCAGGCGAGTTTGCAGGCCAATCAAGCACAGTAACACCATGGTCATTGAACCAGCTTTTGGTGCTTTTGGCAGTGTGGGCAGGTGCCAAGTCCTGCTGGAAAATGAAATCAGCATCTCCATAAAGCTTGTCAGCAGAAGGAAGCATGAAGTGCTCTAAAATTTCCTGGTAGATGGCTGCGTTGACTGTAGACTTCAGACATTCTAATTTATTGAGATGCACCTGTATATGAAGCTGGATATGTGCGATGCTAACATTCAAAAGCATCAGTTTTCAAATCTCCCAGCATATTAAAATTGTTTTGAAGTCATGACATGATATTCTTCAAGTAATTGTGCGAGAATTATGCTTTATTAATCGAAACTCTGTAAATATGTGTGAAATGGAATAAAAGATGTCAGAGTTGTACTGCCTCTAGTGTTCATTTCTTTTGGAAACTGCAGTGATATGTACTTACTGGTATGTCTATTGGTACGTCTATTGACTTATTGGCATCTCGCGAAAAAGTGCCACTTTTTCACAGCATTTGGGATCACGTTTGTCCTCTGTATCTCCTGTGTTCTGGGGAAAACAATAGTGGTGTCCATGGCCTTCAAGGCTACAATTCCAGGCAGTAATGTTATGAAATGGTTTGGCCGATTGCCACATAGACTCAGTGTTCCTGCATTTACCGTGACACATAAAAATTTATTTTTGTGTTTTGGTTTTTAATATATTCCCCTTCATTTAACTTGAGTATGAACTGCTACAAAGAAAAGATGACTCTAGAATGTGATGTGCTCTCTGCAGCTGGTTTCTGCCCTAGTTTGGATCACTTGGTGCTTAGCTTTATTCTGACATTTCTTGTACGTAACCTGCCATTTACTATGGCCTGTTGCTCAGTGGTGAACATCCATGTAATTATGGGTGTGACAACAATAATTTTACTCAGAGAATTATTAAGATAAAGCTGGCCTGGCTGAAGGTCAAATGCAAATATAAATGTATATGAAAGCTAACCTTTATACTTGTAAATATTTTAAATCCCATTTAGAGTGTCAAAAAGTGAAGATTTTTTTTTCAATAAAAGCCATCCTAAATAATTGATGTCATGCTTTTCTTTGGAGTGTTATTAAAAATAATGGAATACTACAACATTGCCGCTGCATTTTTTTAACTACTCAGGTGAAAAAAAGGTTCTACATTTTACTCAGGACCCATATGACATATTATAGTGTTTCATGTAAATTTAATCTAATATAAATGTATGTATGTAATCTGTGTGGATTTGCTTTTTTTATTATTATTCTGTAAATATTTAGTTGAGTCATGAAACAATTTCTTAAACAATGACATCATCCATCATGGCAAAAGCTGATTGACCTCCGTTGATTCTGCAGGTGTGCTCCAGTTAATGAACTTACTGCTTAACTTTTAAATAGTTTGGTTGTGTTTGCTGCATTCAAAGAAAATCCTCAGAAAATTCAGCATCTTAATATAAATGAACGGTTTCATAATTCATATGTAGCATGTTGCGTGGTCTGCATTTATCACTTTCTAAATGAAGCAGCATTACATGATGTTTAATGTAAGTATTGCATAACAAAGCAAATTAGATTGTCAATAACAGTAGCAGCAGTAACAGTAGCAACAGAAAGACAACTTAACTGCGAGGATATAGCCATATTCCACTTGCAGTTTCTTCCATTCAATTGGGCGAGTCATCGCAGTAACATGAATTGCCTTTTTTTTGTTAATCATCATTCAATAGTTAGTTAACAAGCTTATTGTAAAAAAAAAACAAAAAAAAAAACATACAATATACAATATACATTAGTTTTAATGCATACCAAGCCAGGTCATCTCATTTCCACCTTAATTTTCCCGCAATTGGGCACCAGTGTTGCCAGGTCCGCGGTTTTATCACGAAATTGGGCTGCTTTAACACTGTTGCCGCAGGTTGTTTTTCATGTCTGACCATTGAAGCAACCCCAATAATGTGATATTTTGTCCCTGAAATGCGAATTTTACCAAGGGAACCTCGCCAAAAAATGTGTATTTTACCTCCTGGAACACGATTTGTACCAAACAAAAAAAGAAGAAGATTGGGCTAGTTTTGAGTACCAATTGGACGGGTTCCCTTTCAAGGGAACTTCGAACTGCATCCTCTAGGGGTCGCTATGGGGAACGCCTCGTCGTGACCCGTGTCTGAAGCATACATGGAAAAACACCAACAACACGTTGGCCTGCGACAGCCCATGACGTCACTACCGGTGCGACTATTAGTATAAATAGGCGCCGGGATTCTCTTCTTCGTCTTCAATGACTGTTTTGTTTGAAGCGTGCATTTGAACGTGGTAAGAGCGATGTCTATCCTATTGTTCTGGCGAGCACTAGCAGAACGTTTAGAGGATGTGTGCACCCGTGTCGTCGCTATTTGGCACACACGATCTCTGCGTTTTTTGTTTGGGCGAGGAGCACGCACACGATGTCCTTGAGGTGGCAATTTGCGTGCATTGTGAGCGTTTTTCGATGAAAAAGCTCCGTTCTCGTTGTTGTCTCTTTTTTCGAGAAAAGAGGGGCAGCTATCTGCTTCCCGTGGTTCAGGACCCACCGCTGCTGAGGCACGGAGGAGAATGAGCTTGTGGGGATTGCAGGTGGACCTGGCCGATGAGTTAAAGAGGTGCTTTCCCTCTCGCGCTCGTCGGCTGTGGACGAGAGACAGCCGCTGGAGGATGATGTTTTTTCTCTAACATCGTCTGATCCGGGGGCCAGTACTCTGCTGGGTTAAGATGTCTGAGGATGGCGAAGAGGCTAAGGCTGAGCCTTCCCAATCCTCCTGCCCTGCATATGATGAGCTGTTGAAAGTTATGGATCACGCCACGGTGAGGCTTGACTTGCCGTGGAAGCAGGCCAAGAAAGTGACGTCGCGAGGTCGCCTCGATGATCGTTTTCTTTCTGGCCATAACCCTCCAGCTCAGGTGAGCCTTCCGTTTCTTCCTGATTTGCATACTGAGATCGAGAAGGAATGGAAGAGGCTGTTTTCTCTCTATGGACCTCTTACCTGGCCGCATGATCCAGGAAGCATGAAGCCAGAACCAGGGCTATCATACCGGCTGGACATAATGTCGACAAGTGAGGTAACACTGCAAGTCGAGCACCTGGTTTCTGAATCCAGGCGTATCAGGCTGATCTGCTGAAAGACCTGGATAAAGGCGAGGGCATTTCTCCTGATGAGGTAGCCGAGCTGCGCCGCACCAAGGATCTTGCTCTCCGTGCTATTAAGCAGGCCGCCTCCGCTATGGGCAGGTCTATGGCAGCAATGGTAGTAACGGAGAGACATCTGTGGGTGAACCTGGCAGATATCGGGAAGAAAGAGAGGGGCTTTCTTCTCCATGCTCCGGTTTCGCCTTCCGAACTTTTCGGTACCTCCGTTGAGAGGGTGGTTGAGAAGTTCAGGAAGGCGAAGGTGCGCTCAGCGGCCTTCAAATTCTTCATTCCGCCGAAGGTCCAGGTCTGAGCCCGAACAACATAGGGGTCCTGGTTCGTCTCAGTCTGAGGATCAGAGACGGGCACAGAAGGCTAGTGTTGTGGCTCGCGCTCCTCCTCTGCCTGCGGGTAGGGGTAGGAGGAATCGCTGGTCAAAGGGAGGTAGGCAATACCTTAGGGATGTGATCCAGACAAGGCGTCAGCGCTTTCGTCCAGATCAGAGTGATACTTGAGTATCTACTCATTTCCTTCGGGGTTGTACATCTGCCCTGTTATTCCCCTTACTAATTCCCCTATAAACACAGCAATGCACCTGACCGAGTTAGTAGGAATTTCCGGCATTACAGTTCTCCTAGTGGACCTATGATGTGTGGTCTGGTTTCTATGAATTCATAGGCAACCACCTTATGATGGTTCGGACTAGAGGCTTCTCGGAATGCCTCTGGAACGGGGTTTGTTCACCTGGTGCGGTGAACCATGGTGGGTGAGTATGACAATTCTATTTTATATATGTGTCTTATATAATAGATCTATATAATATATATGTATTTATTGTGCTGGTGGTTATGTGTGTATAATCCTTCTGTGAGATTTCTTTGCAGTGTTTTCTGGGACCTGTGTGTTTCTGTCCTCTCTAAGGTAGGTCCTCTGTGAGCACACCTTTACTGGATTCAGAAACCAGGTGCTCAACTTGCAGTGCTACCTCACTCGTCGATATTGTGTCCAGCCGGTATGATAGCCCTGGTGTCAGGCTTCATGGTTCCTGGATCATGCGGCCAGGTCAGAGGCTTCTGCCGGTGCCTTTTTTGATCATCAGGCCCCCGGCACGACATTGCAAAAAATTCCTGGATGTCCGGGCTGCAGGATATCCCCTCTTGATTGACCCACGGCATCGAGCGGGATAAGATAGTGGCATTGCGTGAGAATTCTGTGTAATTGCTGTCTCAGCAGAGGCTCCCTTCCTTAGAGGGAGTTATTGGTGGCTTGCTTCTCCCGTGTGGCCCCGTTCCTCTGGTACGGTGATCAGATACCTGGAAATGTAATCCATGCTTGGATGTGCACACGCTAAGCTATCTGCACTTTCTGAAATTCCACATAGTGGTAAGTGTGCCATGAACACTTTGCGCACTTTCTAAACTCCACAGTAGGGTAAGTGTGCACGTGAGGCACTTTTTGCCCACTTTTCTAAGATCCACTTAAGTGGTAAGTGTGCACGCTAGACTTTGCACACTTTCTGAAATCCTGTACGGTAAGGGTTACGCGTTATAACTTCGTTCCCTTTCTCTGAGTTGGTTAGACCCCGGTACCTTGGGCTCCACTCAACCAGTGTGTCTCTAATTAGACACACTTGGAAGTATCGCTCCCCTCACCATTGAGGGTTACTATGAGCATGCTGCTTCCTATCGAGCGCCCGGGTTCGCTCCATGGGCTGCTCTCGTGGTAATATTAGCAGTGTTCCCCTTTTTCCAAAGGGTTGCCTATGAGCACGCTACTCCTTTCTGAATTCTGAGTTCTCCTCTCACGTGAGAGTTGAGTTCTCTGTTTTCCCAGAGAACCTGGAACCAGCAGCATCAGGTGATCATAGGCCCTTCACTCCGCCTGTCTGATGCGCTGAGTTTTTTGGCTAGCTTGCAGTATGCTCCCCCTCTGATTTCTAACGATCATGCTGTGCGAGCCCCCTCTCTCGTTGAGAGCTGGGTCTGTGCTCCCTCAGCTAAGTAAATTATTGCTAGCTGTTCCAGCATTGGAACATGCGGTAGGTCGAGCTCCCCTCTCGTTTGAAAGCTGGGCGTTTGCCCCCCCCAGCTAGAGATTTACTGCTAGCCAATCCAGCTTTATGCCTTAGATCGAGTTGGTGACTCTTAACATATTGTTTTTGGGATGCACCATTTCCATCTATGGGCTGCTCTTTCAGAGTGACATGAGGGCCCCTTAGAACGGTATCCTAAAATCCATGTTATGGTAAGTGTGCACGTGAAGGCTTTGTGCACTTTCTAAAATCCACATTGTGGTAAATTCGCACACTAGTTCTTTGCGTTCTTTTCTAAAATCCTATATGGTGAGGGCTTCGCACGGTTGCTTCGTGCCCTTTCTTGAGCTGGTTAGAGCCCCGTTCACCTTGGGCGCCACTCCACCTAGGTATCCTAGGATACCTAGTTTAACAGGGTGTTGCTACTAGGGGTCTGTTGAGACAGTTCCTTCAGAAAGCTCATGCAGAGCAAGCGGTAGCCCTGTGTGACAGGCCAAGACTTAGTATGATACTAGGCTCTTGGTCGTATCCCCTTAAAAGAATCCATTTTGATTCCAAGCCTGGAGCTCTACCCCAGGCCCAGGAGTCTGGCCCTAACAGGTAAGTTTGGGTATGTAGCCAAGGCCTTTGGCCATAGGGGATAATGTTAATGACAGCTGTCTTAACGTCCCAGGGGCAACTCCCATTGCAATATGGTAGAGTTGATACTTAGTGCTCACCATGGTTCTGGCATGCACACCCCTCAGCATGTTGGCGTGGGTATACCGTTCCCCATAGCGACCCCTAAAGGACGCAGTTCGAAGTTCCCTTGAAAGGGAACGTCTCAGTTTATTTATGTAACCATGGTTCCCTGAGTAGGGAATGAGACACTGTGTCCTCTAGGCTTCCTGCCATGCTTCGAACGCAAGCTTCAGATGAAGAAGTGAATGACATGTTCTCCCGGCGCCTATTTATACTTATAGTCGCACCGGTAGTGACGTCATGGGCAGTCGCCGGCCAACATGTTGTTGGTGTTTTTCAATGTATGCTTCAGACACGGGTCACAACGAGGCGTTCCCCCTAGCGACCCCAAGAGGACGCAGTGTCTCATTCCCCTCAGAGAACCAAGTAACTTGAGCTTTTTGTTGTGAAAACCGGCAACCCTGGTGACGGCGTTGCGGCCATTTGGTTCTATATCTCCTTCCAGCTATTGTAGCTGTACCAAAACAGCTTATGGTTGTGATACTGATATTGCAACAGGTGTTTCTACCATATTTTGTATTGTTTTCTTAATTATGAGAACTGGTTTGTAGGGTCAAAACCATTTACGGAACTTGTTATTTTTATTATTTCCACTACACCGCCTAATGAATTGCACATTCACAGAAAACAGCTTACTGATAAGAAACAGCACAATCAAAGTCTAAATTCTCTAAATTCATCTCATTAAAATATATATATATATCTATATATATATATATATATTATATAGAACCATTTTTTATTATTATTTTTAAACCTTATCCTTTTATCGGTATGTGTGGATGTTTAAATTATGTACATAAATACATATAATTACATCAATTGAATGCACCACAATAATAATTACCTTCTGAAATAGATGTCATTGACTATGTTTACATGTGCACAAATAATGCAATTATTTCCAATAATCAGAGTAGGACTTAACTGACCCTTCGCAAAGACCTGCAGTGAAGACCTGTGTTCTGCGTGGTGAAAGCAAGTTTGTTTTGTTTTCATTGCGGAAAGATGATGATGTGAAGACATAACGTAAAGTACCACATACAAAGTTTAAATTTACCACTGAGAAACATCCTAATCAAGTCGTGCTTGCGATGGAGTTTACAGTTGTGCGACTGCATCGGTATCATCCTCGGACTCGGGCTCGAATTGATAAGGTAATATCGATGCCATTTTTATAAGCTTATACCATCTTTGTTTACAAGTAACCATTTGGAGCAAAACATTTGGTAATGGACGTTTTGTTTCCGAGACGCATTGTGTACAGAAAGACCAATCACAACAGACTTGGCCAGCTGACCAATCAGAGCAGAGTAGGCTTATTGAAGGGAGGGGTTTACAGACCTTAAGCCCAGAACTGTTTCGAAATCATTTCAACATTATTCTAATATTAAATGTATATTCTGAGAAAATGACAACGTTTTCTGACTCCAACAAGTGTATCAGGACACTTTAAAATACCATATAACCTGCTCTTTAACACTGTTACCACGGGTTACTTTTCATGTCCGCGGATTGAATCGACTCCAATAACGTGATATTTAGCCCCTGGGGAACTCTGCAAAAACGTGTATTTTACCCCCCTGAAAGCGATTGGGCTAGTTTTGAGTAGCAATTGGGCGGGTTTTGTTGTGAAAACCTGGCAACCCTGCTCACGCCATACATTATGTTCTCACGCAGTAAAAAATACATTGTGGAGTAAAGACTTACAACGTGCCAACAGACAAGACAGAACAGGTTTTTTTCTGGTATGAAACAAACTCTTTGCTTTCAAATTTAGTCATTTTTTGAGAAATTCAAACAATAAATATCGTTTTATGGCTCTTTAATGTGTTGTGACAGATCACTGTAGCACATGAACCAATCATCTCTTACTCTTTACTTATAGCATGAAATAAACATGAATGAATATCATCAGATTCAGAAGGTATCTTGTTTCAACCATGGAAAGACATCAATACACACCATTTTTCAAGTTTAAGTCCACCGAAGTTAATCTCCTGATTTGTTTGTCAGACAAAATGGTGGATTATGTGTTATGATTGGTCAGAACACCTGTCAATTAAGCTCCCTGATGTTTACATGACATGAATAAACCTCTTCCCTCCAGCTTGCGTAACTCAGCACTGAACAAAACCTCTGGTGGTTTGATCAGTGAGAGGATGCTTGAACTTAAACACCTCTGATTGGCCATTGTGTTTAAGAAATCAACAGATATGTCTGTGATGGCTACATTGCTCAACACTGCAAAAACACATAGAAACAAATAGCGAAACGTTGACGTTCTCCTGAGTGCAAAGCACTGAAGCATCTAAATCTGTTTTTCACTAATATCCTATTTTGAAAGCCTCCATTAAGGGTGCTCTTGCTTCCGTTGGGCTTGCTTAGCACCCTCTAGCACCCCCGTAGAACTGGGCCTGCTTCAGAATAATGTCATGTAGTCATTCATGAATTGTGTGAACAAGGCTCGGTTATCGTGTACCGTATGTGGCTCAGCCTCGTTTCTAGCTCTAAAGGACATTTTGGAATACCAAAGGAGATGCGTAAGGGGCGTTCATGTCGAGCATATAAAAAACACGTGGAAACTGCCTAGGGTGCGCTCTCGAGCATCTGTCGTTACTAAGCAACCATCAGCTGCCCTCTCCATTACAACAAGAACCTTTCAGCAATGGATGTCCACCTCCGAAAAACCCTTGCTGTAGCTCTGCTACAAGATTTATTTATGAAGAAAGGAAAAAAAATCCTGCAGTTGGTGCACCCCATTCTTAAAAAAAATGAATGAAATGAAAATAATTTCACATCTGATCCAAGAGATCTTGCTGGACAATGGAGGTGCAAAGCATATTTCAGAGTGGAAAAGGAACCAGTTTGATTATTTTAAGAAATGTTGACCCACGCATCAACAAATAGAGCTTTGCCGTTGAAACCAAGTAGTCTTCGAGTAAAGGACTATATATTATATATATATATAGTATATTATATATATATATTCTCTATATATACACAGTTCAAAATTATTCATACCCTTGTAACGTTCTGTCAAACAAGGGCTTTGTGAAAAATTAATAGGTATCATCATCTGTTAGATATTTTATTTAAAAAAAATCCACTGTCTAATCTTTCATTGAGAAAGAATTTAAAATGGGAGAGATGAGAAAAATCTCAGTATGAAATAAATGGTTGCTATAATATATTTCTATAATAGATCTATAATACCAATTGGTCACATTTTTTAATCATACCCTTTATACAAAAGTTTTGCAACATATTTTGCCAAGAGAACAGCTCTGGGTCTTCAGCTATAATGCCTGAAGAGTTTAGAGAATATCTGACAGGAGATCAGAGACCATTCTTTCATACAAAATCATGTTGCTGCTTCTCCTCTTCAGTTCACCACACACATTTTCTATAGGGTTCAGCTCAGGGAACTGGGTTTGCCAGGGCAGAAGCTTGGTTTTGTTCTCAGTGACCCATTTTTGTTTTGATTTTGATGTTTGTTTGTGGATCATTGTCCTGTTGGAAGATCCAACCATTGCCCATTATAAGATTTCTAGCATGGACAGTCAGTTTAAAAAAAATTATCCATTGGTATTTTATAGAATCCATTATGCCATCTATCTAAACAAGATATCCAAAATGATCTCCTCAGAAAAATAGGCACACAACATTAAAGATCCAGCAGTTAATTTCATTGTACAAATGGGGTACTTTTTATCCCTGTGTGCCCCAAACCCATCTTGAGTGTTTGCTGCCAAAAAGCAAATTTTTTTTTAGTTTAATCTGACCATTGAACCCAGTCCCGTTTAAAGTTCCAGTCGTGTCTAGCAAATGAATGACCAGAGTGGTTTTTGGATGAGAGCGTTTTCTTTTCTTGTTTTTTCTTGAAACCCTCCCAAACAACATTGTTTTTTGTTGAGGCTTTCCGAACCCAAGACTCAACTATTTTCTGCAGTTTTCCAGCTGTGATCCTTGGAGAGTCTTTGGCCACTCAAACTCTCCTCCTCATCGTGCATTAGGGTGATATAGACACACGTCATCTTACTGTATTAGAGAAAACTATATACACTGAACAAAATTATAAACGCAACACTTTTGTTTTTGCCCCCATTTTTCATGAGCTGAACACAAAGATCTAAGACTTTTCGATGTACACAAAAGGCCTATTTCTCTCTAATATATTGTTCACAAATCTGTCTAAATCAAATTAGTTAGTTACTTCTCCTTTGCCGAGATAATCCATTTACCTCACAGGTGTGGCATATCAAGATGCTGATTCGACAGCATGATTATTGCACAGGTGTGACTAAGGCTGGCCACAATAAAAGGCCACTCAAAAATGTGCAGTTTTATCACACAGCACAATGCCACAGAGGTCGCAAATTTTGAGGGAGCGTGCAATTGTCATGCTGACTGCAGGAATGTCCACCAGAGTTGTTGCCCGTGAATTGAATGTTCATTTCTCTATCATAAGTCGTCTCCAAAGGCGTTTCAGAGAATTGGCAGTACATTCAACTGGCCTCACAACCGCAGACCACGCGTAACCACACCAGCCCAGGACCTCCACATCTAGCCTCTTCACCGCCAAGATCGTCTGAGACCAGCCACCCAAACAGCTGCTGCAACAATCGGTTTGCAAAACCAAAGAATTTCTGCACAAACAGTCAGAAACCATCACAGGGAAGCTCATCTGCATACTCGTCATCCTCATCGGGGTCTCGACATGACTGCAGTTCGACGTCGTAACCGACTTGAATGGGCAAATTCTCACATTCGATGGCGTCTGGCACTTAGGAGAGTTGTTCTCTTCACGGATGAATCCCGGTATTCACTGTACAGGGCAGATGGCAGACAGCGTGTATGGCGTCGTGTGGGTGAGCGGTTTGCTGATGTCAACGTTGTGGATCGAGTGGCCCATGGTGGCGGTGGGGTTATGGTATAAGCAGGCGTATGTTATGGACAACAAACACAAGTGCATTTTATTGATGGCATTCTGATCTGAGGGCCATGTTGGGTCATTCATCCACGACCCATCACCTCATTTTGCAGAATGTAATGCACGGCTCCATGTGCAAGGATATGTAAACAATTCATGGAAGCTGAAAACACAAAGTTCTTGCAGGTCAGCATTACCACCCGGGGATATGTCACCCATTGAGCTGTTGGGATGCTATGGATCGGCGTATACGACAGTGTGTTCCAGTTCCTGCTAATATCCAGCAACTTCGCACAGCCTTTGAAGAGGAGTGGACCAATATTCCACAGGCTACAATCAACAACCTGATCAATTCTATGCTAAGGAGATGTGTTGCACTGCGTGAGGGAAATGGTGGTCACAACAGATACTGACTGGTTTTCGGACCCCCAAATACAGTAAAACTGCACATTTCATAAAAGTGGCCTTTTATTGTGGCCAGCCTAAAACACACCTGTGCAATAATCATGCTGTCAAATCAGCATCTTGATATGCCACACCTGTGAGGTGGATGGATTATCTCGGCAAAGGAGAAGTGCTCACTAATACAGATTTAGACAGATTTGTGAACAATATTTGAGAGAAATAGGCCTTTTGTGTACATAGAAAAAGTCTTAGCTGCGTCCCTGAATCACATACTTCCATACTATATAGTAGGCGAAAAACAGTATGCGAGGCGAGTAGCATGTCCGAATTCATAGTATTCATAAAACAGTAAGTGAAAAGTACCCGGATGACCTACTACTTCTGCCTGAATTCCGTAGCATGCATACGATAGACACTTTACTATCCCATGGGGCCACAGGAGAGGAGGCGTCATATTCGAAAATGGCGGAAGGCGGCGACGCGGCTCTTTTCAAGTGTAAGTACCTCAGGGAAAAACGTTGTTCATTGTGGTTAAATTGCACTTGTTTAACACGATCTAAGTGAACGGCTGACTTATTGAAAGTTTAAACATTGTAAATCGATGAGATTTCGTGAATCGGCTGTAAGAAGATGTTTAATCATTGTTATTACTGAGCACATCAAGTTAACTAACAGATCGAGCTAGTGTCAATGCTGTTGTAAATCGGTTTGTTAACTGCTTTTTTAACGGAGACGTTCGTTGTTAAGCAGTTTAATGAGATTAGAAAATTCCACTGACTTTAAAACATTTTTTCCCTCTTTTACTAATATTTAGTTGATATTTTGTTAGCTACATACTAAGCTACTGTTAATAAATATGCCACAGCTTGTCAATGTAGCATTAATGGATTGATAATAACTAATGGTTACTGCTTTGACATTACAGGGACTGATGAACACACTCGGCTCCTTATTCAGTGGAGAGTGGCTAATGAAGCCCTCTTCACTGGAAAGCCTAATGCTGCCATCAAAGGTTTGAGTAAGTAAACAAGTTATGTAAAATCTACTTTTATTCAGGTGCTTGCTGGGACATGAAAATACGTACCCTGCAAAGCAAAGGTCTTACTGCCTTCTTTTTATGCTTGATTTCTGTGCATTTATTGTGACAGAGCAGGGACTTGAGGGCAAAATTTATGCGCTCAAGTCAAAAGCAGTGGGAGAACCTAAAACAAAAATATACAGTAAGATTTTTCATAATTAGTTCACCCAAAAATGTTTATTAGTTCATGATTGGTCTTGCTATTTTACAGTCATAGTAGCACGTATCTATATGATGTAATTGAATGTCTTGGATTATTGTGTGTGCTCGACCCGGGAGATCCAAAAAAGATATCGAGGAACTTCCCATTGTTGTCAGTGATGGCTGCGCGGAACAGAGTGGAAAACTTCCTAACCATAGCATGGGGCACACTTGATGGTGGTGATCTGAGTGGCATTACGTTATGCACCAGCTACCATTGGAAACTGGAGGACTCAGCCAGCTAGGCAAAACTTGCTCCAGGTATCGGCTCGGGTTGAAAGCTATCAGCCTCCTCAAAATTCTGATGACTGCACTGCTGATTCTGTGCAGAATGTCATACACCGTGGAGTTTGGGATGTCAAAGCCCAGTGACACCAGCCTGTACGATGCTGCGTGGGCCAGCCAGTAGAGAAACACCAGCACCTCAACATCTTTTTCCCAGCCACGGTCAGAATCTGACTTCAAAGCAGCGATGACGGACACGATGGACTGTCATGAAAGCCGGAGGTTTGGACGGAGGTCAGATCCATCTTCCAAATACAATCAAAGAATTGGCACAGCAGCATTCAGGCGGCAGTAGGTTGTAGGGCTCACCGTCTGTAAATGTGTGTCTGTATATATATGATATATATATATATATTGTTTTAGAATAGGAGATTATTTTATTATTTCGGTTTTATACTTAGAATTTATGTATACATTGTATTTATCTATAATATTTATTTAGGCTATGTATGTATTGTATGTATTCATTCTCTCCCTCTCTCTCTCTATTTATCCAATCGTGTATTATGTATTCATTCAAGTTTACTCATTGATTCATGTCTTTTGTTTGTCCAGTGTATTTTTATGCATTTATTTATAACAATAAATGACTTTATTTCGTTGCTCCAAATGAGCCTCTGTCATGGTGTTCAAAGACATGACTTTTCATTCTGAGGTAAAATTTGCTAGCTAAATAGGTGACTGTACTTACCTCTGTGATACCTGATTTACAAGCTGTCGACGGAAGGCATGAATTTTATTTACATTTATTCATTTAGCAGACGTTTTTATCCAAAGGGACTTACAAATGAGGAAAACAGAAGCAATCAATTGTAGTATACACATTAAAAACGATCCAACGCCTAAAACTTTATACAATCACTATATACACATTTTTAAAAAATAAAGAGATTAAACCAAAATGACAAAGCATACAAACAAAACGTCCTAACGCTAAAAAAACAGTCAAAAATATTTAAAGAACAAAAGGTATAAGAGATAATAACGATTCTAACAACACTAAGGCCAAATACCAAAAGAAACAAAAACTACTATTGTTACAAACTATATCTAGTATCTACTAATATATTATATACACACACCAATACACATTTATAAATTCAAAAATTGCCATTCATTTAGTTTGTGAAGTATTAAAATAACTCAAATTAAATAAAACTAAAAACTTAGTTAAAAAACCTATACAGACATAATAAATTAAGAAATAATTAACGAAATTAACATTAATACAAATCAAATGACAGTAGTGTATCAGTAATCCTAAAAAATCAGTGATCTGCCAGCAGCTGACCGACGCCTCCTCTGAGCTGTTGATCTAATCAACGTTAAAACGCCGATGAAAGCGGTAGGAATTGCATGAAACATTGCTGATGTTTGCGCAGTAGTGAGGGCTCTTTAAATTTGGGCGCTGTTGTGAAGACTAGAGCTGTAATCGGGCCTTAAAAGTTAGGCCCGACAGAGCCCGACCCCGACAGAATGCGGCTCGAGCCCAAGTACATTTTGATTGATAGCTTTTTAAAAGCCCGAACCCGTTTACAGCCCGACATTATTCAAATGTGCGCACACACACAGCTATTTTGCCTTTTGTCAAGAATGAGTCATTTATACATGTTTTAACATAATTTATTCATGACCAATGTAGGCTACAGGCCACTTGGAAGTTGGAACAAAGAAATAAAATAAGTCCTCTGTAACATCTCAGCACTCTAAATAGGCCTCGGCATACACTATAAATAGGCCAACGCGCCAATAAAAAAAGTCTTTCTTAAATTAAATTAAGATAAATTCTAAATTAAGATAAGTATTTGGCAATAACGAAATTAAGATAAAGGCTCCGCCACTTCTCTCCACAATCCGGCCTCAACGCGACGGTGAAATTTAATAAAAGAATAATGCCAACATTAGCCTATATACACTGTCTACATTATGCATCTAAGACTCAATTAATATTTAGTTATAATTTGAAAAACCTTTACTCACCAAGATTAGGCTACATGTTTTTGTGGAGGAAAATTATTGAATCCACTGTAGATGGCTTCAGCGCGGTCCTGCGCTCACTGATGGTGCGTCCAGCAGCACTGAACACCTTTTCACTGCTGCTGCTACTGGCCGGGATGCATAGTACTGATCTGGCTAATTTTGCAAGTTTTGGGTAGGATGGTTTATTGATCTTCCACCAGCCAAGAACATCCATTTCATTTTCCATGACAGCCGTTTCAATGTAGCGAGTGACCTCGTCATCTTCCCAGTCAGCTTGCTGTACATTTTCCCACTCCGCAAAATTCGCTCTTTTTGCCGGAGGAGGAGTGGGTTCGACTCCAGAGAGCTCTGGGTCTCGAATCTCCACATCTAGTGCACCTGCAGCCATGGCTTGCAGAAGAGTGCGGGCATGAGCATGTACGGCATTCCTGTCTGAAGGAAAAACTTTTCCACACCTCAGACTTTGCTTTAGTTGCTGGTGCAACCAAAACATAATCGCCAGAGGCAAGCCTCCGTTTCACCTCCTCAGCATCCATTTTCGCATCTTTCTCGCGCTAATCAAAACGCATCACATGACCGCTCATTTACCACGCAAGCCCGAGCCCGGCCCGAGCCCATGTAAAATGATATAAATTAAGCCCGAACCCGACCGAACCCGTCGGGTCCCGTCGGGTTCGGGCAAAGATCTTCAGCTCTAGTGAAGACGCATGTCACGTGACAACATCAACATGGCGGATGTAGTACATCCGAATTTCATACTATATAGAACGTACTTTTTTAACGGTCGAGTAGTACGTTCAAATTCAAATGTAGTACCTACTAAGCAGTATGCAATTTCGGACGCACCCACAGATCTTTGAGTTCAGCTCATGAAAAATGGGGGCAAAAACAAAAGTGTTGCCTTTATAATTTTGTTCAGTGTATTTCATAATGTGATTTTCCCCCACTTTCACTTTTTTTTAAACTTTAATTAAAGGTTAGATTTTTTTTTTGAATGAAAGATCAAGTGGATAAACAATGCAGGTTTATTTTCACAGCCTTCTTTGATCATATTTTTCAAGGGTATGAATAATTTTGAGCACAACTGTATTTCAATCATGACAACCCTCGGATGATTTTAGCATGGTGATGGATATAACTGTTAATGTATTTGGTATTGGCAGAATAGATCTGCTACGCTGCTGCTGAACCTGCTGCAAGCAAGTACAGGAACTTGCTACTGCCAATGCATATGGCGATTCGGGTGCCATGTGTATGTAACAGAATACAGCTGGAATAAGAAAACAAAAACAATAAATATGTATGCTGCTGCTATACAATAATATGCTTAAAATCATCCCTATCCACCTTTTTCTTGCTGTAAAAATGGGTGCGGCCATTTGTAAACTCTGTGGGTCTAGCTTCCGGTCTCATCCGCGTCCAGCTATTTTTAGCTGTTCAGAACCGCTCCTTTTGCTGCTTGATATTGAAAATTGGTGCGTCTTACCATATAGTGTAAGGGATATCTTAATTATGAATACACTGGTTTGTAGTGAAACAGTTTTAAGTTTTACTGGGCGTTGTATTCTTCTGGTGATTTCCCCTACAGCGGGCTAATTGAACCGGAAGTCCACATAAGCTTACTTCCTCGGTGAAGAAAAGGGGATTAAGGCAGAAGGAATAAAACCCCGCAGAACAAGCAGATCTATTGCCAAGAATGTACTGCTGCTGCTCTGGAGATCTGTGAGACCGTGTGTTTGCTATCTATGAGCCTGGGCCGGCTTTGCTGAATGGCTTAATGCTAGTGAACTATTGCTGTGTGTACCTGATCGGTTGACCAGATAGCTTAAACTAGTGACTGGAGTTAAAAGTGTTTCTGGACTAATGGTTTCTAATAGAAACGGTGAACTATGCTTTCATTAACACTCCCCGCCTTGATGAGTTATCTCGTTTTACAGAAAACGCTTCACCGCCACCGACGCTGAGTTTTTGAGCTTTCATGTTTTTCATTGTTATACTGTAGGGGGTGCTATTACACATCTTCTGAACGAGGACTAAACCTTCCGAACAAAAACACACGTGAACAGGACGGAGCAACTAGCGATCTCTTATGTAAACAGATGCATATGAAAAATAATGCGATCATCAGCAATAGACAGCATATAAATAAAAACTGCATAATGTTACAGAGTAAAATGTTGATCCAGGAAGTGGTATATGTCTGAGCAAGCTTTGGAGGTATTGATGGAAGACATTTACTGGATTTATGCTTTGATAATCGAACTGAATATTATCCAGATGTAGTTTTTGATAAGAATGTGATTTTCTCACCTTTTTGTTCAAAATAAAGATTTTTTTATGAAACCTACCTATATTCAAATCTTGATAAAAAAAAAT
>JADLZN010001342.1:0-111442 GCA_018155175.1 Sinocyclocheilus anophthalmus | reverse complement strand
GGGGGGGGGGGGGGGGTTCTGGAACGAACCATACAGTATCTTTCCAAGTACAACTCTTCCGTTTTAAAAGATCAATAAAACGCACACAGAAACCACAGGGGGTCTGCGGAGTCTTCCCTCATGCTGTAACAGGGTCCCCCAGCGGATGCCGCGGGGTCTCGGCACTGCAAAGTCAGCATCTCATCATAGCCTTCACCACAAGGGCAGACTGCTTCTCCTTTATCACTATTTCAAAAACCCTGTCACACAGAACCGCAGCCGCTGACAGTTCTGCAACAGCAGCTCTCCATCCTGTCAGTCAGGAGCTATTACGGCTCCATGTTCGGCCGGGAAGATCTGGGCACTGACCCAAAGAACATCTTTATGAGTTGAGCCCAAAAACTGAGTTTCAGCGTTCACAGTGGGCCAGCAGACTGTCAGAACACAAGCCTCATCAACTATTCATCAGAATGAGGCCCTCTTGCCTCTGATCAGTAGGAAAAGAAGGGAGAAGAACAAGAAGCCTGTCCTTCCACACATGATAGCAGAAATGAAACATGTCATCTCAAGCTCTTCAAGGGCATCTCCCATCACACAAATACTCGAGTATGGCCTTGCTTAATCTGCAAGGGAGGAATGTTCTGGACATCTTCTGTCTGCACATCAGTGTTCAAGAAGCGATTTTAAAATGGCGATTTGCTAGAAAGCTAATCATAATTTAAAGTTAGGTTTAACTACAGTCAAGATTTATATTGTAAATATACAGTATGTGTGTGTGTGTGTGATAACTGTTTTTATTTCAATGATACGACTGAAAAAAATCCCAATCTAGGTTGACAGCTTAAAAGAACATAACAAAAATATTATTATAATTACTATAGCACTGAATACTGATTACTATACCAAACTGAATATATAAATTTTTTGAGGGTGTGTAAGGAATTTTTGTTACACTTTTAAATTTAAAAGAAGAATTGTGATGTGTAAGTACTGGTAATATAATTAAACTACATTGCCATACTATATGGTTAGAGATTACTTGAAGTATTATGCAATAATTTATGGGTGTGATATAATAGTAAGTACATGTAACGTGTAACAAGGGCACCTTAAAATAAAGTTACTGACTTTTTTTAATTAAGAAATTATTACTTTTTATATTCAGCATATTAAACTGATCAAAAGTGACAGTAAAGACATTAATAACGTTACAAAATATTTCAATTCAAATACACACAGTTCTTTTGAATTTCTATACATCAAAGAATTCTGAAAAAAAATTCACAAAATTTCCACAAAAATATCAACTGTTTTTAACATTAATAATAATGAGAAATGTTTCCTGAGCAGTAAATGACGATGAAGGCGAATGAAGATCGGAGTAAATGATGCATGAAAATTCAGGCTTGACATCGACAGTGAATTAAAATTCCATTTAAAATAGATAGAAATGAAAACTGTTATTTTAAATTGTAATAATACTTCACATTATTACCATTTTAGAAGGATAATCGTTGTATAAATTAATCTAGCACATATACTGTAACACATTTTGCTAGACATGCACACATCTAGTCAGCAACGGTCGCTATTGTTTCTGTCCCTGGAAGTCACCAGCTTTAATTAAAAATGAATGACTTCAGGGTGTTTTTGTCACTGAAAAAGCTGCTTGTTAAAAAAGTAGCTTGTTAAAGCGGCAGTATTTTGAGCTGAACTACTGTCACACTACTGAGGAATTTTGTTAAGTTAGTAGTGTCTCCTCAAACTCCTTTAGTTAGTTACTCCTCACAAATGGAAGCTCGCACAAATCCACATACACACTGAGCACCTCCTCAAAGCTCATCTTCAGAAGCTTTCGGAGCGAACCTCTCTGTTCCTCTAAATTATTCAGACTGAAAGACTCCTTCAGCCTAGCTAAACTCTGCTTGTGCTGAAAGAGTCTCCACACACACCACACACACCACACACACAACACACACACACACACACACACACACACACACACCCACACCCACACACACACACACACACTCTCTCTCACACACACACACCCCCACACACACTGTACGTGTGCATGAGCTCACAAGCATCATTATTGTCAGCACTGCCAATGACCCTTTTACAGCACAACCGTATCCTAGATAAAAGCTTCATGTGAACTCTACGACCACATGAATGTTTTATCCAGTTCCTAGACTCAGAAGACTGAGGGATGAGTTCATCTTCATCTCCGAGGGTTCACTTAACGAAGAAAAAATAAGGCTGTTAAAAAATTAATACTCTACATTTGCTTTTTTGGTAAGTTTTTATTTTTATTTTTTTAGCGTAGTAGTGAACAAATTCATTAAGAATCCCTTTTAAGAAATAAAATAAGTAATGATAATTTTTGTAGGAATATCATACAACCCTCCCACGCCTCAAAATCACAGTTGGAGTAATTGTATTGTTAGTAGAGTAGATAAAAATTTGGGGGGGGAAATGAAATTCGCTATAAATTGCTGATATTTAAATAAATGGTTTTAACCTACTTATTCATCAAAGAATCCTGAAAAAATACTCATGGTTCCCCAAAACATACTGATTTCAACACTGATAATACTAAGAAGGGTTTATTTAGCACCAAATCAGAATATTAAAAGATCTGCAGGATAGTGTGACATGAGATTGCGTCATGCAGCTTTCTTATAATTTTCACAATATACTGTGTTTTATGCGTATTTTTGATCTAATAAACACACTACGATAAACATATTATCAAACACATTACAATATTAGCCGCACCCCAAACTGTGGAACAGAAGTGTATATTTACAAGAGAAGTCTAACTTTTATAAGAATTTTACAGGTATCCATTAGCTGCACATTTGATATCATTTCTATCTAGACGGAAACGGTGAGATACTAAGAGAGTTTGCATTTTCCTGTAGGGCAGGTTTAACTGGTGCATGTCATTAACCTCTCTAAACTAGACCTTACAAACACGCACCACAGCCAAGCCAGAATATCTAGTGTTATCAAACCAATAAAGAGTGAGGAAAGAAACTGCGAAAACACACTTGATTTACTGTTCAGAATCACTAGAAATCTTCATCAGGAGGTCCATAGGGGACAGCACTGAGATGACACATGCGGGGTCACCAGTGACTGGTTCAATAGCAGTACTCACTGAATGGGCTCATTAACGGGACAGCGCACAGATACTCTCCAAGACTACAGCACACGTACCAATAGCATCATACACCTGTAGATTGATTGACATCAAACATAACATAGTTTTGGCTGTAATATCCTCAGTGGTATAGATATAGAGTTGATTGTGCGGGACTTGTGGATCATATATTAATGAGCAAAAAAACGTGAACTCAGTGTATTTTCCTCCATTCTTTAGGAGGAGATATAAAGGAGATGGGAAGTTCTGCCGGGGAGGGAGAGTCAAATGGGTTATATGGGCCGAAGGATTCTTCAAAAAGCAAGGAAATAAATGATAATAAAACCTTCATGTAGCGCAGCTAACACAGTGCCCACCGATCCATGCACCAACCTTCACACAGGACTCTCGTTTTTAACGATCATTATTCAGCTCTAACCCGGGGCAGTTGCAGCAGCCTGACAGAGAGGACCCGGGAAAGCAAGATTTAAAGGGCTATTCCCTCTCACTGCTCATCATCTCTGGCACATACAACTTTGTTCCAACCTCATTCTCACTTTTCACGCCAAGGACAAAGCTTTAGCAAAGGTTCTCAGATGCTTATTACAGTTAAACCACCACAGGGTGAATGGCTTCAGATGTGCAGTAATGTTTGGATAAAGAGCTTCCCCACTGCTCTGATTTGTGCCCGGAATTGGAAGGTCTGGTCCCGGCCCCGTGGGCCACAACATTCACCAACGCTTGGCCCCGTTCAATCTGGCCTCTTAAACATGCAGTTTAACTCACACAGTTAATTTGTCATATGCTCATTTTTCCAGTCAGCCAACTTTGCACCATTGTTTTACCATATTTCTGATTTTCCATTTCAGATCTAATATTCGGCCTGAGAATGCCACATTTAACTCTCACCACTTCAGGATGCACACTTTTGAGAGGGCCACCAGCTGCAGCTCTTGTCATATGCTTCTCAGGTGAGCTGGCTTTGCACTTCTGAGACCTTTGGTGTGCTGAAATAAATTAGTCAATATTAACTGATATTAACCAGTCAGATCATTAATATGGTGTTTAAAGACCCTGTGAAATCAGTTTTCTGTCCTGTTTTCTGTGCCTTCACAGTCTCACTTTATTGGACAAAAATTAGTTTAAAAATATGCAACATAAAACATTTTGCTCCATTTTTGTCAGAGAAAACTGATTTTAAATCTGTATAAATCATCTAAAATATACTTTTGCCAAACTAAGGTTTAGACTAGCATGTTGGTAGCCTTAAAGTTTAGAAGAAGTCTCTGTTTTCATGCATGGATGAATTATTAACAAAAGCATCCATAAATGCATTTAGAAAATCAGAATTTTCATTTCGTGCCAACTTTGAAAGGATAGTTCACACAAAAGTCATCATTTACTCACTCTCATGTTGTTCCAAAACCGATTTTGTTCATCTTCAAAACACAAATTAAGATATTTTGAATTAAACCTGTGAGATTTCTGTCCCTTTACTGACAGTCCAAGTAACCAAAACTTTGGTAATTCAAAGATTGTAATAAGTAGTCCACATAATTCGAAGGATTTAGTCCAAGTCTTCTGTATAGACATGATCACTTTATATGCCCGTCAAGCAAGTAGGGTTGAGCTTCTGTATGTTCTACTGTATTTCATGAGCTCTATGTATGTGCACTGATCAATGCTTATATGTAAATAAAAGCCTAAATTAAATCTGTTCATCATAAAGTGATCATGTCTCTTCAGAAGACTTGATTAATGTAAATTCATTACATTGCAGATTACTTTTAACATGTTTTTTATAATTTTTTTTGTCTAAATGTAATTGATTTAGTACATTCAACATTTGGCACATTCAACACTTTTAAGTGTAGAGCACTTAAAACATATAACAGGATGTGAGGCAGTGGGTGTAGTCACTGAATTAAACAGTTCCTCCCAGTTTTCCTGGCTCTTCCCTCAAATAATCATAGTCTGCTGTTTGAAAGCAAGAACAAATGTTTGCATTGCATTAGAATTTTTAGATAATAAAACTAGACATATTCAGAGTGACGTAAAGCAAAATAACCTGCCAAACAAATCTCGCACATCTTCGCTGAAATTCCTCACATCGTCATATTCTTCCAGACCTCCCTCTGATATAAATGTGTCAATCATTAAATGAACAAAAATAATACTGCATTCACAAAATTCAATATATTATATAAAAACTATTATATAATAATGAAGTCTATATAATTTGTAATTTAACCCTATAATAAAAGAAAAGAAAAACACTTTACCAGACTATTTAAGTTAAATTTGTGACCCACACCTGCATGATTAATGGAAAATTGCCTTATGATGACAACATCATCATAGCTTTCTGATACGTCATCTGCAACAAAATAAAGAAAAATAAAATGTGACAACCAAAAGACAAATCATTTACAATAAAATATAAATACACTAATATACATGCACAGTCAAATAATATTAATAATTAAAGAAATAAACCTGTAGCATGATGTCTCAAATCAACAGTGATTATATCATCATAATTCTCGGGTGTGATTTGTTGCTCTTCTAAATGAGTTAAAAGCAAAAGAGGAGGGAAAATAACAAAACAGATTTTACAGTTCAAGGCCCCAGTAGGTTAACTAAGTTAATTAAGTGAAATCTTGTGATCAGTTCAAAATTCACTGACCTGTTGGGCCTGTAGTGGTGGTGACGTCCTTATAGTAGTCAGGTGTGACTCCTATATAATAATAATTTTTAAAAACACAAAATTAAAAAAAATTGCAATGAACTGAAAAAGAACACAAAATTGTTATATAAAAAAATCTAATTAAATATTCGTTCTTATTATCTCTACATGGTAAATTTTGCTTGTATTTTTTATATTCAAGATATGTAACATTGAATAATGTTAACTTGCTAAGTAAATTTGTTTCAATTAATTTCACGTTTCTGTATGTAACATTTTTACACTTCATCCCTCTAACCTGAAAGAAACTCATCAGCTTCTTCATACCCAGAGTACTGTTCTTCAGAAATGACACTTCCTGTTATTGGGAAGCAGAATTTTAGAAATAAGTTTACAATCAAAAACATTTGTATAATATAACACTGTGACGAGAGGGGCCGGCCGAGAGCCGTGGGAACGGAGCGAGGCCGTGGAGTAATGAGCGACACCTGCACCACTCACCGGTCTCGAGTCTCACGGAGGAGCTCCGGAAGTATAAAAGGAGGAGTGACAACAGTGTTGGACGAGAGAGGACCAGGCCTGGATTTTATTTTGTTTTGTTTGTGCGCGACAGTCGTCCGCGAGGGGCTGTCGCGCTGTTTTGAGTTTATTTTATTATTAAAGTTTGTTTAAATGTTCGCCGGTTCCCGCCTCCTCCTTCCCGACTTACAAACTACGTTACAAACACTAACCCTATATAATTTCAAATGACACACACAAGTTCCCACAAATGAATTAGTGTGATTTACTCCACTCACCCCTCTGAAAAAAGTGATGACCCTGATGATCTCAACACATCAGACACTATGACAGTTACTCACCCCTCTGAGTGAAAAGACCGTGTCTATTAATGGGTCTGTGCTGAATCTCCTCATAAATGGCCTCAGTCGTCATCCTGTGTCTCCTCTTAGAGAGAGCTGTGAGTGTAGACAGACAAACCTGCTGTCAGTTCACAACACCTGACTGATCACACACTGAATAAGACACAATATGACAGTCTCTGGATCTCTCCTACCTCTCCTCATCACTCTGTTCTGCTGAATCAGTATAAGCAGTGGCACTAAGAGCAGTAAGAGCACAACTCCCAGAACAATCACAAGCACTGGGGGGACGGAGGGAGACACTGCTGGAGGAGTTTGTGGAGGAGATACTGATGTTGAGCGCACTGGAGGAGAAACTGGAGGAGAAGCTGATGTTGTTGTGGCAGGAGTAGTGGACACTGACACATCTGTAAAATCTGTCAAATACACAAACACATTCAAAATCATGATTGTCTTAAAATGATCGAAAATTAATACTATTTGTTCGTATTTTGCTGTGACCTGCACAGGTGAGTCCAGCGTGCTCTTTGTGGGAGCAGTCAGTGTGGTTTTTCAGGGAGAGAGGACAGTCCCACAGGTGAATCTCATTCCCTCTGCACTCGACTTTGTTCATCCACACAACACCTTCATCAGCACCAAAGACTGAATTCCCATCAGCTCTCAGTGCTGCTCCACAACCCAGCTGCCAGCAGACCACCTGAGCATCTCTGATGTCCCACTGATCATCACAGACTGAGCCCCACACAGCGTTATGATACACCTCCAGCCTCCCAGAGCACCGGCCCTCCCCTCCACTCAGTCTGAGAGGAACATGATCTAAATTCACAGACAAGATGACACATTTTTGGCCAACAGAGTTATGTCAGAACAGCGGCAGCTACATGCCTTGAGATCAAATTGCACTATCAACTTACATTGCATATAGCTCTCATGACTTTATGTTCTCCATCAAATGAAATTACCTGAACACTGTCTCTGGTAGGAAGATGCAGAGCATGTCAAATAGCTACGAGGGGACTCATGACTCTCCTGTTCTGTAATTATAAATGAAGTCAATATATTTTACACTTATATTTTTATTCTATATGCATTGTTGTTATAATTTTTCAGGCACAGAATTTTGTCTGCATCAGTCTTACCCGAGCAGGTGATTTTGGCCACTTCATCTCCATCACAGTCATTTTGTCCCCACGGTAAAGATGGACACTGCCACAGATTTGAATCATGTGGTCGACATTTCACTTCATCCAGCCAGTTAGTAGCTGATTTCACTCTTGATACTGAATCAGAAAAATCACCAGATCTTCCACAGTTCAGCTCTTGACAGATCAGACTCGCTGTGTCTCTGTCCATCTGGTTCCAGCACACATTTCCCCAGGATCCATTGTAGAAAACCTCCACATTCCCTTCACAGCCCTCAGTTAACCTGATTTCCTTAAAATCTTGAAGGAAATGAAAACAAATATTATTATAAAATCCCAAAATGTAAAAAAAAATAAGTTAAAAAGAAAACTGTGCAGCTCCACAGGGACGTCTCATTCCCCTCACACTCCACCTCCTCCAGCCATATGGGTCCAGAACCAGGACCAAACCAGGCTGGTACTTGCTGGTTACTGAGGGCCACTCCACACTGCAGCTGTCTGCACACCACATGGGCATCTTTAATATCCCAGGAGTCATCACACACTGTCCCCCATGAGCCGCTGTGAAAAACCTCCAGCCTCCCTGCACAGTCTCCCCCAGAACCCACCAGCCTGATGGACCTGCGACCTGATATTCAGAGAAAGAAAAACACATTATTGATCATGAACAACTGAAGAATCTGTCCAGATGTTGTTGTTCTCACCAAGGCAGGTGATTGACAGCTGTTGTGTGGAGCTGCAGTTGAGAGTTTGTGGAGAGCTGCAGTTCCCCAGATGAGATTCGCTCCCAGAGCATTGGAAGCCCGTCACACACTCATGACTGTGTTCAGGACTGGATGAAGAGGAACCGTAGACGTTCAGCACAGAGCCACAGCCCAGCTGTCTGCACAGAGGATTCAGTGAGACTCCAGGAGTCCAGCAAAACTGTCCTCCAGACCTGATGGATGAAAACTTCCAGCTCCCCCTCACACTGTCTCTCTCCAGACAACTGTACCAGACCGTCAGGAAGAGCAAGAGGGGAATCTGAGAAGATGTGGCATTTTACTAAGATGTTTCAAGATATTGCAATATGTATTCAACATTTTTGCTCAATAAAATCCCCTCACTAGAGCAGATGACTCCAACATCTCGTGTATGAGAACATTCAGCTCGACTCCATGAAGAGATGGAACATTCTGAGAGTTTTGTTTCATTTCCGTCACAATCAAACACATCAGCCCAGATTTTAGCACTTCCTTCTCCAAACCAGTCTGATCCCACAACAGACACAGCAATCCCACAATTCAGATGTCTACAGAGGACACTGGCAGCTCTCATATCCCAGCATGCATCACACACTGTTCCCCACTCATTGAGAAACTGAAGCTCCACTCTTCCAGAACAAGAGTCTGAGCCGTTTACCAGTCTGAGATCAGTGTAACCTGGACAAACAACTTTTGTCATTACAAGGCCCATTATAAAAACAATATATATCATATAACATATGTTGATTGAGAAAATTATATTTTTTATGTGTGTGATGTAAAGAGGGGTCAAAAAAAATTATAACCATTCAGTTACAACTCAAAACATAAACAACTTATTTGGATAAATTTTGCAATATAATATATTTTAAGGTACTCTCAGAATAAAATTCAAAAACTGTCACGGGGGCAGTACCTTTTATAAAGTTTTTACACTTTTGTACCTTTAAGGTAACAATATGGACTCTTTAGGTACAAAAATGTGCCGTTTGAAATGGCCCCAGTGACAGCTTTTGAACTTTTTTTTTTTCTGAGATTGTATAGGTTATTCAAATTTTTAAGTTCTTTCATCATTTACTCAACCTGCAAGTCTTCCAAATTTCTATCAGTTTCTTCTGTTGAACACAAAAGTACACCATTTGAAAAATGTTGGTAATCAAACAGTCTTGGACTAATTGACGCCAAGTATGTTTCACTTCATTACAATGGATGTCAATGCCTACTGTCAGCTGTTTGGTTCCAACATACAGGTTTGGAACACTTCAGGTGAGGTAAAGATCACAGAATTTTTCCTTTTTGGTGAACTATTACTTTAAGATTGATTATAATAAATCTTACATTACAAATAAATGAAGACCCTGAATATTGATTATTTACCAGAACATTTCAAGCCCACATTATTGTCACTGCTGCAGTTGTGTTTGTGTGATGATATTGAACAGAATGAAATCTGAGATTCATTTCCTCTGCACTGAATCTCTTGTGTCCACATCTGAGTGTCTCCTTTGCCAAAAGCAGCTGCTCCCAGCACCTGTACAGCTGCCCCACAGTTCAGCTCTCTACACACAACCTCTGCATTCTGCTGGTCAAAGGCAGCATCACACACTGACTTCCACGTCTGATCATGAAGTATCTCTAGCCTCCCAGAGCACAGGTGAGATCCAGCAGCAAGTCTGGAAGGCTTATGACCTGTTTATATTGCATGAAGCACAGTGTACAGTAAAGAAAACACACATAATACAGACGTAATGCAGATAAAACATGTAACAATACAGCTATATTAGTATACAAAAAGTTTTCCACATAAAACACAATAATTATTTGCATAAACACAAATTCATGGCCAAGAAGTAGGGGGGGAAAATGCTTAATGCTTAGGAGTACTTCAGTTATTGCTTAGAAATAACTCAGTTATTTACCTGAACAGATGACCCCTGCATTTGAATTGTGAGTACAGACATTTATGCTCCATCCTGATGACCCACAGTTCTTCAGTGTAGACTCTGATCCAATACATAATGCACTCATCCAGACTGGTCCTGATCCATGCCCAAATTGATCATCAGTCAGAGCATCTACAGGTTCTCCACAGTCCAGCTCTCTACACACCACTGCAGCATCAGCCAAATCCCAGAAATCACCACACACTGTTCCCCACTGACCTCTATGAAGAACCTCCACTCTACCAGCACAAGGACTGTTACCATCAACCAACCTCACATTCTTTCTATCTAAGTCACAGAAGAATACAAACAGAGACTATGAGTAAAATGTAGAATATTAAAAAGATATTACTCTCATTTTACTTTATTTATTACCAGCACAGAACAGCCCCTGGAAATTATCATCTGAACAATGGTTTTTATAAAGGGATGTTGGACAGAGGTGAATCTGAGACTCATTTCCTCTGCACTGAATCTCTTGTGTCCACATCTGAGTGCATCCTTTGCCAAAAGCAACTGCTCCCAGCAACTGTGCAGGAGCCCCACAGTCCAGCTCTCTACACACAACCTCTGCATCCAGCTGGTCAAAGGCAGCGTCACACACTGACATACACGTCTGATCATGAAGTATCTCTAACCTCCCGGAGCAACTGGAGTTTCCAATAAGTCTGGCACCTGAAGTAGCAAGAGATAAGAAATGTGCCTATCCTGCATGTGCTTTGACTGAAGGGAAATTCATCCTCATGTTAAATCTTTATGAATTCCTTTCTTTTCGTGGAACACAGAAAGAGAATATTTAAAGAATATCCTGGCCAGTCTTTTCAATATAATACAAGTAAATTAGGACTGGGGCTGTCAAAGCACCAAAATGACAAAAAAAAAAAGTCATAAAAGTAAATTTAAGTCATTTTATACATAATGCTCAAGCCTCATATACTCAGTTTCTTATTTTGGATCTTATGGAGAATAAAAAAACCTACATACCCTGTGCTCCACAGAAGAAAGTCATTCTGGTTTGGTCTGGCATGAGGGTGAGTAAATAAAGTGTTCTCATTTTTGTTCAACTACCCCTCTCAAGCAGGTGGATCATGAGTAATATAAAACAGAGTGGGCATTGGAGCAGCTTACCCAAACAGATGACTCCTGCATCTTTAGTATGATCACAGAGATAGGAACCCCATTGTACTGATCCACAATTCTTCAGTGTAGACTCTGATCCAGTACATAACTTGCGATTTGGCCAGATTGCTCCTGATCCTGATCCAAAATGAGCATCAACCACAACATCTACAGGTTCTCCACAGTCCAGCTCTCTACACACCACTGCAGCATCAGCCATATCAAAGTCAACACCACACACTGTTCCCCACCGACCTCTATGAAGAACCTCCACTCGACCAGCACAGCGACTGTTGCCACCAACCAACCTCACTCTCATATTGTCTATATAATAAATAGAGAGAGATAAGTAAAAAGGGTCACACTTTATTTTAAGGTCCAATTCTCGGTATTAACAAACCATTGACTATGACTTTTACCTCAGTAAACTCCTAATTTTCTGCTTATTAGTAGTTAATAAGGAAGTTGGTATTGGGTTAGGATTAGGGATGTAGAATACGGTCATTCAGAATATGTGCTTTATAAGTACTAATAAACAGCAATATGTTGATAATAGGGCATGCGAATAAGCAACTAGTTAAATATGAGAATGGTCTTATAATAAAAGTTTACCCAAAAAAAAGTACAGACAGACAGAACGAAAACAATAACTCAAAAAGAAAACAAAACTCTGAAAGTAATATTTATTATAGATTTAAGAGACATTCAATTAAACTAATTTCAGTTTATTTAAGGAAAAGACTCAAACCTGCACACACCAGTCCAACACTGTATTCATGTGAACAGCTATGTTTGTGTGAGGAGTTAGTTGGACAGAGGTGAATCTGAGACTCATTTCCTCTGCACAGAATCTCTTGTGTCCACATCTGAGTGTCTCCTTTATCAAAAGCAGCAGCTCCCAGCACCTGTACAGGAGCCCCACAGTCCAGCTCTCTACACACAACCTCTGCATCCTGCTGGTCAAAGACAGCGGCACACCGAGAGCATCACACAGCTGAACAATTACGCGGTGGAAGCCTGATTTCATGGAAAGAATCGGTCAATAAACACTCCCTAGAGGCAACCAAGCTGAGAGGACCTCACAAGAGCAGCTAGGACTTCTGAATAAGTAAACACAAACCAACAAAATCATGCATTATTTTAAAGTTAAATAAGAGGATATGCTTCCACATCCAAGGCCCTGTCCTGAATAAAGCACCTGAGGTTAATTTGGGGTCTTGCGGAATTGCTATGACTACTGCTTGTGTATGCCAATGAGGTCCACAGGGCTATTGGGTTTTACATAGGTTTCAATCAGGTTTTTATGTCAATTACCAGACAAGAATGTGAAAATAGTCATGGAATGAGTGTTTTTGGCACATCTGCTTTCTATAATAATACAAAACTTTTAACTTACCTGAACATATGACTTGAGCACTCTTATCAAGACATTTGTCAGGCAATTGTATGGATCCACATTTCTTAAGTGTAGACTCTGATCCAGTACAAATTGCAATTTTCATTAAGACTGGTCTTGATCCTAGTCCAAAATGAGCATCACCCAGAGCATCTACAGGTTCTCCACACTCCAGCTCTCTACACACCACTGCAGCACTAGTCATGCCCCATCCAGCATCACACACTGTTCCCCACTGACCTCTATGAAGAACCTCCACTCTACCAGCACAGCGACTGGTACCATTTACCAATCTCACATTTATTACGTCTAGCAATGTAAGAAACACAGAAAGGAAATAGGAAAAGTAAGTGGAAATTAAAATGAAATTAATTTAAAAAAAATATTTGTTGCATTTTGAACTCCTACCAGTACACAGCAAACCAATGTTGAACTCATGAGAACAGTTGTTTTCATGTAATGGTGTTGTTGGACAGAGGTGAATCTGAGACTCATTTCCTTTGCACTGAATCTCTTGTGTCCACATCTGAGTGTCTCCTTTGTCAAAAGCAGCTGCTCCCAGCACCTGTAAAGGAGCCCCACAATCCAGCTCTCTACACACAACCTCTGCATCCTGCTGGTCAAAGGCAGCGTCACACACTGACATCCACATCTGATCATGAAGTATCTCTAACCTCCCAGAGCAGCGAGAACCACCAACCAGCCTGACTTCTAAATAAAACAACACATATAAACAAAATTAACAACAACAACAACAAAAAATCTTCATTTACAGATACTCAAGATAGTGATAACTGATAAATGTAAAAACATTATTATTATTATTTTTTTTAAATAATAAACCAGTAAGCGCAAACGTGTTACACAGATTTTACTTAGAGTATACAGTACTTTACCTGAGCAGATGGCTCCAGCATCTTTATTGTGATCACAGTTGTGTCTATCCCATCCTCCTGACCCACAGTTCTTTAGTGTGGACTCTGAACCCCTACACATAAGAAAACTCATCCAGATTCGTCCTGATCCTGGTCCAAAATGAACATCACCCAGAGCATCTACAGGTTCTCCACACTCCAGCTCTCTACACACCACTGCAGCATCAGCCAAATCCCATTCCTCATCACACACTGTTCCCCACTGACCTCTATGAAGAACCTCCACTCGACCAGCACAGCGACTGTGACCATCAACCAACCTCACATTCACACAATCTATATATTGAGCTGCAGCATTGACAAAAAGATGATGGGATTAGAATGAGGATGTGAGAGGAAGAGAAAAAAATGTATGCATATGGTGACAAAGTGGGGCGACTATACAAATGGAACACCTAAGCTTTTAAATTTTTTCTCTGTATCATGCAGTATCTCTCTCTATATAAGTTTTTTATAAATGAAGCAGCAAAGCAATATAAGAAAAACAAAATTATAAAATAAAAATAGGATTTGTACGGAATTCTAACTAACAGAGAGCCAGTCATTCTTCCCTCTTCGTTTCTTCTTCTTCTTCTTCTCCTTCTTCTTCTTATTATTATTATTATTATCTGAGACACCACATTAATTATAAGCTTGAGATAACATCTGAAAATAACTTCATCTGTTTCATTCCTTGTGTACTTACCAGCTGTGATGAGTATTACAACTGCAGACAGTAAAATGAGTGTCAGGCATCTTCTCATCGTCCTCAGCATGATCAACTTAACACCCTGTACAAGCTTCTCCGCACTGATGAAACAGAAATACAGGAATCCTCTCAGCCTCCTTAATGAGAGAGAAAGAGGCCCAACACCCTCCAATCACACTCGCTATTACCTTATTAGACACAACAGAGGAAATCATCAAACAACTTCAGTGACAAATCAGAGGACGCTTTTCTGATTTTCTCCATATATATCAAAACTGTCAATGCTGATGAACTCCACCTCCCCATACCTCAAGATGCCGACTGAGGGGATGATGCACGCACACACACACACACACACGTTTTTGATTTACAGGAGACAGGAAACTCTCCGGTTTATTTACAGCATCAAAGCCAAACACCTGCAGAGACGAGATGAAAGCACTGATAACTAACGGCATATGTCCTAAAAATGTCTATTAGTGTAGCCTATACATATGTTAGCACGACATTAACACATAATAAACGCAACTCAGTAAAATTAATAATATTGTAAAATGGCTTTAAAAATTACCTAATTTACCTAAATCCACAAGTGGTTTCAGATGGCCCACAAAAACCATAACTGCCATTCAGTGAAGATAAGCAAGTTGTTCACTTTGTGACCAGCAGAGAGAGTATGTGAGCTCCATTTCTGCTTCTACTATACATCTTTCTTTGGATCTGAGCTAGTGAGCTTTCTTTTTACTACTAGCAAATGAGTCTGAACTCCACCCTGTAGAGTTTATATGCTGTGCTGACACCATCTTCAGAAAAGCAGTAATGACATCATCATTGGTTGTGCTCTTTTTCACCACCTGTTAATGCTAGATTAGCGCAAGCAAGGAGAATATCTTCAATTATCAATATAAGAAATAAAGTTTTAAAGGTAAATAAGGTGGTTTCAGCAGTTATCCAAGAAAGCATACATTTTATGTGTTTGGTTTAGCTTGTTTGATTTTCAAGTCTAGAGTAAAATCCAACACAACATTAAGTTCTAAAATAATTTTATAATGAACGTATGTATAATTGGCCTACGTTTGTTGTAAAAGTTAACGTAGGCTAATTATCAAATCCCCACTGTCCCCAATGTGAAGAAGACACTGTGACAAATTATGTATTGTATTGTATTAGTGAAGTGAAAGGCAAAGTATGGTGACCCATACTAGGAATTATTGCTCTGCATTTATCCCATCCAAAGTGCACACACACAGAAGTGAACACACACAAACCGTGAACACAGTGGGCAGCCATTTTTTTTGCTGCGGCGTCCGGGGAGCATTTGGGGGTTTGCCTTGCTCAAGGGTCTCACCTCAGTCGTTGTATTGAGGGTGGAAGAGAGCGCTGGTTTTTTCACTCCCCCCACCTACAATCCCTGCGGTACGAGACTCGAACCTACAACCTTTGGGTTACGAGACCGACTCTCTAACCATTAGGCCACAACTTCCAGACTTCATTGTGTGATGAAATATGTGATGCACGTTTGTCTTTATCCTGCCAGTTATGGACTGACTCAGCACCGGATCTTTAAAGGGATAGTCCACTCAAAAATGAAATTTGCCCCATAATTTACTGTTTGAAAATATTTGCATACTCGAATGCTTGGGTAAGATAATGTAACATTACAACAGCCGTCTGTGCCACCTTCATTTACTTGTGCAGTTTCATCACTTTTTGCTTTAATTCTCGGGCACTGACTTAAAAACTGAGCCTCGATGCCGATTCGTAAACTGCCACCAACGTAAGCACGACGAGAGCCGTCGTGGGGAAAACCCAAATCAAACTAGCCCGACAGACGTTTGCCGACAGCCCGATGTTCCAACACTTTTTAAATCCCAACTTGTCACATATTGACGCTTGGTCAGGACATTTTTCGATGCACAGGGATATCCTTTTAGTGTCCACTCAGTCAATGTGGCGCCGCTCGCCCCGCCTCAGAGCAGTGCAGAGCCGCCGCACACAGGTTATAGTGAGCAGCACTCACCGGCGCATCAACGACCAAGCTGCTTAAAAAGCAGCTATGGTCAGTTCTTGAGCACAGGGGAAGTTATTCAGGGAACGCTCCACTGGACTAGGTGTGAGAAGCAGGGTATACCCTTCAATTCAGCATGCAAACCACCCCGTTGCAATGGCGGGTGCGTCTCTAACACCATCGTCTCTAACTGCTTGGAGCTGGAAGCAGTGTTCTTAGCTTTAAAGGATTTACGGCCGCAGCTGGAACAGCAGCATGTACTGATTAGCACTGACAACATGTCTGGACATGTTATGGAGCCTTCATGTGTGGCTGCTTCGGGGATATCAGAGGAGCTGAGCACCCTGCATTCTCGTGTGCTCAACATGCTCTCGGAGGCACGGGCATCTCCACGAGGTGTTTGTATGCTCTAAAATGGGGAAATAGTGCAGTGATGTTCATATCAACCTGGCTGCTTGCTCGGTGTCGAATCTTCTGCATTTTCTACAATACAGACTGGATAGTGGATGTCTACCATCAACACTGAAAGTCTATGTGGCCGCGATTGCCTCATTTCGTTCCCCGCTGGGCGGGCAAGCGATCGGTAGGCACGCGCTGGAGGTGAGTGTTCTTAAGGGGGCGAGGAGATTGCATACCCACGTCTGCCTTTAGTTCCACCCTTGCTTTCGGCAATCTGACCAGACATTTCTCTGTGATGTCTAGTGAAAGCTCGAGAGTGAACGTCTCCGGTTACTATCGTAACCTCGGTTCCCTGAGAGCGGGAACGAGACATCACGGAGGTCGCCGTGTTCACTGCTCGACCATCTAAGCGGTGCTCCGTATCAGATTCTGACGTAATTGTCGCGTGCACCACATTTTATACTGCCTCTCGATCTCATCAGTATTTGCATGCGAATTGCATACTTCGCGACAATTGGCCAGACATTTGGACTGGCGTGAGCTAATAGGAACTCAGGAAAGGTTGGAAGGGAAGGAGCTCCCATAATGGAGAAATGTCTCTATGATGTCTCGTTCCCGCTTTCAGGGAACCAATGTTACGATAGTAACCGGAGATGTTTCCAATATATGTTCGCCAATGGCCGACCATCGGCTTGGAGTGTCCCGGCCTTAATAAACACACAATTACGATAGTACATAATTTGTACCCTCATTTTGTACTTCTAATTCATGACTGATTGGTGTTTTATATTGCTCTCTCCTCTGTGTTTCTGCATTTGCCGCTTCTCACCACAGCTTACGCTATGCCTACGTCTACATTATCTGCTGAAACGCCACTCTCTCGTTAACGCACATATGACAGCGGAAGCTAGAGTTTACGGTTTATAAAGTTTTAAAAAATATGGATATTATTGCTTCAGAAGGCCTTTATTAACCCCCCGGAACCATGTGGAGTACTACTATAATGGATTTATGCACTCCATTTTGCTTAAAAATCCCAACAGCTATTTACTGCATTTATAAAGCTTGGATAAGCAAGAATATTATTTTTTTATATAACTGCGATTGTACTCACCTGAAAGAAGAAAGTCATATACACCTAGGATAGCTTGAGGGTGAGTAAATCATGGGGTAAATTTCATGTAGGGTGAACTATCCCTTTAAGTCTTAGCTCAAGATTAGACTTGGTTATTATACTTTTACCAATACAAAACATTTTACAAACGTTGTGAAAATACCTACCTATTTACCTGTAGCCTCAAAATGTTAAATAATGTACTTTTATTTCCAAAACAAATTTAGGCACGCAACAGCAACATCTGTGGGATGTTTCTTTTAGGTTTAGCCTCTCATAAATTGTACATTTGATGGCAGGATTCAAAAACTGCCCAATACAACCAGGCCACATTAGAAGACAGTTGAAAATCTGTGGCGGTAAGGGACAACTTAAAAGAAACACCAAAGGTTTCACTAAAATAATTAGTGGGTGTCATATTACAGCAGCAGCAATCTGATTGTAGCAGCGAGAGATTCTTAACGGGAGGACAATTTTTTATCAATAACCTATAATAACATGCAATTAAATCCATAGATTTAATGATGAAAAATTGTGTTATTTAGAATTGCTCTAATCTTACAGGCAAGTAGCCTACAAACCTCTTCTTTGAATTTCTATTACTGCATTTCATCTGTATCCTCGAGATGGCAGTAAAAGACCATAAAATACACAGAAAGAAAGTTATTATCTGTTGTTCACTTTGACACCAGCAGGGGACTGAAATCACACAACATAAAGTGATGGATTAATCTAAACTGATTTATAGACTTCTCTTTTTGCCTGCCTGTCTGCCTGCCTGTCTGTATAGACAAACATAAATCAGATCGTAATGTCCAAGTCAATAGCATTTACATATAAAAACCATCATAAACAGCTAGTAGCCTATTTATATATATCTTGTCAGTCTATAGTACTTTTGTAACATGGAGAGCGTGACAACGGAGTTGAGGATCCAAATGCAAGGCTTTATTCACAAACGTGGTCAAAACAGGCAGGGTCGAGCACCAGCAAACAGTGTAATCCAAGGCAGAGGCAAACAAGTAATCCAATATACAGCCAATGGTTAGGGCAGGCAGCAATAAATAAAAAAACAAGGAAACAGTCCAAGGATCAAAAACACAGGCAAACTAGGAAACACGGAAAGGGTAAACTTGGAAACTAGGAACAAGGAATGGCTATACAATAATCACTCCTCTTGGGTGGGCGTAAGCATCTTTTATACTAGACAAGGTGAACACATGACAAAACCAATGTTTTGAACCAATGAAAACAATACACGTGCAACCAGTTTTGTGCAATTTTTATTAAAGTTCTATTTTGACCCCTATAGTAGGTGTTTTTATTATTATTATTATTAAATAAAAATGCATTTTGGTGGAGGGGGCCCAAACAATACAATTCTGCTTAGGCAACCATTGCCGCAGCAGTGCCATGACTGGGAAAGGAAACTCAAACAACTTCGTCATGCCAAAGAGGATGCTTACAGAAGTGTGGATAAAATCTTGTACACTCTTAAAAATAAAGGTGCCACAGAAGTTGCCATAGAAGAA
This sequence comes from Sinocyclocheilus anophthalmus, assembly GCA_018155175.1. Taxonomy (NCBI): domain Eukaryota; kingdom Metazoa; phylum Chordata; class Actinopteri; order Cypriniformes; family Cyprinidae; genus Sinocyclocheilus; species Sinocyclocheilus anophthalmus. The sequence goes on along the minus strand of JADLZN010001342.1, from coordinate 91,750 downwards.
CCATTTTTGGATCCACAAAGAACCATTCAGTCAAAGGTTCTTTAAAGAACCATCTCTTGCTTACCTTTTTATAATCTGAAGAACCTTCTTTCACCACAAAGAACCATTTATGAAACAGAAAGGTTTTTCAGATGTTAAAGTTCTTTATAGAACCATGTAGCAAAAAGGTTCTTTCGATGGCATCGTTTGAACAGCACCTTTATTTTAATGGTGTATAACCAGGCCAGGAACAGACTAACAAGGGAGATCAGAGTGGCTAAAAAACTACTCTGAAAAGCTGAAAAAACAGTTTTCAGCCAATGACCCTGCATTTGGGGGGCATCAGTATGGACTGGTCTCAAGAACATCACCTTGTACAAGACACCACCCCCACAGTCTGTGGAGAATCAACAACTGGCTGACAATCTGAATGTGTTTCACTGCCGATTTGAAAAGGCCAGTCTATCACCCCCCATCCGCTCAGGGCTGCGTTTCCCAAAAGCATCATAAGCTTAAGTTGATCGTAGTTCCAATTGGACTTAAAGGTTTCCTATTATGCTTTTTCACTTTTTAAATTTTTTTAATTTTAGTCAGTGTGTAGGGTGTATGTTTGGGCATAAAAAAAGATCTAGAAAATTACAAATCTCAAAGTCCACTCCAAAGGGAGATAAATAGTTAAAAAAAAATCCCTTTTCAAGAACTAAAACGAACGGCTCGTTTGGACTACAGCGTTTGGTTTCCGGGCTTTGTGATCTCACAAAGCGGCAGAGTAGCGGTTTTAGACCACAGTAATGGGGGTGTTGGGGGCCAGGCAGGGGCCACTTGCGCGTTTAGGGGGAACACTTTTAAAATTCATGTTAACCTACTTTCAGTATTATTCATTCAGTCATTTTTCACCATGTCATGTATCACTGCAATCTCTACAAGCAAGCTATAACAATTTAAACTCAAATTAATGTTTCATCATGTTTAATTTATCTGACAAATAATTTTGTATTGTAGTGTCAGTGGTATCATGCTTGTCATGTGACACGCAGCAGCCACAATATCACTGTATAACTGATATAGGCTTATGCTTTATTTATTTTTTTCTTTATATTCGAATATTCCCAAACGTGTTAACTATATCATGAAATATCATGTAAGTAAATGCATTTTGCACCTTTATAGATTATGTTAGTTGATCTATAATGGGCGATGGTCAAAGTAGCCTAATAGTGTAATATATTAACTTTGCATAAAAATCCATCTTTTACTTAAGTACCAGATATGGGTGTCATGGCATACAATATATATATATATTTTTTATTACTTTATTTTTTTCCTCCTTTTTTTCAAACAAATACAGAACAAAAGGATACATTCTAAAGAACAACCTATACACATAACAGACATATACATACAGTGGTCACCAAATATAACTTATACTACATTCATGAATATTCAGATTTTAATCAGATTATGCATACAAAGTTATGTTAAAGGGTTACACATCTGACACGGTTTATGTATTAAGAGTCAAAATGATCTAAGGATCCCCTTTTTTGGGGGGGGGTGCTTCAAACTCATATAAATGGCAAAACAGAGAGAGAGAGGGAAGGAAAAAAAACACATAGGTCATCTACTAAATCTTTTCTTTTCTTCTCAACCACCTCCCCCAGTATGATGAGATTTTGGTAGATTGTTGCCTTAAGGAAAGTGTCAGCACTTCCATACTGTAGACATCATGTACAATTTCTAGCCATTCACATACAGATGGGGGATCTTCCTTAAGCCATTTCCTTGTAATGGCATTCTTACTGGTTGCTAATAATATATTAAAGAGGTATATATCCTTCTTTGTTATTTTTGAAGAGGACAGTCCCAGGTACATTTTTCTAAAGTCACACTCAAGATTCAATCCCATTATTGCATTTATCACTCTATTCAAATCCTGCCAGTAAGTACGAATGATATTACAGTCCCAGAAGATGTGAAAATGGTCAGCCGATGCATTTCCACATTTTCTCCAGCGCCAAACCTATTTTAATATGACTGAATTTGTATTTAACATGATAATTTAATAAAAACATTGTAAGTTACAAATGATAACACTTTTATGGTACAGAAAGAGAGCAAAGAACATTTACATGATCAAAAACAATATCACTGACTTCAGTCTAGCCAGAGTTAAATCACTTAAAAAAATTCACATTAAAATCACTGAAGCTGTTTACACTGTGAAATGAATATCTTAGTACGCATTCGTACGCATATCTGCACTTTGTTGTTTCTGATGAGAGAATTAATTCGCTAGAGAGCAGAATTCAGTCAGCGAGCGCGCATACTGTACAAAACACTGGCGTTTCGGCGATGACTCATCTAAACGCCTCTGATTGGCCATTGCATTCATTAGCTCAACAGAATGGTGTGTGAGTGGGGCAAAATTTTTTTTTTTTTTTTTTTTTTTTTTTAAAAAAATTTTTTTTTTTTTTGTGGGGCCGGGCAGCAATTATGACCTTCATCAAAGCCGGGAAACTAATCGAGCCGTTTGTGCCAGGATGGGTAGAAAGGTATTTTAATAATGTCAATTATGTGAAAAAATAATGCGTTTTTAAACACCAAGCAGAGAGATGTTCTAGTACTAATGAATTACAGACCTGTCACTCTCACGTCTGTGGTCATGAAGTCACTTGAGAGACTAGTCCTGGCCTACCTGAAGGACATCATTGGACCCTTGCTGGATCCTCTTCAGTTTTCCTGCAGAGCAAACAGGTCTGTGGACGATACAGACAACATGGGACTGCATAACATCCTGCAACACCTCGACAGACCTAGGAATTATGCAAGGATCTTATTTGTGAATTTCAGTTCAGCCTTCAATACCATCATTCCTGACCTTCTCTCAGAAAACTCACACAGCTCTCCGTGCCCACCTCCATCTCTCAGTGGATCATCAGCTTCCTGACAGACAGGCAGCAGCTAGTGAGGCTGGGCAAACTCACATCCAGGGCTATCACCATCAGCACTGGCGCCCCCAGCGATGTGTGCTCTCCCCACTGCTCTTCCCCCTGTACACGGCGATGGACTGAACTTAAAAGGGACCCCTCTGTCAGTCCGGAGTGCAGACGACACTAGAGTCATCGGCCCATCAAGGATGGTGACGAGTTGCTTCAGACGGAGGTTGAAGGAGCTGGCTGTCTGGTGCAGTTTAACAACCTGGGCTTCAAGGGTTTTGAGAGGATTGTTAGGCTGCATTGATTAGGTCAGCCGGAACCGGGAACACTTTCCATAACTCTCGATGTACTTGCTACATCGCTAGAAGGAAGGCATCTACGCTAATATTAGTCTGTTTCTTCTTATTCCGAGGTCATCGTAGCCACCAGATCCAGTCTGTATCCAGATCAGAGGGTCACTGCAGTCACCCGAATCCAGTACGTCTTCAGACCAGATGGTGGATCAGCACCTAGAAAGGACCTACACAGCCCTGAAAGACAGCGGAAACCAGGACAACTAGACGAGCCCCAGATACAGATCCCCAGTAAAAACCTAGTTTCAGATGGCCACCGGGACAAGACCACAAGAACCAGACGAGTCCTCTGCACAATCTGACTTTGCTGCAGCCTGAAATTGAACTGCTGGTTTCATCTGTCTAGAGGAGAACTGGCCCCCCAACTGAGACTGGTTTCTCCCAAGGTTTTTTCTCAATTCTGTCACAGATGGAGTTTTGGTTCCTTGCTGTTGTCGCCTCTGGCTTGCTTAGTTGGGGGACACTTAATTTCCAGCGATATCATAGACTTGATTGCACAGATACTATTTAAACAGAACTGACCTGGATGATGACATCACTGAATTCAACGATGAACTGTCTTTAACTCAAAATGAGTGTTTACTATTGTCATTTTTGCATTATTGACACACTATTTTCCTAATTATTGCTGTTCAGTTGCTTTGACACAATCTGTATTGTTAAAAGCGCTATATAATAAAGGTGACTTGACTTGACTTGGCTTTGTCCGTAACTACAGTCATGCTCAAAACAAAGGAAGGAAGTTTTACAATTGTGATGTAAATTTGGTCCTGTTGCTGTAACCAGTAACCAGCCTCAGAATGCGAGTATGAGGTGAGATCTGGATCAAAATACTTCCATACAAATGTTTTCTAGTTTTTTTTAAGGAGCTTCTGAATTCTGCATTGAAATTTGGATGTTTCAATTTCCAAATAATGTTAGCCACTCTCTCTGATCAGATAAAAATTTTAGTTGGTGCTCTTCGGCGAAGGATGAAAATGATGAATTGGTTCTCTATCGCTTGTGTCACACTATTGAAATGAAAACACACCTCCTCCCTTTTGGGCACTGGGTAGCAGACCAATGAAATCTAATTGTAAGGGTTAGCAAATCACATTTATCCATGTAATGCCATGCTTGGCGATTATAATATAATGTACATCATAATTTGATTTATAATATAATTATATTATATTAAAATAATATTATTTCTGGTCTCTGGAGATTCTTTGGAATAATATAGTCGCCAATGTATTCGTCTTTTAGAAGACCTTGTGATTTGGCCCTGTGTCACATTAGTACACACATGTACATTGTATGTATAACAACTAGTTCTTCTTAAAGCCAATGATAGACTCTGAAGTTGTCAACATCCAAAGACTGTAAGCATATTTGGAGTACATGGTCAAATCACAACTCATGTGAGAAATTTTCCATCTGCAATAAGGTCTAAGTTGTCACAATTGCATTCTCATGGCAATTCATTTGAATATGAAAAGGTGTTGAGGAGCTGGGCAAGCTCAGGGCTGATGCAAAGCACAATCACTGTTTTTAGGTCTCAAAGGTTTGTGAAGGCCCAGTAGCCATTTGCTTGATATAAAGTGTGATATGTTTAATTGTGTGTAACTATTTGGCCATAAACACCTCCCACGCAACAGAGAGAAAAACATGAGTATTCTGAGTGGGTGTACCCTCGGAACTCAGCTTTGAGCCACTCTCAGAAACAAAGTCATTTGTTTTATAAAATCATCACTTTCAATCTGTGTATCAGTTTCAGATTTTTTAAGCTTATCATCTATTGTTTAACTGTAGTCAAAAGGAGTTCTGCTTTGTAGTAGCCTAGTTAGTCCGCAAGAGATGATGTATAATTTTGTTATTTGTTAAGTTATTTTATCTGTATTGTGATTACACCATTCTGTTTTGACCAACTTACTTTTCACATATAAATGTATCAACTTAAATTTCCTTCCTTTTATTCAATCACAAATTTTCCAATTTTTTATTAATTTGGAATTTGTATTCTGTTTGTTCATTCTCATTAAAATGTTGCTCATTTGTTGCAATGAAGCAAATAAAACAACAGAGAAGGCAGTTTGCAGATTAAAACTTTAGGTTCTAGTTTATGACTCTCTGTTGAGTACCAGAATATAATTTGGAGGATGGTATTCCAATTTTTAAGTTTGATCTCTTGTTGCTTTGGCAAACAAGGAGATATTTACATTTCAGAACAAGGGATGTCATTCCTCGTCTACGCTGCCGCTATCATGTCACTGACAATTACGTGGTTTCGTCTAATTCTCAAACCCACCGGATCCGGTCTCCGGTCTAACAATATGAGTATTCCGACTCATTCTATAAATGTGTATATATGGGATGCGTCTGTCTTTCCCTTAATATTTCTGAAAGGCAAATAAGAATTGACTTACCACAGCAGCTGGAGAAAGAGAAGGAGATGATCAAACCCTTTGTTCGGTGCAAATCCATATTGCGCTGAAAGACATCACTCGCCTGTTTAGGAGATCGCGTCGCCGGTCACCACTTTGTAAGGCCCACACACTTGGCCCAATGAAGGTATCCAGTATTGGATGAAGGTTTCTTGCGTGTTCGTTCTTTTCAGCACGCAGAGTTATTCAATTTAGGTTTAACTCAAATCTGACTCATTTNAAGGTGTAAGGTCCACACACTTGGCCCAGTGAAGGTATCCAGTGGTGGATGAAGGTTTCTTGTGTGTTCGGTCTTTTCAGCGCGCCGAGTTATTCAATTTAGGTTTTACTCAATCTGACTCCATTTTATTATCTGAATTCTAATTTAGGTTGAAAAGCACATTGGTTGTTTGTCGGTCTCTGATTATTCTTACATTCGACTATTCTAATTAACTCTTTACTTTGTATTATCTCGTTCACTAGGAATCTATGTTGTCTTAGGATGCCTCACGCTATGCGTGGGCTCCACGATCACAAAACTCGCCATTCTAATCCTTATTCAGAGGTTTGTGGCTAATCTGTTTAGCCCCCTACAGATACCCATGTAATATTCCGACATTAATCAGCGGTTCTTCTAGACCACCTTTGTCTAGACCCAGACCGCTGACAGCTTCGTACAACTTAATTAACACTCAAAGTATTAATCAGCAGTTCTTCTAGACCCTTAGTCTAGACCCAATAGCTGACCGCTGCGGTACAACTAATTCATTCGAAAATTATATACATGGTTACCGTAAATGATTACAACTTAAAAACTCAGTCAAGCGGTGAGTCAGAATTTAGAATTCTCACCTGATGCGCCCCATGAGTCATTCCGTAAAATCTAATGTGCACTGCAACCCTGGAGCAGGATTTGCGGACAACATAAGCCTTCCTACTCTACGTGAGAAAGAACTTCAGATGTGAGTCAGAATAAATCAAATGTAACAATTTATTATCAGTAAGGTAAATATGTATTATGCCAATTATTTCCACAGCCAATTCAACGATATCAAGTCAATACAAGACATCAAACTCTCAAAGACTAATCTAAGAGTAAAATGCATACCTGACCTTTTTAGAGAAATACATAGTGTGAAGTGTGTGGACAGACTTCATTCTACGGGCTTTCTGGCTACAGAATCGCTCCGACCCTCCGATCCTTTAAATACAAAATCAAGATAAAACATCCCCCAAGTGGAGGCGTGTACAAACAATTGGAATTTACATTAAGCCAGGTCCCAGACCTGGGTGGTAACAAAAAGTAATTTGCATGGGATTGCTCTCTACGGTGATCAAAGTTTCTCTCAACTCTTAGGATCTGTATTATCTTTTAGTAAGATTAAGACCATTGTACCACTCACCCAGAGAATATTCAAATGAAACCAAACATGACTGTAAAACTTATTTGCATTCATATAGAACATTATAATCTTGACCATTTTGAGTGAATCCAGTGAGGGAGGAGATGAAAAGGCACAGATGCATATGTGAGAGAGGCGTTTCCCACACCACCCCTCTGTGGGGTGTCCTGAAGATGCCAGTGCATTGTTTGCCTCTCAGGAGATCAAAGTATTCTAGTTTCTTTTATCATTACACAGGCCTACATTTTCGATCGAACCATGATTCTAATGAGCAAATTTACAATTTCTTGAATAAAGTTTTTATAACAACAAAAAAAACCTTCTTTGTTTATATTTTGATTTTGTTGTTTAGAATTTTAAATGAGCTCAAAATATTATTATCAAGTAACTACATAAATCGCTCACCCTTTTATTAACTATACATAAGGGAGTGGAAACAGCAAGTGAATACATGAATCAGGGATCCTCTGCAGCCATCTACTGGTCATAGTGATAATGTCATGTCATGTTCATTTTATAAGAGTATGTTTTCAGCTAGGTAGCAGTAATCTTCTGCTTAATGAATAAATATATAAATAAATATGCAGGTCTTTAATGTGAATTTTACATCATGTTTGTGTAAATATATACAAAAATATGCATAATTTTGAAGAAAAAATCTTTTATGTTTTATAACTGCTTAACTACAGTGTGACCAATATATGGCCATCAGGAGTTCATGGGGGTATTATACAACGTTTGATTTTTGCTGTGGCATGAAAAATTGGGAGACTTTGGGAGAAAATCTTTGACACTTTTTTCACCATTGACTTCCAGAAAAATTTCTGACGGTTACTGTTAGGCAGTGCTGGGAAGGTTACTTTGTAAATGTAATAGGTTACAGATTACAAGTTACCCCATTTAAAATGCAATAAGTAGTGTAACTATTTCAATTACTTTATTAAAATTAATGTAGGTGATTACATTTGATTACTTTTCTAAATTTAAAATATTTTCTACTGTTAATCATTTTGAAACATTTAAAGCAGGCAGGGTTAACCTTACAGTAGAACTCAACACTGATTATTGGCAGACTTTCAAAATCCTTCATCACTTGAATTAAGATTATAATCATTTAATTTTAAGCACAGCCACAACAAAATCGGACTTAAGCACTTTTTTTACTTTGAGATCAATCTGATTCTGGTTAAATTCTGATCGTTCTGGTTAAATACAGGTTTAAAATCATAACAAGAAATAGTTTAGCTATGATACTGTTTTTAAAATCAAATATTTTCACAGCTATGACAGGAAACACTGGCATCTAACAATGCCTTGGGGAAAAAATCTGTTAAAGCATATGCATAAAACCAAATAGGAAATTAAACAGTTATCGAATAAAAATGCATCTTATTTTGTGTTCTAAACTCCTGAAACATTGGTGCTTCGTATTTTAGAGCAGTCACTGCAATTAAGAAATAAATTAATCAAATCTGTCCCCTTTGTAATTGTTAACATTTTCATAAGTAACTGTAATTGAGTTACACATTTTTTTTCAGTAACTGTAACAGATTACAGTTAAATTTACTTTGTAATTAAATTACGTAATTCCATTACATGTAATTAGTTACTCCCCAACACTGGTGTTGAATATACAGAATATACAGTATGGGGAGTACAAACACTGATCTATAGTTGCCACCCCTCATTCTGCTCTTGCCCCCCTCTTTGCCACCCCAAGTATAAAATCCTGGACACGCCCCTGCTAAGATGTAGATGAGTTTGTTTCTTCAATGGAACAGATTTGGAGAAATGTAGCATTCCATCATTTGTTCACCAATGGATCATCTGCGGTGAATGGGTGCCGGCAGAATGAGAGTCCAAACATCTGATAAAAAACATCACAATAATCCACAAAAAAATCCACACCACTCCAGTCCAGCATTACGTCTTATAAGTGCACTTATAAGACAATTATGTCTTATGGCTGCCCACTGCTCCGGTGTGTGTGTTCACTTCTGTGTGTGTGTTTGGATGGGTTAAATGCAGAGCACGAATTCCAAGTATGGGTCACCATACTTGGCCACACGTCACTCACTTCACTTCACTTAAAGTGAAAAGCTGCATGTTCCTAAAAAACAAATCCATAATTAAGGTGAAATAGGAGTTTTCTATCCATAATATTGCTTCCTCCAGTGAAAAAGTCGTCTCATCTGAATCAGGAGAGGAATATGCACAGATCAGAACAACTTAAAAACAGTCCTAAACAAATATGTTAGTAGGTTTTGATATGAAAATACATCAGGGGATGGGCATTTTCACTGGATGAAGCTTTATTACGGATTATGGACTGGAATATTTGGCCAGAAGTTTGACAAGATGTTAACTGGTGGACTGGAGGGGTGTGGATTACTTGTGGATTATCAGCTGTTTTATCAGCTGTTTGGACTCTCATTCTGACGGCACCCATTCACTGCAGAGGATCCATTGGTGAGTGATGCAATGCTAAATTTCTCCAAACCTAATGAAGAAACAAACTCATCTACATTTGGATGGCCTGAGAGTGAGCAAATTTTTTTGGGTGAACTATTCTTTTAAATGAATGGCTAATAGCAACTTTAACACATGCATTATTTACAGTCAGTATTTTGGAATGAAATGCAGCAAAAGCGTCCAGAATTCAGAGACCTGAAAGACCTGATGTTTTGATTCCCTCTCTCAGACTCGATGCATATAGAGGACGTGAAGGCCGTTCAGGGTCTGCAGGACTCTCTCCATGAAGCTCTTCTGGATTATGAGTGTGTCCATCACAGGGAAGACCCTCGACGGACGGGGAAACTCATCATGACCCTTCCACTCCTCCGCCAGACCTCCGCCAAAGCCGTGCGGCACTTCTGCAGCATCAAGCAGGACGGACGCGTTCCCATGCACAAACTCTTCCTGGAACTTCTGGAGGCAAATGTCTGATCCTTTATCTGATTGGACCGTCAAACAGAGGTGACACGCCCCTCCTGCACACGATTGGATGAAGGATTATTCACAAATCCAGGGAAAACCACAGGCGCTTGTCATTGTCATGACACGTAACAATAATACAGCATATTCTCAGACAAATACAGTTTGTTTTATATAGTTGAGGATGATAGATAACTAAAAAATTAAGTATCCAATATACAGTACTGTTCAAAAGTGTAGGAATTTAATTATAATTAGCAAGGATGTTTTAAATTGATCAAAAGTGACAGTAAAGACATTTATAATGCTACAAAAGATTTTTATTATTTCCGGTCTATTCTTTTTGAACTTCTTTTCATCAAAAGAATCCAAAATGTGTATGCTTCCACAAATGTTTCTGAGCTGCAAACCAGCTATTAGACTGATTTCTAGGATTCACGGGACACTGAAATAGTGTTGCTGAAAATTCAGCGTTGATCACAAGAGTAAATTAGATTTTTAAATATATTCAGATACAAAACAGTTATTTTAAAGTGTAATAATATTTCGCAATGTTATTGTTTTTACTGTATTTTTCATTAAATAATTGCTGCTTTGGTGAGCATAAAATACTTTTTAAAACAAATCCACACCGAGCCCAAACATTTATGAGCGAGTGCTGGATGTGAATAAATATCATTCAATTATTGGAGAAACTACAATGAAGGTGTTCATTGTTTTGCATTTTATTTGTCCAAGTTATTCAAGACTTATTTTTTTTTATCAGTTTTCACAAGAGCTTAATCACAGTAGAGAGTGTCAGCCTTGCCAAATAATAGTAGTCAGTAATTGCTCTCCTCACACAGATATGAAGAAAAAAAGTGTTAACATCTACTATAGAATTTAAGTTAAAAGGGCTCAGAGGTGTAGTCTAGACAGAAATGTAACGCATAGATGAAAAGCAATTAAGTGTAGAAACATCAGAGGCATACCAAAGCACCTTTATTAAAAAAGTGACCTGATTAGCATAATAGATAATGTACTAATGAAGGATTTTTTGGTCTCCAGATGCTTATTTAGATCTGCACAACTAAAGCTGATTGCAGCTTTTATTTATTCCATAATTGCCATGTTTTTATCCCGAACTGGAAGGTTCTTGCTCAGTCAGTGACAGAAATGAAAAGTTTTGTTTTTAGCAATAAAGTATCTTCTGAAGCAATAACTGAATGTTCTAACAGTACATTTGATTTACTGATTTACTTTTTATCTCACAATTCAGATTTTTATTCTTGCAATTCTGAGAAAGTCCTCCTGTAGTGAATCGATGCATTTTTGTAAGAAAAATAACAATATTTAAAACGTAATAATCAATTTAATGTAGTTTGCGCTCACTGTTGTAAAGGGAAGCACCTCCGGGTGGATGACGTTTGAGGTCGGCTTTGCGCATGCGCCGCTAAGAAGTGACGAACGCGGAAGCGCAGAGGAGAGATCAAAAACAAAACAACGGTCACTAATTAGAAGTACAAAAACGAGGATTTGTAAAGAAGAATGTCGGAGGATTTCGATATAAGCCAAGAGGAGACTTGTTTTCATTTGCTAAAGTAAGGAAACTTTGCTTCCTTTGCTCGCTCCTGTAAACAAACGTTGTTTTTCACGAGACTCACCAGCGCATGAGCAACACTGAACTCGTACGTCATCCGCCCGGAGCTGCTTCCATGTACAACAGTTGGCGCAAGCTAGATTAAAGTGATTATTACGTTTTGATTATGGATATTTTTCTTACAAAAACGCGTTGATTCGCTACAGGAGGACTTTGTTCACGCCCCGGAGCCGTGTGAGACACTTTTTTAAATGGATGGGCACATTTTATTTAACTGCTTATGGAATGGTGCATGCAACACCCGCTGAGTGCCATTAAACAGTTTGGAAGATCAAAGACAATTTTTAATAAAACTCTGACTGGATTCGTCTGAAAGAAGAAAGTCATATACACTTAGGATGACTTGAGGGTGAGTAATTTATGGGCTAATTTTCATTTTTGGATGAACTAACCCTTTAATATAAATATCGCGTAATTCGGAATTATGGACAGAATTACATCCTTAGTTCTGAGTTTTTTTTTCTCTTAATTATGAGTTTATATCTCACAATTCTGGGAGAGAAGTCAGACTTGTGAGATGATAATTTTTTTTAAGAAATAAGAAAATAAAATACGAAAACCTTTCTTATTTTTTTTTATCCTGTGGCGGAAATGGGCTTTTGATGTTCAGATAATACATTTAATATGTTTACGGTAACAAAGGAAACAGTAGATACAAGATCCAAGCATCTATGTGAGATACAGAGAAATGTGTCTGTAAATATGAATAACAGAGCAGACTGATCTCTACTGTGTGTGATAGTCACATCTGACACAGTCTCTGTGAGGAATTCTGCCCGTGTTATTTACCGTTCTGTGTGTGTTTTTCACCATTTCTGCTTGTGAAGGTTTGTGGATGTTGTACGACACTTAATTTTGTCTCCTCAGTATCTGTTTGATTATATGCAATAACCTTTTTTTTTTTTTAATAAATGTCAAAAATTACAAATATGTTCAAAAATAATGCATTAACAGTGGACTTCACTTTTGTTCTGGCGTGTGTTTTTCATCTGTGATTTGAAGACTTGAGATGTTTTTTTTCCAGCAGGAATTAAAACACTTCTGTTTGGAAAGCAAACACCGGTCAGGGTTATATTCACAAAAATTATTCAGCTTATGAGCTGCATCACGTTCATTTGTGTTCAAACACAAAATGTCAAATTATTTATTCGATTATGGAAGTCTGATTGTTTTCTTTTGAAATCAAGTACTGCATGACAAATATAAATAAACATACACAAGCATATATTTGACTTCAAACACGGAGATTAGTAAATATTCATGTACCGTAAAATGAATTAAAAGAAATAATTACTTTGTGTTAGGTATCATGGATCTGGTGTGTTTGGGCTATGCGCCATGGTGTTAATAGAGTATTTTAGGTGGTTACCAGGGTATTCTGGGTAGTTAACTTGTCTGTAGATCCGTCTCAAGTTCCTCTCAGTGTATTTCTGTAGGACTTTTTTCTCTGAGAAAAACTGATCATTGTAATGGCTGTTGTAGCTTTACGTCTATGAATAATCAAGCTAATCGATGCAGATAAATTAGCAGGCTGTCAGATTCTCCACCTGTATAATTTCACAGGCCGTCAGAAACCATCAACACATTAGTGTCTCCTCACTGAGAGACGCCATGCGAGTCATTAATGAGGCTCAGATAAAAGTTGCTTACACTGGAAGAACCCTGCTAACAGAATGTGTGTGTGTTGAGCTTGCAGGACAGATCCTGCTCTGAATTTCCGAGACATATTTCTTCATATTTTATGAAGACTTTGAGTTGTGCATGTCTGTTCAAAACTTACCGCTTTTAACCTTTGTCAGGCCTGGGACCATGTTTGGACAAAAAGGTAGCCTAGTGAAATGTAAAATTGAGTGTTTTAAGCGTGGCTTATAATAACAAATATGACATAATACTGTATAAAGTGTTTAAATTATTATGACACTTGCAATGCAATAACAATACACTGAGATGGACGCTTAAAATAACGTTGGTTGAAGTTTTTTTTATATAAAGTAGGATTTTGCATAAATTGAAGTTAAGTTTATTTTTAAGTGTATACAGGCCTACTAACACACACACACACAACAATAACACAACAAACTATATATATATATATATATATATATATATATATATATATATATATATATATATATATATACATCAAACAAAATTTATCGACACCTTCAACATTTCTCACATTATCAGTTTATTCTCTATAGTTTAGAAAATTATAAAATGGTAATAAAATATGACAAGAACTCTGAGTTAAACTGAGTCAGAACAAATTCAACTTGATAATGTCAGATAACTTTGATAGAAAAGTATGTAATGAATTAGGTTGAATAGCTGTCAGCTGTTAAATTTATGTACACAATTAGATAATTCCAATTTAGGTCAACCAATTACCAAGAAATGCTTCATTTTGTTCAGTCTGTGGTTTAAGAAGATCGCATTAGCAATTAAAGAAAAAAACACTTAAGCAAAACATGATCAGATCAAAGTGTCTGAATAATTTTTATTCAATGTTTTTCTGGTTGTCCACTTTATGAAGAATTTTTGGGTATAATATAATCACAGTTTAGTTTATTTTGCTATCCCCACTTTACATAAACTAACTTTAGTGTCCTGCACCCACTAGTAAAAAAAAATACTAAAAATTATATCTGGTCTCTGAATAAATTTTTGGTTTGACTATCTATCTATATTTAGTTATAGAAATCAGGCATATATAAAAATTTTAAACACTGCACGAGTACATGAACATAAGACCCCACTTAGGGTCTCTTGCTAACGTTTTGCAATAAAAAATTTGACTTAATTATCTGAGTGTGTGTGTGTATCTTATACCGTGGGTACGGAAAGTATTCAGAACCCCTTAAATTGTTCACCTCTTTGTTATATTGCAGCATTTGCTAAAATCATTGAAGTTAATTTTTTTCCTCATTAATGTAAACACAACACCCCATATTGACAGAAAAACACAGAATTGTGACATTTTTGCAGATTTATTAAAATAGAAAAACTGAAATATCACATGGTCCGAAGTATTCAGACCCTTTGCTCAGTAGTTAGTAGAAGCACCCTTTTGATCTAAAACAGCCATGATTCTTTTTGGGAAAGATGCAACAAGTTACTCACACCTGGATTTGGGGATCCTCTGACATTCCTCCTTGCAGATCCTCTCCAGATCTGTCAGATTGGATGGTAAACGTTGGTTGACAGCCATTTTTAGGTCTCTCCAGAGAGACTCAATTGGGTTTAAGTCAGGGCTCTGGTGGGCCATTCAAGGACAGTCACAGAGTTGTTGTGAAGCCACTACTTCGTTATTTTAGCTGTGTGCTTAGGGTCATTTTCTTGTTGGAAGGTAAACCTTCGGCCCAGTCTGAGGTCCTGAGCACTGAGAAGGTTTTCGTCCAGGATATCCCAGTACTTGGCCACATTCATCTTTCCCTCGATTGCAACCGTCGTCCTGTCCCTGCAGCTGAAAAAAACACCCCCACCGCATGATGCTTGCCACCACCATGCTTCCTTTTTTTTTTTTTTTTTTTTTCACTGTTGGGACTGTATGACGGTGAGACAGTGCGGTGTTCTCCACACATAACGCTTAGAATTAAGGCCAAAATGTTCTATCTTGGTCTCATCAGACCAGGAATCTTATTTCTCACCATCTTGGAGTCCTTCATGTGTTTTTCAGTGTATTGCACTAAGGAGAGGCTTCCGTCGGACCACTCTACCATAAAGCCCCGACTGGTGGAGAGCTGCAGTGATGATTGACTTTCTACAACTCTCTCCCATCTCCCGACTGCATCTCTGAAGCTCAGCCACAATGATCTTTGGGTTCTTCTTTACCTCTATCACCAAGGCTCTTCTCCCCCGATAGATCAGTTTGGCCAGACGGCCAGCTCTAAGAAGGGTTCTGGTCGTCCCAAACGTCTTCCATTTAAGGAATCGAGGCCACTGTGCTATGGGGAACCCTTAAGTGCAGCAAAATTTTTTTGTAAACCTTGGCCAGATCTGCACCTTGACCAATTCTGTCTCTGAGCTCTTCTTCAGGCAGTTCCTTTGACCTCATGATTCGCATTTGCTCCGACATGCACTGTGAGCTGTAAGGTCTAACATAGACAGGTGTGTGGCTTTCCTAATAAAGTCCAATCAGTATAATCAAACACAGCTGGACTCAAATGAAGCTGTATAACCATCTCAAGGATGATCAGAAGAAATGGACAGCCCCTGAGGTAAATATAGGAGTGTCACAGCAAAGGGTCTGAATAATTAGGACCATGTGATATTTCAGTTTTAAATTTTTAATAAATCTGCAAAAATGTCAAAAATTGTGTTTTTCTGTCAATATGGGGTGATGTGTGTACATTAATAAGGAAAAAAAAATAACTTAAATGATTGTAGCAAAGGGCTGTAATATAACAAAGAGTGAAAAATGTTAAGGGGTCTGAATACTTTCCGTACCCAGTATATATATATATATATGTGTGTGTGTGTGTACTATAGCTAGACAATAGGTAATGAAGTCGTCGGGAATTTTGAGGCCAAAACTTAGCAAGAGACCCTAAAGGGGGTCGTATTGTCATGCAATTAGGTGCAGTGTTAAATGATTTATGTGTGTAGGTCATTATTTTTAATCATAAACGTAAAAACCGCGGTTCTAAAAGCCGACATTGCGGGCTGATTTGCAAACAGCAACGCTGAGAGGAGAGGAGCTAGTGCGTTTCGTTTTCAGGATGAAGTGCCAGTACAGTCTGTGATTAATACATCTGCAGAGATTGTATCCCGGGTGCATAATCACTAATTAAGCTCGAGTCTGAAAACGCGGAAGGAGCAGAAAAAGAATGCTGAGCACGTGAATCATGGATAGCATGTCCGGTCATTATAAAGGAAATCCGATGGGTTAGATATAGTGATCATCCAGTGGCTTAATATATCTGATAAATGTGTACAGCAGATTGATAGTCTCATGAATATTCAGGTTAATACTGATGAATACTAGTAAATGGAGTGGTAAACGTAAGCAAATTGGTTGTAAAAATCGTTGAACGATGATAGGCTACTTCTTTAAAAGGCACAATATTATTAAAGAACATATTAAAGGCACAATATTTATTAAAATATCCAAAAACCACTAGAACAGTGTTATATATTTTGCTGACTTGGTAAGATTATCCCAAATTGTTCGAAGAAGTGTAAATCCAGAGAAATAAGACATTTAACTAGTGACCGGAGCGTGTCTATAGTGTCATTGGTGCGCCTGCCAAGAGTCATAATCCCGCGCTTTCCGGTTGTTTTGTATAGAAAACATGGAAAATACCAAAGACGCATTTAATAGGCGATGCATTTGATAGAAAGGGACGAGACCGCACAGAGTAGCATTATAACAGAACTTTCAAACGTACCTAGAATGATAAAACAGCGCTGCTTTACCCCACATTACACACGACGGAAGGAGCGGAAGCGCTCGGAATGTGGACTAATAACAGTCCGCTGCTTAGAACCGGTGTCAAAGCTCCGTTCAGAGGCCTCGTTTGGCTTCGACGCTTTCAGCCTCCCTTGCTTCTTATTCTTACTACCTTAAAATCAGTAGCTCATCAATGAACATGATTTCTGCCTGAGTCTCGTCGGATTGCTTCGGCTGTGGGGATAAAGACGACAACTCCCATGATTCCACACTCGGTCACGGCGTCATCTAACTACGCCTTTGTTTCTTTGTTTGTTTTGATCGGTTAAACGGTATTAGACATCTATGATCTGCGCGCTAATCTGCACTGCCTCTAGTGGTGAAAATACACCACTACATCAAACCACAATATTCACTCGCTGTGCTTGAACGCACATCAATCAATCAATCAAAAATATTGCCTTTAAAAAAATATGTTTTATGTTAGTATTAATACTGTTATATTGGTTTTGTTATTATTTTGAATTCTAATTAATTTTTATATTTTTATATTTACATTTTAATTTTAGTTACATTTTTAGTAATTTTGTTGTGCTTTTGTTTTTTTATTTTATTAAGTTTTACTTATTATACTTTTTTTGTTTTTTTTTTTTTTTTCTGTTATTAGAGGGGGTTTTTTTATTTTAAATTAATAATTAATTGTACATTTCATTTGACTCTTTGGCTGAAGTTTATAACTTTTTGTTTTCACTTTCTTGATTTGTTTGTTCATTTTATTCTTATTTGTTTTTAGTACGTGTAGTTTTTTTTTAAGGATTGTATTTTAGTAGGCTACTTTAAACAAAAAAGAAAAAGAAATATGTGGCCTTGGCAATTAGCTGAAATTAGCTTTTTTATATTTTATTTTATTTCAGTTATTGCTTATTTCAAATAATTATTTTTTTAATAACAATAACCCCGTTTTGCATAAGTCTAACAGAAGTTGCTGTTTTATTGCCAAACACGTCAATGTTTCTGATTGGCAATATGCTTCTTTTTGCTTAGTTTTTAAATTCATATAATAATTTTTGTCAGATTTGGTAAACTGTCAACTGTCCAAACCAAGTCTCAAATGTCTTATGTAATAGTTGCTCTATGCTCTTCTTGGTTTTAATCTTTTCATATTTTCATGTTTCAGTTTCATAGTTTATGCTTATTTTTAAGCTAATTAAATTGTGACAACTGTTACATAACTTCAGTTAATTTACAATTACAAAGAAAATGCTACAGGTGATGAATGTGGTGAAATAAAAAGATGTCAGCTCCAAAAAAAAAAAATATATATACTGCACATATTAATCTGTGATCTCTCGAAACATCATAAGGCCAGTAACAGGGTTAAACTCGTTTTTTTTAGTATTTAGAAATCCTGTCTGAGGATGAAAAGTGTGAGTGAGACAGAAAGTGTGTAGCAGGTAAAAAGAGTTTGTGTTCACTGAGTCATATCATAATGACATGGTTTTACTGTGGTAACTGATCTCTCTGTCACCTCCTGTTACCATAGAGCTCTGGAGTACAATTACAGCTGCAGAGACACCTTACACACACACACACACACACACTCGCCTTGAAGCGACTGCACAGACCAAACAGCTTCACTGAAGAAGTGTTATTTGAATGTACAGCTGTAAAATGTTTGAGGTCAGCACTCACGGTTGATGTTTGAGGGCCGCGTTTCATGTCACACACACTTCTGGGGTCCCTGAACCCCCCATGAGAGGAACCACGGACACAGACACCAGTGAGTAAAACTCCTCCTGTCTCTCTGTAACGTTAGTCTTATCGTAACTTTTGTTTTATGAGATGCTGCTCATTTGACATCTGAGTTTGGACACAGATGAGATGTGTGCAGCTTTATCATATGATTTATAGATGTTTCTGTTTGCATCAATGAATTCACTTAGTCATTTGGACTAAAATAAAGAGAAGAAAACATCAGTCCATCAGATCAAGCATTATTTTTATTTTTTTATTTAGTCACATCATTTTAGCAGA
This sequence comes from Sinocyclocheilus anophthalmus, assembly GCA_018155175.1. Taxonomy (NCBI): domain Eukaryota; kingdom Metazoa; phylum Chordata; class Actinopteri; order Cypriniformes; family Cyprinidae; genus Sinocyclocheilus; species Sinocyclocheilus anophthalmus. The sequence goes on along the minus strand of JADLZN010001342.1, from coordinate 72,681 downwards.
CGCCTTTTCCAAATCGACTTATAAATACGGAAAATAAAAAGCTAGTCAAAACATACAATGTGTGGTAGCGACTCACGATATCTAATGCAAAGCCAGGTCTCTTTAGCCTATTTCTGCTAGGAATACAAAGTAAAATAACTGCAACTTTCTGTCTTATGTTCTCAGTCAATTCTGATTTTAGCCTCACACTTCTGTAGTTTAAACTCTAGAATGTAGACTTATTTCTGAGATATTAAACTCGACATTGTGAGAAAAAAGTCAGAACTCTTGAGTTTATATTACAGTTCAGATTTACTAATATAAAGTATACGTAATTAATCAGAATAAGCTTACGCGTATAACATCATATGTCAGTCAGACTTTTTTTCGCTCACATGAGTTTTCCTCAGTTTCTGAAGTTTATATCTCTGACAAACCTGAGGTTTATCTCTCTTAAACTTTTGATATTAACTCGCACTATTCTGGATACCTATTTTTTTCTTTTTTTTTTTCTTTTTTTTTTTTTTTTGAGATATAAACTTTAAAATGTAGCAGAAAGTCAGAATTTGTGATATAAAAAGTCACGTTTAGCACATCATTTATTTATTTATTTGATAAACACTTGGCTTCTAAAAAATGCTAAAAAACATGATTATGGCCAGCTATCTACCTCCTCTCTGGAGAGAGAGAGAGAGAGAGAGAGCAAATCTGTCTCCTTGCAGAGATCTCGGGCTTTGGTTATTACTGCTAAGTAAGATCCAGGACGGAGATCCTCTTATATCACCACTGAATAGAGTACTGCATACACTGTGAATCACTTGTGTGATTTGGTGTGTTCAAGTCCTGGGAAGTTTGTATTTCTGAGTTGGGAAATCATAATTACGACATCAGATGCGTTAACATCTAACTTCAACAAAATTATTAAATAATGTGCATCAGTATTCAGTGTGTGTGTGTTGTATATCACTGTATATCATTATAGTGTACACTCCTAGAATAATTGTGACCCTCTGGACCACAAAACCAGTCATCAGGGTAAATTTTTAGAAATTGAGATTTATACATAGGTTCTCTGACAGCTGACCACATATAGCTTTCCATTGATGTGTGGTTTGTTAGTATAGGACAATATTTTGGCCGAGATACAACTATTTGAAAAAATAATCAAAATATTGAGAAAATCACCTTAAAATCTGTCCAAATGAAGTTCTTAGCAATACATACTACTAATCAAAAACTAAGTTTTCATATATTTACAGTAGGAAATTTACAAAATATCTCCATGGAACATGATCTTTATTTAATATCCTAATGATTTTTGGCATAAAATTAAAATCTATAATTTTGACCCATACAAAGTTTTTGTTGGCTATTGCTACAAATATACCTTATGACTACTTATGACCGTGCTACTTGTGTTTTGTGGTCCAGGGTCACAATCTGTTAATGTAACTTGGCAAGTTTTATTGCAATATATACAGTGCCGTGAAAAGGTATTTGCCCCCCTCCTGTTTTTTAAATTTTTTGCATATCTGTCACACTTAAAAATATTCAGATCATCAAACAAATTTAAATAAAAGATAACACAAGTGAACACAACAAGCAGTTTTTAAATGAAGGTTTTTATTATTAAGGGAAAAAAGCTGTCCAAACCCACATGGCCCTATGTGAAAAATTAATTGCCCCCTAAATCTAATAACTGGTTGTGTCTCACCTTTCAGCACCACTGCAATCAGCGTTTGCTAAAACTGCCAATTATCTTTCACATCGTGGTGGACAATTTCTTTGCAGAATTGTTTTAATTCAGCCGCATTGGAGGGTTTTTGAGCATGTATGGACTGTTTAAGGTCATGCCACAGGATCTCAATCGGATTTAAGTTTGGACTTTGACTTGGCCACTCCAAAAACGTAATTTTGTTTTTCTTGAGCCATTCAGATGTGGACTTGCTTGTGTGTTTGGGATCATTGTCCTGCTGACATAACCAGTGTTCGAACTATAACCGTGTACTTTGGGGAGCCCACTTTGAATTGTTTTTTTTTATTTTATAATGGGGGGGGGGTGGGGTCTTGTGGGCTGCTCCGTGCCTCAAAAGAGGCTTACAATGACTTACAAAGATACATAACCGCTATAGTGCGATAGTACACTCTTAAAAATGCTGGGTTTTTTCAACCCAACTTGGGTCAAATACGGATAACCCAAACTGTTGGGTTAAAAAGCTAATTTAAAAATGTAACCAAATTTAACCCAACAGTTGGTTATTCCATATTTGATCCAACATTGGGTTGAAACAACCCAGCTTTTTTAGAGTGTATGCATTAGGGAATCAATTTAATGTATTACCCTATTATTTTATCAACACAATTGATAGGTGAAACAACACTAAACGCCACCCACAAATAGGCTTAAACAGCATAAACATGCTGTCTTTTGAGTTCACATGAACATGGTGATAAGGGTTACTATCTTTCTCAGGCTACAGAAGAATATCCCAAATTCCGCCGTTTCAAAATGTTAGGCTTAAGACATCGTACGCAGTCACGCAGTTACCTTATACATCCCCGCCACAACCACACATATTGGCGAATACATGCCTTAACCTTAACACAAGAATCGACCAGCAGAGTCCAACGTTTAGTTTTTCTTTCTTAATTCTACTACGAATCTTGAGTTAACACTGTACTAAACATGATTGGAATTTGCCCGCCGTGGCCCCCACACGTTATGATCCTGACAAGACATCAGCATGTAGGTTATCTTTATTGAAGTGAATTATGTATAAATCACCGTCAAACAAGCATGCTGGAATGATTATTTTTGCAATTTACACAATACTAATCACCACGATTGATCACTACTTACACAAACTGAAATTTGTACGTCACCGATACCACCGTTGGCAACACATACTATTTTTTTCGACCCCCACAAAATTTCACAAACTCATGTTTCAGGGGAGCCCTGTTCTTATTAAGGGAGCCGAGCGTCCCCCATACTAGCTCCCCCATAGTTCGCAACCCTGATGCATAACCCAAGTGCGCTTGAGATTGAGGTCACAAACTGGCTGGACATTCTCCTTCAGGATTTGTTGGTAAACAGCAGAATTCATGGTTCCTCAGCACTATTAATGGTCCAACATCATCCAAGGCCGTATGAAGCTGACAAGCAACACCCCAACTATCACCCACCACCCCGAACCACCACCGTGTTTGACTGTTGGGATGATGTTCTTTTTATGAAATGCTGTGTTGGTTCTACGCCAGATTAATGGGACACACACCTTCCAAAAAGTTTCCCTTTTTGTTCGCATCAGTCCACAGAGATATTTGCCCATACAGTCTTGGGATCAACACGATATTTTTTGGCAAATGTGAGCGAGGCCTTTGTGCTCTTTTTGGTCAGCAAGACTTTTTTTGTGCCTTGGATACCTCTCCCTAGGATGCCGTTTTTGTTTTTTCCCAGTTTCTCGTTCTTATTTTCCCTTATTTGTTGATCATGAACACATTTCTGACTCTTTTAAACTGAGGCAGGTGACGCCTGAAGTTCTTAGATGTTGTTCTGTGTTTCTTTTACCTTTTATTTTTGGTTGGCCGGCAACTCCTTGGAAGGTTCACCATTGTTCCAATTTTTCTCAATTTGTGGATAATGGCTCTGACGTGGTTCGCTGGAGTCCCAAAGCCTTAGAAATGGTTTTATAACCCTTTCCAGACTAATACATGTCAACTATTTTGTTTAGATCACCAGGCATTGTGTGCTTCTCTTTAAGCATGCTTCACTTTGTCAAACAGGTTCTATTGAAGTGATTTCTTGATTCAACAGGTCTTGCAGTAATCAGGCCTGGGTGTGGCTATTGAAATTTAACTCAGCTTTCTAAAATACTGTGGTTAATCACAGTTCTTTCATGACTTAACCGGAGGGGGCAATCAATTTTTTTTTTTTTCCCGTAGGGCCTGTAGTTTAGGACAGCTGGTTTTTTTCGCCTTGATAAAAAATGAATCATCATTAAAAAAACTGCATTTTGTATTTACTACTACTCTTGCATTATTTGATTAATCTTAAATTAGTTTATGATCTGAATCTTTAAGTTGAAAATACTGCAAAAAAATAAAATAAAACAGGAGGGGCAAAAACCTTTTCACCTTTCTTTATGTGGGGTGTGTTGGTGTATGTATAATTTTACATGTTTTCCCCTTCTCTCTCACTGACTGGAACTCAAACCTCTGGCCTTATTAAAAAAAACGAAGATACTGAGTTCCCTCACTGCTAATTAAGACTTCTTTGGTTGTTTCATGTATCCTCTCATATCCTGGCTATACAGTATACATTTTTTTTTTTTTTCGCGTTGTCATTCTAACTTGTTTGTGGAAAGAAATAGTGTCATACACTGAACAAGGCTAGTCAACATGTTTCTTTTGCGCATGTGTCCTGAGCTGAGCTGAGCGTTCAGTGTTTGTATGCATGCGCTAAAGCGCGTCGCATCATAATGGAACTATAACTCGTGCTTTCAATCCAGTCATCCTGTTTTGTCTGTGATCTCAGGTGGTTGATAACCAGTACCCACGTCTTCCGCTGCCTGTTGGATCCGGAGCCTGGGCACACGTGACGGCGCTGCGTGTGGGGGTGTCTCTCGTCGTGCACATTCTAACATTCTAATTCTACCGAGTGATCCGTGGTTCTGTGCTGTGGCTGGAGTCTCGCTATTCGCTGCTGAGTGCTGCTGGGCTCTCAGTCATCATTCTGGCATAGTTTTACATAAAGCTCTCAAAATTAAACCGGCCTGTTCACCCGTAGAACGGCGGCCCCTGTATTCTTCGTATCAGTGTCCCGCTCCACATACGGAGCCGCAGCCACGCCTGGCGTCTACCCACTCCAGCAATCTCTACCGTGAGGCCAAAGCCTCCTTATATTACGCTTTGGCAGGTTTCAATAGGCATGTGGACCGTGTGCGATTAGCGACGTCAGAAAGCTTCCAAAATCAATCTTCATTTGCCAAAAGCTCTGAGGAAATATAGCCAAGTGAATACGTACAGCGCCAGAGCTGGTAACTTACTTACCAAATTGTAATACTCTGTTACTGATTCCATAATTACAGGGACAAAAATCCTTGTATTTAGTATGTAATCCATTACATTACAACAAACGTTTTTAGGTAACTAATCAGTCCTACTTTTAGATTACTTTCAACCTAACTCGTTTTTCATATTGATTTAAATAGGATAATCTTACCATATTGATATAAAAAATACAAAGCGTAAGAAAATATATTGCATCTGTTGTTATCAACAACATGAAGTGCATTGAACACTAAGCTATATTATGTCAAGGTTTCCCAAACTGGGTTTGTGAAGGAGCTGCAGGGGGTTTATGAGTTAAAAGCTAATAATTAATTAAATCATAAAATGTTAGTTACAACTATTTTAAAATGAATAAAATAAAACACTTACTGAAAAATGAAATATTTTATTTGTTTACCTGCATGTCATGTGACCATTAGCCAATGTCAGAGAACCTTGAACATGCAAATGTGATACTTAGTTATTAAAATATTTATTTTAAAATCTCAGGTGTACTTCAAGTAAATATATTAGGTGAAAGAAGTTCAGGTGACAAAAAAACTTGTGCATTTGTGCATTTTAATGTGTTTGAAATGGTCAAATGCTGTGTAGCCACCTGACTAATAACTGATCTCTGTGAAGGTCCAGAAAACCAGAAGTCTTTCTGACTGTATATAAGCGGTGGGCTATTTTAGAAAGGAAATTAAAAATATGAAAAAGAGGAATTAGGGAGACGCAATAAATTATGAATAATTTGTGTAAATAATATGTAATCATGTAATCTATAAAAAGGAACTGTAGTCCGATTACGAGTATTTTAAAATGTAATTTAATCTAATTACAAGTAACTGTAATCAGTTACTACCCAGCTCTGGCGTTCACACAGAACGAGTTTTTGCATTCCATTTCTTTTCTATGAAAACATGCGATAAATGGACATTTTTGACCATTTCGCTTGTGTATTTTGCTCACATTTCCATTAAGTTATGAAGACTTTTATTGTTAGTTATGAGCAGGGGTGCACATAAGTGGTCCGCAGGTGCGACCAAAATAAAAAATGCGCTGTATAAATAAGTTCAGACCGCGCATTTGCATACCAACGTGGATGACAGCTGTTAATGCACAATTACCATTTTAGATCGACAAACTGAACTGTATAAGATTTCTATTCAAATTGAAAGCATAAATCTAGGCTACCTGCTGCCGTTTTCAAAGCATAATGCAAAACTGCGACATTTCATTCACTGATGCTCTTCAATCGGCAGCGCTAAACCCGAAGGGCATTAGGTTAGGTGCACTGGTTATCCAATATATAGCATAGCCTACTTTTTGAAGACTGACTGATGTTTGTTTCAATATTTTCACATTCAACTTTCAAATTGAAAACTACATTCAAACGAGCTCATGTCCTTAGGTCATAAACATAACAATGTGGGTGGGACTACAGACGAATATAAAAAGCTATAGTGAAATAATTAATTTATTATTATCGTTTAATAAATTACATCCATTTGGAAAATTACCAACTATTCATTGGCCCACCTGTATCTTCGCCACTATGAATGCCTGCTGTATAAACAGTGTTTTGAGATTATGACTACTTGATAACTCTGACCAACGTTCTATAAATGTTACTGGAGGATTGTATGTTTATAACTTTGAAAGAACCTTGTCAGAAGAGAAATCGAGGAGGCTGCAACTCACCTAAAATCCTTCTGAGGGTAAGGTGTTTGTCTGTGAAATAACAATGACAGGTTTGTTCCTCACAGTTCGACACGGTTCCAGAAACGGTGGGATCTCCGAACAGCGTCACACTGAAGGCCTTCACCATGCACATGGAGGTCAGACATTTATTTACATGCAGTAGTGGCGCCTAGTAGGAACAAATAATCACCACATGATAACAGGAGGTGCAATTTTAATGTACAAAAAACAAAAAAACTTTAAATCAGCGTTTTAATATCATAGACACGGTACTATTGTTTTTGGTAATGTTTTATTAAATTTTATTGTTTATATTTTTCATTTTCATTTTAGTTTTAACATTTTTCATAATTTTGTTGTGTTTTTGTAATTATTCCCCAAAATATTTCTATAGTTTTTCTAAATTTTAATTTTAGAATTGTTGCCTTACTAACTGAAATAAAATAATAAAAAAATTTAACTTGATTAAATCAAATATTTATATTTGTATTTATTTATATTTTAATATTACCGATTTCAATACTGTCATAAGTTTAACTTTAAAATTAAATTTTTTACAGATTAGTTATACTTTAACATAGTAGCCTCTGCTTTAAACCCTAACATTAGCAATAAATAGAGATCTAAGATGAATGTAAATCTAAAACGTAAGCGTTTTCAATAAAAAAAAAATATTTATAGTTATAAATATGTGTAATATATCATGAAATGATACATTTGAAACTCCAACTTTGAAAAGGACCAATGAAATGATTTAAAGTTTATTTTATTTCATTTTAATTCAGGTAATGGAAAAATATTTTTATGGATTTAGTTTTATTGAAGGATTAGTTTAGGATATAACCACACTCTAAAAAATGCTGGGTTCAATATAACCCATCGCTGGGTTAAAAAGGGACAAACCCAGCTGTTGGGTTGTTTTGAACCAGCTGTTGGGTTTTTTTGACCCAGCTGTTGGGTTGTTTTGACCAGCTTTTGGGTTGTTTTGACCCAGTGGTTGGTTTGTTTTGACCCAGTGGTTGGGTTGTTGTTTTGACCCAGCGGTTGGGTTTTTTTGACCCAGCTATTGGGTTGTTTTGACCCAGCGGTTGGGTAGTTTTGACCCAGCGGTTGGGTTGTTTTGACCCAGCGGTTGGGTAGTTTTGACCCAGCGGTTGGGTAGTTTTGACCCAGCGGTTGGGTTGTTTTGACCCAGCGGTTGGGTTGTTTTTACCCAGCAGTTGGGTATTCTTTGACCCGCGTTTGGGTTTTTTGATGACCCCGCGGTTTGGGGTTTTTTTCTGAACCCCCCTTTTAACCCAGCGCTGGGTTATATTTAACCCAGCATTTTTTAGAGTGCATGCTTTAAGCATATTTATAAAATAAATGCTAAATGAACAGAAATCTAAAACTTAAGCTAATTTCATCTTGAAATTTATTTCCATTTTGAAATATTAATATAGTTGTAAATGCAAAGCTTTATTTTACGAGGTCTGTCGGAAGATATTGCTCTAAAAGCTGAAGCCTCTTCTCGTGTTCTTGTGCTGTTCAGGAGGTGATTGAGAGTAAAGTGGAGGAGGATCGTTCTGCTGAAGATGAGGATGGTTTGGTGACAGTCTCAGGTCTGTACACACAAAACCTTTTACAGCGCAGCGTCAGCCAGCTCATCGACAAGAAAGACGAGGAATCATGGGAGCCGCACTTCAGACGCCTCGACAGCGGCCTGGTGAGAACAAAACTTACTTCTGCTGGACAAATGCTTTTATTTCTGAAATCTGATTTTGATAACCTGTCATATGTTTGTCAGTTTGAAGGTGAGGAGTTTGTGGACACCATCAAAGGCTTCAGCACAGTCAGGAAGGAACACACCATGTTCACCGACACCAACCTTTGACCCTCATCTCACATCATCAGCACTTTCTCCAAACATCATCTCAGAACTGAGCGGTTTTGGTGAATTCAGAACTGCTCTGGGACTCGTACCTGTGATACTGGCAAGAGGAAACCGGACTATACAGCAGACAAAAAAAAGAAAGAAAAAACTGCAAATTCTTTGCTGAAACATTGCTTTTGATTTTTTATTTTATGATGCATGTAATGTTTAAGCACTAAGCACAAGACCCTAGAGATATTAAAGACATTGTTAAAAGTCACAATCCATAACATTTAAACAGAAGTTTAATAAAAACAAAAGTTATCATTTATTACATTTTGCATATTTAAAACGATTGTAAAAAAAGTTAATGTATTTTGAATAAACTGGGGAAATATGATTTCCATTAGTTACATTTTTTAAAATAGTGTCTTGCCTTAAGAAAAAAATACAATTCTTTAGACAAAATTAATGAAATGTATTATTTATCAGTGTAAAGCAACCCCATGACAAGTATTTTATACATAGACATAAATATTATTAAATCTCTCAGAACTTAAGATTTTTTTAAAGAATTGAAACTTTTAACTTAAAGTATTGTATTTTTTAGATTGTCAGAAATCCAGCTCATGACTGGCACTTAAAGACAATAGTAAAAAAAAATGTACAGAAAGACACAAATGCACAGCAGGCTTGATGAACAGGATGCTTTTATTGGAAAACTGCCCTGCTACATACAATGCACTGCTTATAAAATACTAATTCAAAAGGACCATTAATGCTGCATTAAAAATAAGGTCAGTTTCAATGTACAAAATTTCATGCATTCAAAAAGGCAACGTTCATTATTGCTTGTATAAATATATAATCTCTAGTTATTATACCCTGATTTACTGTGCACTGCTAATGTTTCTCAGAATCAGGCCACGACCGCCTGAAGACACCAACAAGAGCTGTAGTTCATCGCTTCACGCTTACGTCGTGCTCTACAAAACCGTTCCCTTTGAGACCAACTGAAAGTGCATGCAGCCACTTTTACTTTCTGAACGCTTTACAAACATGAAAACTATTTCTACCCTTTAATTGAACCTCTTGATAAGTTTCAGCCCACTGAACAGACTGATTTAGAAACATGTGAGATGCTTCATCTAAAGGAATAATTCACTCAGAATTTTAAATCATGTTCCTGTATGACTTTCTTTCGTCTTTCGTGAATAAAAATTAACGATAAAAAACGACTGAGCGGCTGCGGAAGATTTGAAATATGGCACATGATTCTTATGGACCTCTTTTATGCACAGAAGAAATAAAATCATACAGGTTTTTACAGTGAAATAATCCTTTAAAGGAAGTTCATCCAAAAATGAAAATTAGCTGAAAATGTGAATGGGTGCCGTCAGAATGAGAGTCCAAACAGCTGATAAAGACATCACAATAATCCACACATTTTGTGAAGTGAAAAGCTGCATCTTTGTAGGAAACAAATCAATTATTATCACTTAAGACATTAACTGAGGAACTGGAGTGGTGTGGATTATTGTGATGTTTTTAATCAGCTGTTTGGACTCATTCTGACGGCACCCATTCACTGCAGAGGATCCATTGCTGAACAACTGATGAAATGCAACATTCTCCAAATCTGTTCTGAAGAAGAAAAACTCATCTACATCTTAGATGGCCTGAGGGTGAGGAGATTTTCAGCAAATTTTCATTTTCTTCGGTGAACTATTTCCTTTAAAGAAAGGATGTCGTGCATCTACAAGACTCAACAAAATCTCAACCTCTCCATCAAAAAGCGACATTCAGCTTTTATAGCCACACATACAAAAAGATCACTTCCAATCTGTTTCAACAAAAACGAATAAACCAGAGACAATCATTTAATCTTCTTACAGGACCTTAGTGAGGACAGACAGACGTGTTTCTCAATTATAAGTGTTTCAGCTCTTCATAGTTTAAAACAGAAATCCAGCCCAGAGATCTGATAAAAGTCAAACATGTCCTTCCTCCACTGCTGAGATCTCACAGATTTCACTTAAACTGGCAGCAAATACTTGTGCCGTTCACTCCTTATCAACTCAATATTAATACTGTTATAGAGAAATGTTAGAAAGCTGGTCGAACAGAACAAAAACAGAGTTTGATCATCTAGTAACTGGCAATGAAATAAATGTTGTGTTTTAAAAAGTACCACTAAATCTGTTCAGCATGACTGAACTATTTCATTCCGATATGATAAACGTTTAGATTTTGCAGCCACATAAACTTTTCCTACACAGATATATGTACCTGCCTTTGCTGAAGAGATTGCTTTGAAATCATTCTATGATTTTCAGCCATCAGCAGCTTAAAACTTCCTGAAATCGCATTTCATCTGATGAAAAGATCAAATAAGGGAAATCTTGCATCTAGATCTGTGCTAAAACAAACTGAATATGATGCAAACGTGCATGATTTTTGACAGCTGCTCTGCGATAACTAGTGGAATCTGACAGTGAGTGAAATGTGAACTGCATTCGGACATAAACTGAATACTGCACTCAAGCTCCCACACAAAATAACATCTACACAAAACAAAACACAGATTCAGACTGAGAAATAAATGCCACTGGTGGGTCAATTCTGTGCAAGATTATCTGGAGAGATGCAGAGGATCAGATGTTTCACGTGCCGATGATATTAGCTGCTTTTCTGCTCCAGAAACTCTACGTGGGACACAACACTGAAACAACAGACATGAAAGGATAGATCAGTAAAAGCCTGAAATATATTACACTGATGGTCAAACATTTGGGGTCAGCAAGTGTGTTGTTTAAAGAAATTCATACTTTTATTCAGCAAGGATGCATTTAATTGTTTAAAGGGGTCATATGATGCGATTTCAAGTTTTCCTTTCTCTTTGGAGTGTTACAAGCTGATTGTGCATAGATAAGATCCCTGAAGTTGCAAAGACTAAAGTCTCAAAACCAAAGAGATATTCTTTATCAAAGTTAAAACTCTGCCACGCCCCCCTAAAACGGCTCGTTCTAACACGCCCCCACATTCCACATATCATATGTGGAAATATTAGCATAATGCGCCCAAATGTTCACGCAAAGAAAGAAGGGTGGTTTCAGTAACGCAGCAGTTAGCAGTTAGTGTGGAAGCAGCATGTCAGGGAGACGCTGTGTTTCTAGGCAAAGCAAAAGCACTTTATTTGGCCTTTCCGAAAGTAGATGCATTTAGGAATGTTTAAGATTACTTACAACAGAACAGCATGCATTGTAGGGACGACCGTTCGTGAACCTAGGAGAGGAGGTAATTCTGTCTTTGCTATGACAATCTGGCGCTTCTGAGTCAGCTACTGTTTTGTTATTAGTTTAAGTATTTGCTATTGACTGTTCAAATGCAGATTTTTGCGCATCGTGTGTGTGTGCGCGCGTTTCTGTCAGGTGGTGTGAGAGAGATCACATCAACAGTGGTAAGTCAGCTGTCTTAACCGGTGCGATTGGTTGTACGCAACAACATTACCAGGTCATCACTGTGTCTGTCACGCGACCTGTTCCCCTTTTCGGGCTCGGTGCTTTGCATTTATTTTGAAAGATGAAGCTGTGATTATGGTAAGGGGCGTTACGTTTCTGACGAGTGCTTGCGGTGTTCGGGTTAATCACAATGCACTGGGTCAGCTGGCAGCTGACTGCGTTTGTTGGAAGGAGGGACTTTGTTGAAAACGAAACGTTTGAGAGAGGCGGGGCATAGAGGAACCTACAATAAGTTACAGTATTTGAAAAATAATGTGTTTTTTGAACATTAAAGCATGTCAACATATTCTGTTACACCAAATACACAAAATAATGATCTTTAAAAAAGCATCATATGACCCCTTTAATAGTGAGCAGCAAATCAGCATATTAGAATGATTTCTGAAGCATCATGTGACACTGAAGACTGGAGTAATGATGCTGAAAATTCAGCTTTGCATCACAGGAATAAATTACATTTTACAATATTCTACATTAGTTTTAAATTGTAATAATATTTCATAATATTACTGATTTTACTGTATTTTTTATCAAATAATAAATGCAGCCGTTGAGCAGTAGTTTATATTGTTGTGTTTTGCTGTATGTTGCAATTATTACCACTTCAATTTATTTCTTATGAGACAAATAATGTTCACTAACACACATCACAGAGAAGACAACAAATACTACACACACACACAGATGACAAAAATCTATTTTACACTCTTGTGTGTCTAGGTGGGATTACCTATCTACGGCAGATACAAAATTATCTCCTGAAGCGAAGGAAAAAATATCCCTTTGGGGACATATAAATAAATTTTTTTGTCATTTTAGACTGTAGTCATTATAATTAGCGATATATAAAAGCAACACACCTGTTCTCTCACACCAGTGCTAGAGGTCAAATGCAGCGGGAGCAAAAATAAAACATAAAACACAGAGAAGATCAGTGAGGCTCAGACTGACAGTGATGAGACTGATGAGTGATTCAGATGTCTGATACCTTTGAGGATGTAGTCGGTGAGAAGAGCAGGAACTGTGTCACTGTCCTCACGCATGGCATGAAGAACTACAGAGAAACACAGAGACACAGTTACACATGTACAACACTACACATGTACACCCTCAATATTTTTCACATCCATATTATTAAACTAAAATAATAATAATAACATTAAAAAATAATTATAATAATAACACTAAAGTAATTTATAGAATTCAAAAATATGCAATACCGCCTCAAACGGTGAGGTCAGAAGATTATTTTTTTATTTGATCAAAAATGCAGTAAAAAGAGTAATATTGTGAATTATTATTACATTTAAAAAAACTGTTTTCTATGTGAATATATTTAAAAGAGCTGTTTTTAAAATTTATTATTACTGTGATGCAAACAACATTTCTGATTATTATCAGTGTTGAAACCAGTTTAGCTGATTCTGAAAGAATTCTTTGATGAATAGAAAGTTGAAAAGAACATCACAGAAGAAAACATTTTTTATTTAAAAAATAAAAATAAAAATAAAACAAAAAGTGACGTCTTTACTGTCACTTTTGATAAATTTAATGCAGCTTTGCATGAAAAGATACTGCTCAAAAGTCTTATTTGATGCTTTTCCAAAAACACAACAAACCTATCTCAACAACTTTTGAAGGTTATTGTTTTTTGGGCTGCAACAACTAATCGATAAAATTGATTATCGATAACGAAAACAATCGACAACGATTCTTATTATCGATTAGTCGGGTCTGCCCACAGTGCACGTCCAACTCATAGACTGTATAAAAACATGGACGTAGTGTCCGTGACGTCACCCGTAGGTTTCTGAAGAGCGGTTTAGAAGCTAAAAGTGGGCGGAGCCGGCCGTCGCCATCTTGGCAAATGGCAAAAAGGTGGGAGCTGGTTGCTGAAACCACACCCACCAAGCTCGACGCTGGTGACAGCAGCGGCAATCCACCTGTCACCCCCTTAATTATGCAGAACTTTAAAGCTTAATATAATTTAAACGGATGAGTTATAAAAAAATTCACCCCCCTCATAGTTGTCATGAAGGGCAAAATTATATAGCTATATAGACCAAAACCACTTTTTGTACCAGGCTGTAAACATACTTTTTCTGCTGTAAAGTTGGGCATTTTAACATGGGGAGTCAATGGGATAGCGGCCAGTCAATGAATGGCAGATTTAGTCACTTCCGTGTTGGCTTCACGAGAGACCGGAAGGTTGCCGCTTGGCCCAACTTCAGCCAGTCGCATCAAATTATAGCACTGAATTACGCATTTCTATGGACAAAATGCATCTAAAAATAGTGGAGGAAACAGAATGGGACGCCGCCGCCATTCTGCTACAAATGCTGAAATTAATAGATACCTACTTATCTTTTGTTTTTGCCTTGAAGTTAAATATTTACATTCTTAATTGTATAATTTGCAGGGAAGTGAAGCTATTTTATTGCTTCGCATGAGAATGAGATTTTTCACTTAAGTTTTGTAGAATTTGGTTTAAAGTGTTGATCCGATTAGCGTGAAAATAGTATCGCTCGCTGCTGCTTCAGCCATCATAAGGTAGAGTATCCAAATAAAAGTGTGTTCAACAAGCTGACAGAAGTCCATCCATTCGTTTGTTGGAAACTTTTCAATGACGAAGTATAATTGTTGTCATTGTAAATATACATTTTTCTATGGCCACGGATGAGAATCGGAGATTGTGGGTCACAATCAGCAGACATGTCATTAAAATCAAATCCCTGGGAGCTTGTGAACAGCTATGGCATTATAAAATACTGGCTTAATGTAAAGACAGTGATGCTAAAAGATGCATTTCATTACTCGTTAAGCCATTTCCTCCCTTTAAAAAACATTTAAAACGCTTATATTTAAAGTTCATCTGTTTAGTGAAAAAAAGTGAAAGTGACGTGACATGTGGCCAAGTATGGTGACCCATACTCAGAATTAGTGCTCTGCATTTACCCATCCAAAGTGCACACACACAGCAGTGAACACACACACCGTGAACACACACCCGGAGCAGTGGGCAGCCATCTATGCTGCGGCGCCCGGGGAGCAGTTGGGGGTTCGGTGTCTTGCTCAAGGGCACCTCAGTCGTGGTATTGAAGTACACTCCCCCCACCTACAATCCCTGCCGGTACGAGACTCGAACCCACAACCTTTGGGTTATGAATCCGACTCTCTAACCATTAGGCCACGACTTCCCCAAAGTATGCTTTATTAGTAAGGTGTGTACAGAAGGTGGTCTTTTAATATCACTGTCTTAGTCCATTAAGCATTTTCTTTACGTTATATGAGAGGAAAACACTTAACGTGTAAATAAACGCGTTGCGTTCATATTTTGATATTATATGCATATCTGCACATAGTATATGCTTTACAGCTTGGTCTTTATCACTGTCTTAGTACATTAAGCCACATGAAGCATTATTCCGATTAAGCATTTTATAAAGTCCCTGTTCAAGTTCTGCTAATTCACAAGGCGAGTGAGAATCATATTCGCAAAGGTGATGTTAATTATTAAATCAAACTAAATCAAAACTTTCAAAAATACGCAGCAATGTGATTCTTTTATTGAGTGACAGGCAGTGGGTTTAACCAGTGACATTATTAATAGATTAACTATACGGCGTCTTGTCATCTCCGTGACCTGCTGCCCTTGGGGTTTTTACACAGAGAAAACTAAGGCGTAAAAAACATATTGAATTGTCCATTTTTCTCTCAGAACGATGAACCGAGTTACTATTGCAATTCTCGATGCAGCACGAATGACATATAATGGTGACTTTTTTCACAATCACGACAGAAAATCTAAATACTGCTCTAAACTCAACGGCGTGACGTCAGCTTCACATACTCTATTAATACTCAAGAACATTCACTGCGCTGAAATATCTGTTGAACGGTAAATTTAATTTAATAAAATTAATAATAATAATTTATGCATTTAGCAGACGCTTTTATCCAAAGCGACTTACAGTGCATTCAGGCTATACATTTTTTACCAGTATGTGTGTTCCCTGGGAATCGAACCCACGACCTTTTGCGCAGCTAACACAATGCTCTACCATTGTCTGAATATAAATATTAGATGCCTCATTACCACCTTTTACAGGATAAAGAAATGAGAGTAAAATATGACTGTGATCAAAGTGAACGTGTGTTCCTGCAGAACATTATTCTATTGGTTACCACTGAGTTTCTGATTTTATTCGTCTTCGTTATTCTTTAAATTTTTAATGTAGAGATTTAAACTATATTCACAATATACAGTGCTTAAAGTCCCCATGAAATCAAAATTAAAGTTTTTTGGGTGTTAGTATCAATATGTTAGTCTTAAGGTTATCTATAAGGCAGTGTGCTCCAAAACAGTGACAAAATTCGCATTTAGAAGATATAAGCATTCAAAGCTTGCAGTTAGTCACTTCCGCCAAAACGGCTCAACGATTTTTTTGACGTCACATCGTACTTCAGCTTCTCATCAAACTTTCTGTCCAATCAAATGCTCTCTAGAATCCGAAGCGCCCGCCCCCTACAATATAAAATAGACGCTGAAGCCGCGGCTGAAATCGGTAACTTGTCCACAGATAGTATTTCTGTACAGTGTGAATGGCAAGTAGTGCACTATAGAGGGGACAGGGAAAGATTCAAAACAGTGTAAATATGCTTTCCATTGAGGAAAAAAAGAAGTCTGGTTTCGCGCTGTGTCACGCTAACCACCGCACCGCCCACACACTCTGCTCCGGACCAGAGACACGATAGCACGGAGCGGATCACATGCGCGAGTCGGCGCAGACCACAAAATGTATCGGAGCTATTTGAATTCTACACAGAATGCTATATTTTATAGCAATATGGATGAGATTGTGGCTGGCATACCCTGTCAAATGCGGCTTTACGTAGCTCAACGGCTCTGAACGGCTCTAGCCCAAGCTGTGATATAAACGAATGCTATTGGCTATTTTAAAAAGGGGCGGGGCTGCTTGATATGTCCCGCCCTGTCTTCCTGTTTCAGTTAAAATGACGTCAACACATAGAGTAACGCTGCGTGTTTCTAAGCATTTCAGGGGACCTTTAAAAAATTATTAAAACAAATTTATGTAAGGTTTGTGCCACTGCTGCTCTAAACTAACAGTATTGGCGATTCAATCAGTTTCAGCCGTTCTGTTGTTGGGTAGTTCCTGTGTAAGCGCTTTGAGTAATAGTAGGCATTCTAAGCGGTTTTTAACAAGTTAATAAATATTGCTTTTGTCATGCAAGAAAGGCAGAAAAAATAGTCAAAGCACTTAAGGGTTTTTTACAGAGCCAATTACAGTCAAAAAGTACCTAAACAATGCCAGAAAGATGCAAGCCAGTTTATGAAAAGCATAGGAGGCATTTTTTGTTATTATGTGAATAAATACGATTGTTTCATTTTGGTATTTGCCCAATAAAGGACAATAACATTTTTTTTTTTTGAAGGACATTGGGCAGAATGTGGATCAGTATGTTTTTTGCCAATAAAAAAAAAAGAAAAGAAAGTTGGGCTTTTTTTAAAAAATCTGATTAATCGAAAAAATATTTTTAATGTGGAAAACAAATCGATTATCAAAATAATCATTAGTTGCAGCCCTATTGAATTTTTTTAAACAATTGTATATTTAAATAATTCAAAATCAAATGTTTAAATTATTAATTAATATTTAATGACACAATCATTTATACTGTTCCAAGTTACAGTTTGAAAGATTGTGCGAAGTTACAGTATCTGAAGTTCACACAAGTGCCTGACCAAAGTCTAATTTGTGGTCAGATTATAATTAAAGTACATTTGTTATCAGATCACTTTGAAGGGATGTTAATAAACTCACTCTTGGTCAGGATCTGCAGGTCTTCTACAGACGGCGCTCCGCTGCTCTTGTCGTAAGGGATCACCGTCGTCAGATACTGAAAAAAAGACAAAGGTGGTCAAAAACATAAACGACGGAGTCCACTCTTATAGATTGTTTAACCAATTTTTCAAAAATTACAGAACACGTACAAAAAAAAAATCATAATTCTTTTTGAACAGATGTGTTTAAGATCTGAGAGATTTCTTTGTGCTGATTTGGAGAAAAAGGTTTGGTTGTCCCCGAATGATTTTAAACATGGCAAAATGTGTAAAATGAAGCTGCAGTAGTACTGAAATTTAAAAGCATTATGAATTCAGCCAAATTATTGGATAAATGAACAGACGAGGGTTTGTGTAGAGCTTTGAAAATGTTCCAGTTCTACTGAAATCTATGGAGATTTCTGCGGATGTAGATTTTGTGTGGGCTTGCTAATGAGTAATTAGTATCCTTACGGTTCCTGGCACATGCGAGCGGTTGGATCTCTGTTCGGCACCTGTGGTCTTTATCTTCCTCTTTTTCTTCAGCAGCTCTCGATGTTCTTTCTGTCGGTTCTGCACGTGGATGAGTGCCGAGATGAACGTGTTCTTCACCTCCTTCTCATAGTCCAGCTCCTCCCTCACTGCCAGCTGATCGATCAGCTCCTCAGAGAAACCACGGATCTGTCGCTCCACCTCCTCCAGACGCTCCAGCAGCTCAGACACGCACAGACCACGCAAGCCTGAGACAGAGACCAGCCAAAAGATCAAAGTCTGAAGTCATTCAAACACAAGCTCATTTCTACTTCTACAGCACCGTTATTTCATAACACGCTCATTTCGACACTCCAGTTCTGTCTGAGATATAAAAGATACGTGTGAACTTCCAACATAACAGCCCTCAAAAGTACTTAAACAGTTACCATTTTACATTTGGGCAAAATAAACTAGAATAATATGCTAATGCAGGGGTTCCCAAACCTTTTTAATCAGCTGAACCTCTCAGACATAAAATATTTACTTGAGCACTTGAGAATTTATGTTAATATTTTAATTTATTGACACATTTGCATGTTCACTTTTCTCTGATGTTGGTTAATGGTCAGATGGCATGCAATTTTTTAGTAATCATTTTATTTATGTATTCATTTTTAAATTATCTACATATGGGGCTGCATGACTTGGCCAAAAATATTGAAATTATTTTGTCATATATGTGACCCTGGAGCACAAAAGCAGTCTTGAGTCGCTGGGGTATATTTGTAGCAATAGTCAAAAATACATTGTATGGGTCAAAAAAAAATTTGATTTTTCTTTTATGCCAAAAATCAATAAGATATTAAGTAAAGATCATGTTCCATGAAGATATTTTGTAAATTTCCTACCGTAAATATATTAAAACTTAATTTTTGATTAGTAATATGCTTTGCTAAGAACTTCATTTGGACAACTATTTAGATTTTTATTTTGTTTTGCACCCTCAGATTCCAGATTTTCAAATAGTGTATCTCGGCCAAATATTGTCCTATCATAACAAACCATACATCAATGGAAAGCTTATTTATTCAGCTCAATTTACGAAAAATTGACACTTAAGACTGGTTTTGTGGTCCAGGGTCACATATCATGACTGCGATTTGAACTGCAATATGACATTTAATCTCATATGAAAACTATATATCTAAAAGTATATTTATACATTTTATAATCACAATTTTATTTAAAGGAACACTCCAATATTTTTTGAAAATAGGCTCATTTTCCAAAACAGTGTTAAACAGTTGAGTTTTACCGTTTTCGACTCCATTCAGCTGATCTCCGGGTCTGGAGGTAGCACTTTTAGCTTAGCTTAGCATAGATCACTGAATCTGATTAGACCGTTAGCATCTCGCTCAAAAATGACCAACGAGTTTCGATATTACCTAGCTGGGGACTATTTTCAGGCGCTGCGTAATATCATTGCGCCTGCTGCACCCATGGTACGGCAGCAAAGTTCCTTGATTATTACGCCGGAATGAGAGTATAGTTCATAGCCATATCGGCCTAGAAAATCACAACATTTCATTTTCCGTCGGTCTTAGTACAAAATGTAACTACAGAAGAGTCAAGTTTAAATAGGAAAAATATAGAAACTCTTTGGTCATTTGAGCGAGATGCTAACGGTCTAATCAGATTCAAGGATCTATGCTAAGCTACAGCTAAAAGTGCTCCCGCCAGACCCGGAGATCGGCTGAATGGGAATTCGAAAACGGTAAAACTCAACTGTTTAACTCTAGGGGAGTTGGAAAATGAGCCTATTTTCAAAAATAGTGGCGTGTTCCTTTAACGGATTTAATATTGGCAGCCTTTATGTAAATAAATATAAGTAATATAAATAATATTCATTAAAAGAACCATTTTACAATCAAGAAAGATTTTTGATCAACTCTAAACCCTCTGCAGCCATGTGGGAAAATCTTAACAATGCAAACAAGTACAACAGGCTCATATAAGTAACCATTTATAAATATTAAGAAAATATGTCAGGAATAAAGAACTAAAACATATTAAGAGCAGTGAGAGGTTTTCTATTGTTTTGATGTTTGTTCAGTTAGAAAGACTGGCATCATTACATGATATTTTTTTATCGACGTGGATAAAATCAAAACTTAATATTTTAATGAATAATCATTATGTAAACAACTTAAATCTAAGGCAGGGTGTCATAGTGGGGGGGACAAGAAGGAACTTGCAGGGGATCGAGTTGTTGAAAAACTAATAATATAATTTAATACAAAAAAATTAAATATAAAAATTTAAATAATTTTGAAAGAAAAACAAATTAAAATTAAAATAAAACAACAAAAAGATTCAATACTTTATTTGCTTACCTGCATGCACCATTAACCCACATCAGAGAACCATGCAAAAATGTTAATTTATTGAAATATTAACTTAAAAATTACTTCAAGTCAATATTTTAGGTCAAATGGAGTTGGCCAACAAAAAAGCTGTGAATACACACATGCGGTACTTACGCTCCTCGTAGCTGCTGCTGGGTGTGGAGTGTGTGAGCGTGTGTAACTCATGCGACATCAAGGAAAGATCAAACCGAGATGGACTCTCGTGATCCTCATCATCTGGAGACTGTTGCATGATCTCTTCAATCTCCTCTATGACCTGATTAACACACAGGTTATGGAGTGAGTGTCAAGGAAAAGGTATAGCAAATATCATTATGAAAATGATTATTGCATCATTTACTGGCCCTCACTTAAACAGTCTCAAAAGGTCTGGAGTGTATATACTGCACCTGTTCTGCAGTAAACAGCGGCTCCTCGTTCACACATGAGATGATGATGGTGTGCATGTACATCTGATCTCTGAGTCTCGTCATCAGACACGTCAAGATTATTGACCTCCACCCTCTGAAAACACACACACACACACACATACAGTGTGAGCTCTGTCTGCACTGACTGAAAGAAATGCATGGATGACTGGATGGCCAGACGGATCTCACCTCCTGAGGTCGGAGGTTCAGCGTGGGCAGGTGTAGTGAACGCGTGTGAGAGGTTTTCCAGTCCACTGGCATCACATTGCCGTAGTTCTCCGTCAAAGTGTTCCATATCCTGCCAAACAACAAGAAAACAGAAGAATAAACGAAAAAGACAGTATATAAAATATTTCGTAAGGTTCATATATACAAGTTTTTGCTTCATACTCTTAACCTCTGGTAAAGCATGCATCTGAAAAAAGGTCAGTTCAAATGGAACAGTTTATTGTACCTTTAGCCAAAAAAAAAGTTTGCATACATGTTTGTTTGTGAGACATATTTGATAGGTCAGGCTGCTGATTTACAGTTGCTGATATTTCTACGGCCAAAAAGTAAGCTTAAATTCTGTTAGCTTGTAATGAAAATCAGTAAGATTTAGAAAACAGTATAGCAGACAATTTATATAAAATATAAATATCAGATGGCACGCTATATCTCTTAGTAATATGTCTCAGTAAGACTATAGTAATATCTAGTTTTATGATGCAAGTCCTGTAGTTTCAAAACATAATGCAATGCAATACAATAACGACGTTGAGAGATGAACAAATAAACAGTCAGTAAACCATGTTGCATTATACTCACAGCTCACATGTTTAACATGATTTTCTTCAAAAAAATATATATATATATATTATATAATATATATATATATATATAATATGGGATCTAAGGATTTATGGAGGATATTAAGAATTTAAGTTGCAATACCACGGTACTTTTTTGCAGAAAGATTTTGTGAAATTAATGACTTTTTCAAAATACCCTTACAAAAATGGTACTCCAAGGTTATTTCCAAGAATACTATAGTACTACCATGGTAACTTATGGTACTTTATTGTAGCGTAAATAAAGAATCACAGCCTAAATATATGAAACCTGACCACTAATCTACCACAACATCGCGTTATTTACTCTGAGCAATTAAAACTGGAGCGAGTATATTTATAGAAACGTATTTACTGTGTAAAACATGAAATACTATGTGACATATTTCGCGATGTTATAATATGGTGAGGATGTTTTTGTCACTCACTCGTCGTCGCGCAGCAGCTCGCGCTCGCTCACTGAGACGCTCGTGCACGCGCTGCCGGAGTACGGGAAGCTCGCGCTCAGCGTCTCGTCGAAGGATGCGAAGCTTTGGGTCTGCGGTGAATTCTCCGGTGCCGCGGTCCAGCTGCTGTGCGAATCAGCCGCTTTGAATTCGTTAAAATCCTCCCAGTCTTCATCGAGCGGAGAGACCGGGGCCGCCATGACGTTGGCGGACGACGGTACACAGAGAACGCGCACGCACTAGAGGACGTAGGGGGCGGGGCGATGCTGCCACGCAAACACGCACTAGAGGACGGAGGGGGCGGGGCGACGCTGCCACGCAAACACGCACTAGAGGACGGAGGGGGCGGGGCGACGCTGCCACGCAAACACGCGTAATCAAAGCCGCTTTTAAAACTTATTTAGGAGGATCTATTTTAAAACTTTGTACATGTAAGAAAAAAAGCTATTAAAACTTGGGCTGTTTGCTGCCATTTTGGTGTTTTTTATAAAATGTTATTAAAATATTTGTTTATTTATTAATTTGGGAGGATTTTATGTAGCCTATGTGACTTTGTACGTTTTCTTTTTCGCTGTTTATCTTTGGTTTATGAATAAATGAATTATTTATTTATTTAGTGGTCTGCAATCCATGTTCTGTATTAAATTATTACATTAAAAACATAAGATTTATTTTATTTTTAGTTACTTTAGATCATTACTGTCATTATGGGTTTGCATTTTGCATTATTTGTAATTTTTGTGTAAATAATGTTTATTTTTCTAACTATATCAGTTTTATTGTTATATTGTAATTATATCGGCGTTTACATTATTTTAATACAATTTTTCAAATAATAAATATAATGTAACGGACCAACCTAGAAATGTAATCAAGAATAAATCAAATTAACTACAGTTTACAAAAAAAAAAAAATCATTTTTTAATGGTATTATAAAAGCAGTATTCATTGTAGACTAGATTCTCGTATCATTTAAAAATCATTGTACATAATGGTAATTTTACTGTACCATCTGCATCTATTACTACTACATGGTACCACTTTTTGAACTACTTTCTGTCACAAAAGTAACCAAATATTCTGTAAAGAGTTAGGAATTGGTCACAGTTTAACTCATGCAGGCCAGACGAAATGCTTCATTGTTTCAAAACCCTGAATGCTTTATTGAAAATATGCATACATAACACATCTCCTACACAACAATACAAAACAGTACAATCACTTTTGAAATAACACATTTAATGCAAATGGATGCCCTTCGTACAGGAGCAGTTATCATGAAGGAACCTCTCACACGTCTGATTCACAGTCGAACATGAGAGCCACACACCTGCAGCTAGCTGGAAAAGAGAGACCCTCTTGCATATGGTTAGTAGAGTACACAAACCCCACAGTACAAGAGTAACAATACTACCCCCATCATCATACGCATTACTAATACGGCCACTGCTGTAACGAGCAGGCTTGTTTTAGTTCTTTAAAACGACGAGGAGGAGGAATAGCCAAAGAAACCGCTCTCAGATCAGCTAAATCAACAGCAAAGATGTGTCACAGTGCACAAGCATCAGCCTGGTCTGAGCAGCGACCAATTATTGTGGAGATTTTTTTCAAAAATTTTTTTTTGCTTATGGCACAAAACGGTCCTCAAGTAAACAGGCAAAATTCAATGAAAACCAAAACAGGCAGATGTTGCTGATCAATTCAAAGCCATTCGATATCCATTTACAAATCTTGAATAACTGGAAAATCATCCATGAATTGCTCTCAAATAATTGCTTTATGTTGATTTCCACGAGCTGTCAAGTTGGCGAGGATGAAAAGGTCTCTATAATAAAGTGATGTAACTTTAGAGAAGTGTTTTTCTGGATACTTTGGATTTCCGATTGAACTTCCACCTGCGAGGCAAAGGTTTAGCACCATCTTATGACTGCGGAAAGCATATGTGGATGTCATTAAAACTATGGTTAATGCAACTATTGTTTTTAATGGAAAGAACGCTAATAATGCTTAAATAAAAGATTTTAAAAAAGAAAAAAAAAAGAAAAGAGGAGACAATTTATCTGGTTATAGTTTAATATAATGATACAGAGAATAAAGTCGACCAAAAAAACTAAGCAAAAATGAAATATTGTAAACCAAAGAAAGTAACAAAAACTTCCATAAAAACAGGCAAAACATTTTCTTTTCAAACATTTAATATCAGTCCATAGCAAATATTTCTCTCCAAAAATGGGATTCAAAAGCCGGATATTTGGTGTAAACAGCTCAGGGAACGTGACCGAGTGGACATAACTGAACTAGCGCACAGGATGAAATTGTCGTGGATATGTAGTGCGGTCAGAGACGGTTTATTCTAATGCTGGTACGGCTGCTGCAAGAAACATTATACGGGGCTCTCAGCTCAAACGTTGCTGCATAGGTCATTTATACGCCACAAAACTCCTCATCAGGAGCCGAAAATCTGATTGACAGTTTGAGTGTCACAGTATCTTTCTGTTTAAAGCTGTGTGTTTTCGCCCTCAAAGTCAATTGAATTTTGTACTAATATAACAAAGTCTCTCTCCCGAACGCCACCTCTAAGGTAAGTGGTGAAAACAAGGAACTTCTCTAACAGCTTTCTTTAAAAAAAAAAAAGAGAAAAAAAAATACAAAATGGTTCTCAAGTTTTTGTTCCACAGATGAAGGTCTCTGGGGCTGTTAAAATGATTCGTACGGCTAAACAAGGGACACACTCACGCTGGTGTGAAAACAGTGCCACATGCGAACGTACACCACCTTTAGGCACATTTGAACACTCACACACTCACATACAAACACACACACACACAGGCTTTGCTACAGGAGGGAGGCCGAAGCAGAATTCAGTCGAACACTCAAACTCACAGAGATCGAAACGGCGACCTCTGACCCCTGCTGATGCGTGGGAGTCTGGTTGAAACCAATGCATTTGTGTTCTGAAAGATTAAAAAAACAAAACCGAAAAACTACAGCACTCCATCATCAACACTAAAGCTGGTCAACTGCTAAAGGAACGAAAGAGAGAATTGCTAGGACTAGTATTTCTTTTTTTAAAAAGTGCTTCGTCTGGAGGATCGAGAGAGAGAGAAGAACATTACACCCGCCCGGGCGCTCCAGCTCTCGTCTTCAGGACTAATGAAAGGGTAACAATGGGAACAGCCGTGGGAATCCCGTGGAGGGAAAGAGATCAGATCCGTCGGTATGGAAGCAGGTCGGATCAGCGTCGGGTCTCTGCTGCCTCCGGACTCTTGAAAGCCAGGCTCTGGATGTCTTTCGCGTTTGCACTCGTGCGTCATTGTGGAGGAGGACTATGCTGTAATCGTGTTTTTCTCTGGATTTTGCATTTTTCGATGCGACAAGTCATCTGTTCCAGGGCTGCCATCAACTGTCCATACTGCTGCAACTCTCTGAGAAAAGGAGAGAAAAATCCACTTTTATTCATCAAAAGTGACAGTACAGACATTTATAATGTTACAAAAGATTTGTTTCAGATAATGTTCTGCAAAAGCAGTAAATCGGCATATTAGAATGATTTCTGAAGGATCATGCGACACTGAAGACTGGAGTAATGATGCTGAAAATTCAGCTCTGCATCACAGCAATAAATTACATTTTAAAATATATTCAAGTACACAACAGTTATATTAAATTGTAATAACAGGCCTATTTCACAATATTCCTGTTTATTTATTTTTTTGATCAAATAAATGCAGCCTTAGTTAGCACAAGAGACTTATTTAAAAAAAAAAAACTACAAAATTCTGAACAATAGTGTATAAAATAAGAGTGATTTAGACTCACACACACAAAAAAAAAATACACAAGAACACATTGAAACAAATTAAGATATGGTTACTTGATTTTTTCCAGACTGTTCCTTAAGAGAGTGTCGCACTAAAAAAATAAAAATCTATCCTTCTGTTAAATTATGACTAAACAGTGCAACTATTCACTGGCACAAAAACTTCAGTCACATCGGAACAGTGAAAAACTTGTTTGACAACAATTGGGCTTTTGTAAGTCTCATTCTCTAGAAATATTGCAAAGTGACAAAATAGTCTCTGTTCCTTATACCAAAGACGACGCTAGTTTATGCATTCATGACTCAATTATACGTAATGCACTACTGGCTGAATGTCCAACAGCCTCAAATAAGATTAAACTGTAACTAAGTAGTTAAATAGCGTTTCAAAAATGTTTAAAGCCAACATAAAAAAGCAGTCACAAGACATTTTATTTCTGTAACATGCATGTCAATATGAAACGGGACATTCAATTAACACAGGTATATAAAAAAATATATATAGGATATTTTTAGAGTGGGCTTTTTTCTGTAGTGCAATTATTATAAGTGTTATGTTTATTACCATTAAAAAAAAAAATTAATGACAATAGTGTATATTTTCCACAAAAAAAAAATCTGAATTGCAATTATGACGTTAATATTAATATATTTGTATAATTGCTACAATACATATATGTGGGAGTCAGGCAAATGTAAAAATTAATCTTATTTCATTTTTCACTGTTTGTTTAATCATAAACACACCACTGAACCAGCAATGTGTATAGTCATCGTCTTGATTTTAAGAACATTATTGACAACTTAATAATCTCAGATATAGCTCTTGTATTATCATCAATGAATCTGACAGAATTGAACTCTCACTCGCAGTGGAATTACACTTTCCGTTGGTATCTGTGATTGGATAGCATGGGGTGTACCATTGATGCTGTCCCGCTCTTGGCACCCTGAAGTGCGGGTCCCAGCTACGGACTGTGTGCCGTCGTCAAAGCGCTCGGCCATAAGACTGGAATCCAGGGGTGTTTCCAGCTGACACAGTTTCACTGTGCGCGGTGTGTTCCCCGTCACCTGCCACGATCGCAGCTTCGCTGCGCTTGCTGTGCCAAATCATACCTTATAACTTCCGCTGATAGACAGCCTCGCATTGATGAGAACGATTCATATGAAACCCCCGAAGAACTTGAGGGAAACTTCAACCCGTACCTTCACTGCCCCGGCCTATTCGCGCTGCAGTCCGCGTTGGTCCACCGAAGCAGGGGGAATGGTGTATGAACCCTGTTCCCACCATGATACTGTCCTGACCAACACACGATCCTGTGATCCCAGCGTGACGCAACGCCCTGCGCTTTATGTACCAACAGGACATCATTGGGGTTTATCGTAAAGCAGTGAGACCTCTCTATGTCATTTTAAAGATGTAAATACTGGACTCGAAACACATTAGTGCAAAATTCATGATAATTGCAATATATTCGTTCCGAAGAACAACCCACAAGTAATGAAAAAAATGAAAAATAATTATGTCTTGGAATTAGTTAGAAATAGCTGTAATATTATTATTTTATCATACAACACGCCCAATTTGACCTCAAGAACTAGTAAATACCATCAACTCGTAACACTGCGGGGCGCTCAATAAATAACCGATTTCTCAAAATAAGTTTGAGAAACTAAATAATTTGGACGATCCTCCGGATTTTTATTCTATCGCGTCCCCTCATAGGAGCACAACTAATTTTAGATCATATTATAAGTTGATCCTAGTATATAAGACCCTCTCGTCGTATAAAAACAAAAATCAAATTCACCACATAAATATTTAGTAAAAAGCATTTATAAAGACACAAAAAAAAACTTAATTTGAAACATTTGCGCAAATACACTTGTAATAAGTACTATTTAATGCCATGATGAACTTTAAGTAGATAAACTACAAGTACACTATTCCATGATACTGCTGTATAATAAAATAACACAAAAATCCCATAATTATTGACAACTTAGGATGCCAATTTTTCGTAAACAACCCCGTCGTTTTATCACATAGTCGGATTATAAATCTTTATTCAAATAATTTCTATAACACTTCTAAACCAATCAACAATAAGTATTACATGAAGTAATTGAAACGGTGCAAATATCTAAGGATATCGAACTGACAAAAACTAATATGTGAAAATAATTTAAAATTGAAGAATTAAAGAAAATAAATGTCAAAAAGTCCAAATAATAATAGCGTTCTGAGTATTAAGGAGCTTTTACATCATACAATCCTCTAATTTACTATAAAAACATTAATTAAAAAAGAACGTCTGAACTATTTTGGATATTGTAAATTAGCCCATGTAACTGTTGGAGTGACCCCCTACCCGCTTTACCCTGATCGGTGTCCTACATTTTAACAAAGCTCATCTTCCATTCTTATAAACAGTGAAAGGACCCTTATGATATCTCCTGGAACTCTAAGTATGAACCAAGAGTACCCCGTGGCGAATCGGTCACACATGTTGCCAAACTCAGAGATGCGTCGCCCTCTGATTTGATCGATGTCGAACAAGCTGCTTACATGTTTGCTGTCTGTTAGTCCGCGAAGTCCGTATCCTCACCGGATCACCTCTGTGCCGGTCACAGAGGCGAGCGAACAGGCCCGGCGTTGACGCCCAGTCTCGCCATACCCAGAAGTCGTCCGTCAAGATCTTCTTTTCACACTGCACCCACATCACAGCCAACAAATCATTACCTAAAGTGTACCTGGCAAATCTGACAATCAAACCTCTTTACCTCTCATTCTGAACTACACCCTGGGACACTGCCCTCTCCTGTCCTCGCTGTAACTAAGCGCTTGCCAGTCAGGTTCCCAGGCCACGCTGTTCAGGCTGGTCCCCTCATGGACTGACTCATCTTAGTCCGCAGGTCTCCTGTAGACCACCATTGAAAGAAAAGAGTCAGAGGCAAGCTGAGCTAAAAAAAAAAAAGATCTGCATCTAAAAAACCCTTGAGTGGAAAATTCATGAATTAGGGTTAACCAATAAGTGTTTTTTTTAATGTCCAATGGCTGTTAAACCTGATACCATTGTGGCCAATTGCCCAAATAAACCTGAATTTATTACTACTCTATTGTAATTTAAAGATAAAAAAAATAACCCAAAATTTAACAATATTATTTAAAAATTAGAAATAAAAGTATTGTAAACTTGAATTTAAAACAGAAAAAGAACCAGAAATTAATAATTTATTAATTTCATCCTAAAATAAAATAAAAAAACTTAAACTATTTTATTAATTCATTTTTAATAATATTACATTTCATTACTTTAAGAAATACCTATAATTTACAGACAGTAGGACAACACTGCTTTTGATAAATTGAAATATTTTGAAAATACTGTGGATTTATAAAAGAATAATAAAATGATTTGCATAAAAAGTATCGTTTTAAAAATCATTTTTAATAATGTTATTATAAATGTATAATTCGGTCATGGCGGAAAAAAAAAAAA
Source organism: Sinocyclocheilus anophthalmus (assembly GCA_018155175.1). Taxonomy (NCBI): domain Eukaryota; kingdom Metazoa; phylum Chordata; class Actinopteri; order Cypriniformes; family Cyprinidae; genus Sinocyclocheilus; species Sinocyclocheilus anophthalmus. The sequence goes on along the minus strand of JADLZN010001342.1, from coordinate 42,821 downwards.
AAGAGCAACAGTATACTTGAGATTTTGGATATATGTAATAATAATGACAATGTTGATATTTTCTCTTTGTCACTTTTAACAAAAGCTTCTTACAACAAATTGAAGAGCAAAGGTTGTGTTTTAAACACCTAGTACATGTCTATGTATTTTACCATTTCCAAGTAGCCACAGTGAATGACAATAAGCCTCAAATGTGGCTGAATGAGTAGTTTTAAAGTCCGCATGACATCAAAATGGACTTTATTTACTTTACTAGAGCACATTGCTAGTCTTGATGTTAAAAAATAATCTGTGCAAGTTAATCCGCTGAAAAAAAAATTTTGTCTTCGTAATCTTTAAATCAAAATCTGAACATTTACTTCCGCTCTGGAATAGCATTCCTTCTCTGATGACGTCATTTTGACGTCTTTTTGGTATAATAGCTCAAACACACCTGACCTCCAACCTTAGTTTTGCTATGTGCAAGAGGTGGAGAGGAGGTGCACCACAATAAAACCCTGCCCTTTATTCAATATTCTGTTTCAGTTAGAAATACGTCACCATACTGAAGTAAAGTTGGCAGCAACTTCCAGTTCACATGGACTTTAAACTTCCTATCATCCTTCCATTTCCTATCATCTTTACACCAATTGTACATCAGTAAACAATACACACTAATTATAGTCCCCATCCACCATTACAATTTATAACACTTTTAAAAAAACAATTCGTTTCTGCCATGATTCTTCATTTGATAGAATATCCTGAGCTCAAAGAAAATCTGGGTAACTATGCGTTCATGTGTGCTCTTCATCTTACACAATCATGACTTGAAAGCAGCATTAGATCAGCCCAGATTTGGAAAATCTCTTGCTAGAATCCCAACAATGCATATTACATAAAAAATAAAAAATAAAAGTGTTTACCTGAACGTTCCATAGCCAGAGCTCGGAGCAGTCGTCAGGACCGCAGGCAATCAGGTAAACATCATCAGGACTCCAGGCAAGATACGACACACCGTACGCGTGACCCTCCAGAGTCCGTAAGAGCTTCAGCTGATGCGAGTCCTGTGTGTGATTGAGCACATGCATTCATTTATTCAAGATTGACAAGTGTCAAGGTTAACTCAAAAAAGTGTCACTGTCACTTTAAAAATTGCCAACTTTCGAGATGCTCAAACAACCAGAAAAATGTTCTGCTGCATGTGACAGATGTCTTCACTCACCGGCTCCACCTGCCAGATAATCACAGTTGTGTCTTTCGAGCCGGTGGCGAGTTTAGTGCCGTCGTTGGAGAACTTGCAGAACCAGACTTCATTGCAGTGCTCTGTGAGGATCTGCTGCGTGTAACAGGGAAACTGTTTCCTGCGAACACAAGTGCAGACGATTCATGTGAAATCTCTGAGGACGGAGGGGCGCGTTAGAATGAGTAAACGCGGCACACCTGCTGCAGACGTGATCCAGCAGTAAGGACACAGAGTCCAGACTGGAGTCCAGTTTGGTGTTGTGATAAAGGCAGCGATCTCTCTGCATCTCCACGGCCTGTCTGAGCAGCGTCTGCAGCCGCCGAGGGGGCAACATTACAGAGGGGGGCAGGTACGCTAAAAAAAACACACACAATTATAAATACAGACATACGTTATGAAATAGAAGAAAACTGACAGTAAATATCAAAAGACTGTCTATAAACTTGAGAAAAACTGCCACCACACAGTATGCGCTTAATCTGACAAATTCTCCATTCTGGGATGTCCCTAAAATTACAAACGACTAAAAATAAGTGAAGTAAAGCATTCTAAAAATGCAAAATGTTTTCTTTTAGGTGTCTTAAATCATTTATTATAAGATTCATAATCTTTATGTATTTTTTAATAATAAAATTATTATAAAAATAATATTATGTGTATAAATATTAATAAATCAGCAAAAAATGGCGTCAGCAGATACGGGCTACATTGACAAACTTCCATTTTGAATGTCCTTAAAAGGTAAAAAAAAATAAAAATAAGTAAACCATTCTACAAGCAAAAAGTTATTTTTCAAGTGGTCTTAACCGATCACAGTTTTAAGTCATCTTTACTATAATGAATAGAAGGTATTATAAAAGTTATATTCAAATAATAAATTACACAAAAGTAATACACAAATACAAATTACAATATAAATAATAAATATAATTTTTTAAATATATTTTTGCTAAGTTAGCAATAATTGTTTATTCTATTTTAAGGTGTATTACATGTACTTCTATAGTAATAACTATAAATTATGGTAAAATTACACGCAACAAACTCTAAACAAATACTATAAGTAAGTACACTATTTTAATCTAATTCATGTTCTCAGCCCGCGGCCCGTCACGAATTCAAATGCGGCCCACCGTGCTGAACACAATTTTAAAAAATTACTTTCAGTTTTACAATTCATTTTAGTTTTTACATTAATTTAAAAATGTACTAAACAAATATAAGCTATAATGTTTTTGTTATGTAAAATCATTTTGTTTTTCATATATTATTTTCAGACATGAGCAGACCTGTACTCATGTAATTAACGTTATGCATTTAACGAACACTTACAAGCGCGCACTTTGGCAGAATTAAATTGAAATAGTCATCAGCAGCCATTAGTTCTGTAGATTTGAGCATCAGAATGGACAAATTTGTTATTAAGCAGTGAATGCCAGCGAAGGAACACATGCAAACAAGAATAGTCGCAGTATCAGCAGCAGTGAAGGTAGGAGAGTGCTGGATCTTCGGTTAGCCCCGCCACTCACTTGAAGATGTTCAAGCAAAAGGAACACCCATACTACGCAGCAATTATCCTTAATGTGGCAAAACATCTCTGGAGAGAACCTCAGATTATTAAATTAGAAAGTGCTTTCCATATTTGGATCAAATAGGCTACATGTGAATGCACTTGCTCAAAAGTCTTACAGACTGAACTTCAATCGCAACTATCATTGTTCTGGGTTCTCCTTTCCACGATGTTCACAAAATTGGTCAGCTCCCGACTGTCACGTGTACGTTTCTGTCTAGTTCCTTGTTTTTGCCCACCCCCCCCATTTGTTCATTTCCTGCTCATTTAGTTAATCATCTTCATTAGTTCCCACCTGTGTTGTATTAATCATCTCGCTTGTCTTCCTTATAAGCCCTCAGTTTCGTTGTCTTCTTTGTCCTGGATTAATGTTATTTTCAACGGTGATTGTGTGATGATGTTCTCTAAAGTATCCCTACGTTTAAGCATCCTGTTGTGTCCGCATGCTCGCTCTTACTACAACCCCACCCCGTCGACAGAATCAGACCCATGCCAGGAGATGATGGCTAAGGAAAAGCTGTGTGCGCTGCGGCAGAGTGGTCGGACATTGGAGAGATGTGTGGAGGAATTCCTCGCGCTTTCCAACGAGGTGAGCTGGCACGACTCTTCACTTGGAGTGTGTTTCCAGCTGGGGCTGGACGATGATACGATCCGCTGCGATCTCCCCATGTGTGAATTTCCCCTGATCGAGCTGATTAATCTCGTTCTCAATTTAAATAATTCCGACTTCGAGGTGGAAGTCGTCAATAGAAATTCTAAGTTTCCTCGTCCAGCCCACTCTGGAACAAGCCGTGCCTCCCCAGCTCACCTCACGCCAGGAACCCCCACATACCTCGCCAACGGCTCCGACCACCTGCCAAAATCGAGGCATCCCCATGTTCTCCTAAGCTCCTCCCTAGTCCTCAGCCCAGGATCGCCGGCCGCTTGGAAGTCAAGATTCCCCAGGGGGGTGTGTCCCTCGATCCGCCATGGCCTTCTGAGCTACCAGCTCCGCCATGGCTCCTAAGTCCCCTGCTCCCATGGCAACCTGAACCTGCCCCCCCCCCCTGGGGAAAAATTACCATTACATTTATGGAAAATATATAATTCTAATTCCGGGAGAGGGGGGCGATATCTTTCACGTGTACGTTTCCGCCATGGCTCCTGGAGCGCCCTGATCAGCCCTGGAGGCTCTCCTTGTCTCCGCCCTGTTCCTGTCCTGCACCATCCTCCAGGTGCCCGGGATATCGAAGGATCAACGAAGGACCTGTGTTGTATTATTCATCTCGTTTGCTCCTTAGTTTGCCTTCCTTATAAGCCCTCAGTTTCTGTGTCTTCTTTGTCCTGGATTAATGTTATTTTCAACGGTTACTGTGTGTTGATATTCATTAAAGTATCCCTATGTTTACTCCTTCCTCGTGCTCTCTTACTACAACCATGCCCCTGTGACACCGACAGGCATCAGGTTTTGTATTCATTGGGAGGTAAATTATTTATTTCAATAAATGTCATGGTCTATGATATACTAATTTTATGCTATAACTTTATAAATTTTGTTGGTTTTTGTATTGGTGACAGTAATATGTATGATATCGTAGCGTCCCGTGAAACTTGCACTTGACCAATTGTGCCCCCGGGAAAAAAAAGGTTGAGACCCTGTTCTAATTAAACTCTATAAATGTCACCTTACAATACAGTGGATCACACTTCCGAGATGCTAGAATAGGCCGAAAGAATAAAAGACAGAAAATGGAAACATTGGCCAAACAGCATATTGATTTATAACCAAATAGTTGATCTTTTGCATTCCCCAATAAATCAATATCGACGGTCTACAAAGTCCTAGGTATTCTTTACTTAGATAGCCCTGTAAGTTTTGTGTAATTGGACCGTCACTCTGGAGTTTGTCCAGTAATCTACATCGTGATCCAGCGCCTTTTCCCTCCCATTCAGCCTTTGCCTTCAGATCCTCAGGGTGACTGCACATCAGATACCTTAAAACACACAGCCAATCAGAGTGAGCCACTGACAGCTGTCACAGCCAATCACAGCGTGATTACAATTTTCAAACAATAGTAGGAAATTGGAAATAGAAATGAAATAAAATAAAAAAAAACTATTGAGTAAAATTAAATCTGTAGCAATAATATATAAACCTGTCAGGACAGAGAAGTTGTTTATGATTATCAATAACAATGAGTATGTTAATGAGCATGTATGCATTTGGTACCCGCTAAGCACGTGGATTCGATCCGTGTTGTATTTGAGCGGAGTCAACTCTCCTCTCAACACCTGCAGAGCTTCCAGAACTTTTCCGTCCTCCAAATACTCCAGATACTTCTGCTGTAATAGCAGAAACTTCATCCGCTAGAACCAATAAGAGAAAGAAAAAAAGATTCAATTTCAGTAGCACTTCAGTGACTCAAATGTGTGGCTGAATAGTCCACTTTACATTCACACAACAGTCTCCACTAAAAACATGGTTACAAGTAAAATGGTATAACATTAAATCTGAGCCCCCTTTTAAGGACACAGACAGTGTGAATGCAAAGACAACTGGGTTCTTTTTAAGATGGTGCACGTACATACAATAAAAAAAACACGTTTTAGAATTCTAGAGAAGGAGACTATTGGTCTATACATAAACAGAAGAACAACAAACAATCGCTAATCTGAGACACATCAATCAACGGATTCCTAACACAACTAGAACGACCACCTCGTGCGTGCGACAAACCACAGGAATACCCACCACCCCACAAATTATAAGTCACCCGGCACAACAACCACACTCACACATCGGTGTTCAACTCGCGTCATTCCATGCCAGCATTAAAGAATACATCATAAAGCGAACAAACTATCCTTCAAGAAACAACTACAAGAGCTTCACCGAAAACACTAACACAAGAAGACAAATATGCAGCACAAAAAACTATGGCAATCAATCAACAGACATCCATTTCTATCTTAATCACCTCCGATAAAACTGAACTTGAAATAGAGTGAATGTTCCCTCACACTCTAACATACTCCCGATATAGAACAAGCCCACAGCACCGAAACTTATGTAGTATGGGAGATGATAAATAACGGCCCTTCAAAAAAAAAATAAAAATCTAAACAGGTGGCATCCCCATGTGGCAATAAAATCTAATAACATAAAATAAAAACATTTGTATTCAGTTTTATGTATTACATTTTCATACATTTTTTGATGTATCATAGATAAGAATCATAAACTATAGAATTTTTACACCATTATGAGACAATTAAGGGTCATATTAGCCTGTAAAAAGAACATTATTTTTGTGTATTTGGTGTAATGAAATTTTTTTATGCGGTTTAAGTTAAAAAACACATTATTTTCCTCATAATGTACATTATTGTTTCTCCTCGATGCCCCGCCTTTTTTAAAATGCGTCGATTTTTACAAAGCTCAATGGTCTGAAAAGCGAGGTGTGCTGTGTTTGGCCAGCTATCCAGTGTGTTGTGAGTGGCCGAATACCTCAAGCGTGAGATGGAAAAGTTACGCCCCTCACCAACTGTGAATGCACTTCCGCCCGAGACAACGAGACAAAAACATTAAAACCCATTTATAAATGGGGCATTTGTTGCATCCAGTGGGGACATACTAATTACTGATTATAATGACTTATACTGTCGTTTTACACGTTGCGTTGCATCGTGCCGTACTGTCCACAGTGACAGCCGATCCGGCGATCCACAGCACTAAGGTGATGTATTCCCTCAGCGACCAGCACAGATCAGCTCCAGCTGACGAAGCAGATATCGTCCTCTTTTGGAAGACAAAACAAAGTAGTTTCGCTTTCACCACGAAGCACACAGCGTCTTCACGACATGGCGGCAACAATACTACAGCGAGTATAAAAGTTAAGCCTTCTTTCTTTGCACGAACATTTGGGCGGCGTTATGCAAAAATTCCCACATGGTGACGTAGATATGTGGGAGCGTGTTAGAACAAGCCGCTTTAGGTAGGCGTGGCTGACTCTTAAACTTTATAAAGAATATCTCTTTGGATTTGAGACTTAATTCTTTGCAATTTTACAGATCTTCTTTATGCACCAAGATTTTGTAACACTCCAAAGAGAAAGGACATTTTTAAATAGCATCATATGACCCCTTTAAGCTCTGCTCACTAATTCGAAGGCTGCTATTGGACCATTAGGGGGGTAAATGTCATATTAAATGTCAACTCGCCTTAAAGGAACAGTTCACTCAAAAATTAACATTTACTGAAACTTTTTACTGGTGAAAGTGTTTTTGATGGCCAGAAAGACGGTTTCGGTTAAAAACGTCTTAAAGATGATTGTTTTTTTACAAACATGCAGCTTTTCACTTCAAAAGATATTGATGGACTGGAGGTGTGCGGATTTTTTTTTTTTTTAAATCAGCTGTTTGGACTCTCATGCTGACGGCACCCACTCACTACAGAGCATCCACTGGTGAGACAATGTATGTAAATAGCACAATTTCTCCAAACTCTGTTTCCCGATGAGATTCCACACCCGTTCCCAGAGAAACTTTACAAAAATTTAAAGAAAAAAAACTGACACCAGGTAGAAATCCGTGACAATCATTAACACCACAATAGCGTTTGGGTAAACTGAAGTACAATCGCTGTTCGGCTCGTGAGGTCATTTCAGCCTGTTTGCCCACAAGAAACAAAAGACGGCAGTACTAAACGCTAGGTACATCCGCATTGAGGGACGGGGGCGATCATCACCAAATCCACACATACTAAAGGGTATTGAACAACAATAAACAACAATATCAACAGGCTAGAGGCCACATCAATCCTGGGCAGCTGAACCAAAATAACTTTAATAGGGCCCCAACAACCATTACAGGCTAAAAAAAGCGGATCCAACGTCGGAATGAGTGGATTAATTACAACACCAAAAGGGTTGTGTTGTGAAGAAAGAGCAAGCCAACAAGCACAGAGGGGTAAAACGAGGGAGGAGGCAATGAAGTGGTGTACTAGTTCAACGCTCGAAGGCAGGTGAGAGATGGTCAATAAACTTGCCTTCTTCCCGTAGAATGAAATACTGAATTGTTTTTATTTCCACATTTAAACTACCCTGCGTCAAATTGAGTCCCGGTGCAAAGGCCCCAGACCTTTTCGTTCATTATTATGACTTGCACAGGAAAGGAATCAGTTCTGAAAAGCCACGGTGGTGGTAAGAATGGGGGAGAACTGCTGCAGTAAAGGATCTACATTGGAGATAAGTCCCCTGGCAAGCTGGTCCAGAGACAGAAGAAAACTCGATGCAGATGCAAACCCGAGGCCTGAAGCGTAGGTGAGAACGACCGGGCACCCTCCCCGCATAAGCATAGACAACCGCATACAGGACCGGTAGCCCTACAGTCACAACCCCACTCCAATAACAGCAGCAGGACCTGTACGTAAACGAGGAAGGCAACCAGGCACCACGCAGTAGGAACCTATGCCGGTCCACAACGGTATGAGACAGCAGAAAGAGGATGAAGGGAAGGCACAGTAGGCGCGAGGTTGATTTAACCATAACTAACTCTGTGGCAACCCAGTGTGTGTGGGCCAAAAAAGGAAAGGAGTGGTCAAATTGAGGGTGGAGGGGAGGGCGCGAGGAGGATAGAGGCCATAAATTGATTAAATGAGTTTAGATCAGTGACAATAACCACCAAGATGGTTCGGGTTTTTTTTGATACAATTGTAGTGAAGTCTCAGCACAAAAAGTTAAATGCGAACTTATGAGCAAATAAAGAAGGTGATGAGGGCCCTAGGTAAGGGAGGCAAGATAATCAATGGGGAATAAGAGGGTGAGTCGGCAAGGGGATTCACAGAAGCTAGGGTGATGGATTAAAATTAACTAGTGTATAAACAGCATTGGGGGGAGAGAGGGTGACCAAGGGGCCCGGGTGGTGAACTAGAAGAACGATATGGGAGATGAAGCCCAAGAGTATTGGTAGATGTTAAGGCGAAAAAAGGAGGCCCTAATCAGCCAAACAGAGGAAGGAAGGGCAGGAAGCGAAAGGAGGAAGCAAGGGGCTAAGAATGTTTGACTAGATGAAACTCAATAGCTATAAAAGAGTAGAGTGAACGAAACACAACACATGACCAACATACGCCCACAACAATTCACAAGGAAGAGAACAACGCATAAAAGGTGGGTAAAGGAGGGAATGAAAAATAGCTAAATGCCGCCGGCCTGTCACGCAAACCTGCCATAAGCCAAAAAAAGTGAAACTCGAGCAGAGATGAGTTTGGTTGAAATATCAGCCAAAAAAAATAGTATGTGCTGATACATCATGCAAAGCAAAACCAAGGAATGTAATTACGAACGTACTGGGCATGAAATTGTCAACTTTGACCAAACCAGGATAAAAGTGACATAAACCATCAAAATCACGACATTACATACGAAGTCTGGCATAAGCTCACCTTGTCCCATTCGCCTTCCATGACGTGGTTCCGGAATTTAGTGGCCGACGGATGCTCCAGTCTACAGCCAGATTCCTGCATCAACAAATCCACCGTCTGACTGGAAAGAGACAATGCATTACAGTGCATTCAACACTTATTTATCTGACCTTTAGCGAAAACAGTAACTGAAGCTTGATTGCTTCTATTTGCCATCTTTGAGTAAAACAACAACTAGCAGCTCAAGAACTTGCTTGTAAAGCTTGCATCCCATCTGACATACAAAGAAAGTTAAAAGGCCAACTATCAACCATTGAGTTCCTAGCATATGTATTAACTGTTTCATAACAGAAACAACACACTCAGGCCTTGCAATATTATGAAAATAATCACAAGACGAAGGGGTTCTGGGGGATTTTGTATGTACCTGCATCACTCGGTCACAGTCCAAGCGATATCAGTACTCTTTAGTTGTCATATTCCTTTATTAGGCAGGTAAGTGAGTGAGTGAGTGAGGTGTGGCCAAGTATGGTTACCCATACTAGGAATTAGTGCTCTGCATTTAACCCATCCATAGTGCACACACACAGCAGTGAGTAGTGAACACACATCCGGAGCAGTGGGCAGCCCTTTATGCTGCGGCGCCCGGGGAGCCAGTTGGGGTTTGGTGCCTTGCTCAAGGGCACCTCAGTCGTGGTTTTGAAGGTGGAAGAGAGCACTGTACATTCACTCCCCCCACCTACAATCCCTGCCGGTACGAACTCGAACCCGCAACCTTTGGTTATGAGTTCGACTCTCTAACCATTAGGCCACGACTTCCCCAGTGTGATATTTCAGTATGGCCCTAGATTCACAATCACATTTGATGAACATAATTTTAGCTGAACACAAGACAGAATACCAGACACTCCAACATTGCAGATGAAAATGATGGCAAGTGATTGGGACAGCTAACCGACAGGTGAGGCTTCTAGACACATGCGTGCAAGTGTTTTGATAGCAGGTCTGACAGCTTGACGTCCTGCTATGACTTACAAAAGCGAGAGAAGAGTGTGTTGTTGTTGTGACGTGTGTGTGAGAGAAGGAGAAGAGAGAGAGAGGGGTGAGGGCGGAATGGGATGATGTTGGGCCAGTTTTCTGATGCTTTCCGTACATCTTGTAGCCTAGCTCTTCATTAGTGTTGTTGTTCAAGCACGCGTATATGGATTGTGATCGTTCTGGATTCATGTTTTGCGGTTTGAATCTGAATAGCAGCTGATGGCTTTAGCAGATCTTCACTAAAATTAGATGCAAGCTTCTTTCTAATGTAAACCAGCTGCTGCTACACACGCATTCCACAGCCGCCATTAAAAGACAACCACACACAAAATGTCATAATGATTTGATAATGCGTAAACACACATATGTAATAAACCAGCGAAGGGATGTTGGCTTGTAATGAATTCATCTGTACGTTACTTTTGACACTTTAAAGCTAAAATATGTTTCTGGGCCCGGCAAATACTTGACACATAACGTACAGCTGTCATCTGTGATCGCATCTCTCTTTGTGTGCATCTCTGTCTGATATTCTAGATTAAATGATGGATATTTGTATCTAATTTTTACGGAGAATAAAAGTTTTGACTGTCACTGAACGCGACTTTTAAATCTCGACGTCGCGAGCTCGCTTCGTTGATCACATAACGGCTGCAAAATCTGCGATCTGTCGGACTAGAACCGACCCGGTCCGGTTGTGTACCGCGACACTTACTTCAGCCCTAAGCTGTGCAGATGCTGTCCGATGAGGCGGATCACGTCCTCCTCCGCCTGAGACAGACGCTTCTTCTTCTTCAGGGAACCCGAACCAGTCCCGGAGGCCCCCGAAGCAGAGTCTGCGTTGCTCTGGAGGCCGTTGGCATCTCCGTTCTGCGCGCTGGCCGGGTGGTTCTGCTCCTGTCCGGTCCCATTCGACTGCATGTTGGTGCCGGTTCGGCTCAGGTGGGTCGCTGACGGAAGGCCCGCTGAAGCCCCGGGCTCTCCTACTCCCTCCGCCGCCGAGGATCGGTGCTTCTTCCGCGGGGGCGGCGACGCTCCGCCGGTGTCCGAGTCGGAGGAGGAGGAAGCGGAGGCCAGAGTTTCCTCACCGAGAGCGGCCGTGGTTAGAAGCCGGTGAAGCCCGGGGGAGGGGAAAGAGGCGTCGGGCTCCCGCGGTCCAGAGCGCGTTCCGTTCCGTTCCGTGCGAGGCTCGTTCGTTCGTGTTGTTGTTGTTTCTCTCCAAACAGCTGCAGATCTAATGGCGTACAGACGCGCTGACGTCACCGGACATTCCCCTGCTGCCTCACTTCCGGACGGCGCTCCCGCCAAAAGGGGGCGCACGCAGAAACTTACCACAGACTAACAATTCATCAATAATATTTATAGTGACTTTATATTTATAGTGACTTTAACAGATTATCAGATCACTGGATATATAAAAAAATCTATAACTTGTTTACGGTTGCAATAGCCCTTAACACTCTTTCCTTATTAACTGGTTCATTCTTCCTTATTACGATAATCTATCTCTATCTATCTATCTATCATAAAATATTTCTTCAGACTACTCAAATATCCAGTCTACATAATGCTAAAACCTTTTGTCAACGAGTTTTCAAATTACACAAGATTTCTAACCTTCAAATGTCAAATGTTTCTACATTTTTCACTAGACTTTCACTAGATTACATTAATCACTAGACTTGTTTAATAGACTACTGGTTACTAGACTTTTGTTGATTATTAAAATTCAACAAGAAGCTACTAAAATCTGTCCGTTTAATATACCTTTTTAGGTTTTTATTGGCTTTTTAATGTGCCCTTTTAGTCATTAAATAATTTTTCTCATTCTGTCAAACAATAAAACACCGAGAACAGCATAAAGTGCTGCTAAATCCACAATCTACAAAAATCCACACATTCTGAGACATATCTGATCTATAACCAAGAGTTTCAAAGAGTAGCCTATACATGAAACAAACTGAATGTCATGAGTGAAATGTGAGTTTATAAAAAAGCATTAAATATCAGTCAGCCTGCTGGGTTTGAGATATAGACCTGAAGATGGTGATTATTAAAAATGCCACTGAGTAAAAAATACAACAACAAAAAAACATTCTGACTATATGTCAATTAGAATATTGTCTTAGTGTGACGTTCTCGGGAAAAGCTGTGTGAAAAATAAAAATATAGAATAAAAACTCTGTTGATGCTGCCATAATAGAATATAAAATTATGAATGATATACAACATTTTTTATGCTCTGTTGAAAAGATGTGTGTGTCTTTGATCTGACAGAATTTGAGTAGTGTTTTTAGCTCCTGATTGTGTTTGTTTGTGTCCACTAATTATAATAATATTTTCATCATGGTCTACTTGATACTTTTTATGGGCTTGATATAGCCAACAATAACATTTTCAATAATTACAAATGTAAATTCATAGTTTACTGTAACCTCATCCATGGATGCATACATTCTATCAGCATTTTTATAAACGGAAAGTGTATAAAGCATGCAGTAGACCAGATGGTGTATGTTCGATCTGTATCAATGATGGAACATGTGTTTTTAAAATAAAACAAACAATAGAAAATGTTCAGTTAATACAACCTTTGGCTGTTGTTTGTAATGCGTAATTTTTCAGAGTTGTTGTCTATTGGGTAGTGCATGTGCTGCAGACTTGTTGAGCTGTAGTGCTCATTTGGGAGTCTCCCTTTTCCATTGTTTCTATTAATAAAAAGTGGAAAAGGCCCAAAATAGCATAAAATAAAATGTCAATGTCCTTCTCATCCTGTCTTCTCAGGATTTGTCTGGTATTTGATGTGGGAGAGAGACCGCGGTCGTCTTTGTGACAGGTTTGTCTTTGCCCTTCATAAAGAAAGTGAGCAGTTCTCCTTTCCCTTTTACATAGATGGGTCCTCTTCTGACGAAACGGAAACCGTACTCCTTCAGGATGTTATAGCAGTCCTCCACCACCTGGGGAGCACCAGCACCAGAAAAACACAGACGTCCGTATCAGTGCAATTAAGATATTTTTGCATCATTACATGGTCTCATAAGTATTAGAGCATTAGGACAGAGATGTTTTGATAGCATCTCAAATTACATTTCTGTTGCAAAAATTGCATTAGAGGTTTGAAGTTCAATTCAAAATTGGATTAAAGGTTCATTATTATGTTGCTACAAAGAACTTATTTTGTGTAGTTGGTTGTTATGAAAATGTGTTTATGTTGACATGTTTTAAAGTTAAAAAACACATTATTTTCCACAATACTGTACATTATTGTTTTTCTCCTCTATGCTCTGCCTTTCTGAAACGCGTCGATTTTTAAAGAGCTCATCGGTCTGAAAAGCGAGGTTTGTTGTGATTGGCCAGCTATCCAGTGTGTTTGTGATTGGCCGAATTCCTCAAGCGGGTGACGGAAATGTTACGCCCCTCACCATACTGTTGATGGCGTGTCCGGCCGGAGCGACGAGACATAAACATTAAAACCCATTACAAACGAGGCATTTGTTGCATCCAGTGGGGACATAATTAAATATAATGACTTATACTGTCTTTTTAAAGGACGCGTTGCATTGCATTGTGCCGCGTAAACATAAAACCATGTTTGCTTTTGTGATCGGAGAAATGACAAACAACAAGTGCTACTCTACACTGCCCAAAACTCACGTTTGAATCATCAGTGGCAAATCCTTAAATGAAAACGTACTTACAGTCTGTGAGTCAGAACTGCCGACATTTTAGTCTAACGTTACTCTCCCAGGATCAGGAAACAGTCCTCCATAAAATGCGCTGCACACATCTGAATATTTGGGTTGAACTGTTCTGGAACAGTGTTGTAAATACAACTTAACCACTGATTTGTAGTCGTGTCCTCTTTTGGAAGACCAAACAAAGTAGTTTCGCTTTCACAACGAAACACAAAGCGGCCTAGCGTGAGCGAAAGCCCCCCGGCTTAGCGTGAGCTGAGGCCGGGCTAGAGTGAGCAGAGGCGGCGGGTTTGAGAACGGCGCGGCCGGCGGATCCAACGAAGGAGCGGCAACCACATGTGACGACCCCGGGCTGGACTCCGCTTCGTCCACGGTGAAAGCCGATCCGGCGATCCACAGCACGAAGTTGATGTATTTCCTCAGCGACCAGCACGGATCAGCTCCAGGCATGACGAAGCAGATATCGTCCTCTTTTGGAAGACCAAACAAAGTAGTTTCGCTTTCACAACGAAACACACAGCGTCTTCAGGACATGGCGGGCAGCGGCCACAATACTACAGCGAGAAAATAAAACGTTACGCCTCTCTTTCTTTGCGTGAACATTTGGGCGGCGTTTTGCAAATCTTCCCACACAGTGACGTAGACATGTTGTGGCGTGTTAGAACGAGACGTTTTAGGTAGGTGGGGTTGACTCTTAACTTTTATAAAGAATATCTCTTTGGATTTGAGACTTTAGTCTTTGCAACTTTACAGATCTTCTTTATGCACCAAGAGCTTGTAACACTCCAAAGAGAAAGGAAAAATTTAAATCGCATCATATGACCCCTTTAAAAAATTCATAGGGGCACCATTGACTCAAATGTTCAAGGAGGTCTCCAGGTTTTATTTGATTGATTTGATTTATTCTTTTTATGTAAATTATGAAATGTATTTATTAAACATAATACATTAATTATGTAATTAATTAATTTGTTTAATACAAATACAAATGTATATTAATAACATTATTAGGTTATAAGTTATATAATAAAATATATTATTAATGAAAATATATAATTATATATATCTATAATATAAATTTTATAGAAGTATTGTAATTTTTATATTTAAACATATACATCCAGCTACTCTCCAAACCCACTTATTCTCTATAATGTCATGGTAATTAAAATATACAGTACATTTATCTATTTCATATAATATTGTATACATATTTATTTAAAAAGGAAAATGGTTTTTACCATATATTTTTATATTGGTTCGGCATATAAATAATGATGATTAAATAATAATTAAATATCATCTTTCCTTTGTTTTAGTGAAAAACAGTGTGGAAAATATTTGTCAAAAAGCTTAATATTTAAAACTTAAAATATTGAATGGATGAAAAATATGAAACATATTGAGATAATACTGGGAAGTTATGTTTTTTTAAATACATAAATACAGCTTATATCACCTGAATGTTACCCATAACCCCAGTGGACTCCATACGACTGGCCACATTTACAGTGTTTCCCCAAATATCGAAATGAGGTTTGCGAGCGCCAATCACTCCAGCTAACACACCCCCCTTATTCAGACCTGACAATAAAACACACACAAACAACATGGTCAAAAAAACATAAATATAACATACTCAACTATATTGATATATAAGCAGAAGTAACATAGGTCTGTAGTACAGTCAGATGTTTGCTGACCTATGCGCAGCATGAAGTTATTGAACGACTGTTTGTTTAGGTTTCCAAGTAAGACTTTCATAGCCAGTGCAAAGTCTGCCAAATCAGCGAAGTGTTGCCAGCGCTCCAGGATGGACTGATCCTCTATCTGTATCACAAACACAAAATCATTAACACAGACTACATCAGTGTAAGTATTACGTGTTAGCATGTGTTGTGAAGCTGACCTTGCGGTCTGCGTATCCATTAGTGTTGCTCTCCGGCGTCACGCCTGATGCAGCCATGTATGTGCTGCCGATGGTCTTGATCTTCGTAATGTGGCGAAACTCTGTGCGATCCAGAAGCTACTCCGAATGAAAAAACACATCATATGATTTTAAAGAGAACTTCTGCTGAACAAATGATGACGTATACAAGAAATAAAGTACAAGGAGACACTCACACTGTCAAAGTCAGAGATTATCTCATTCAGGATTCGGAGGCATTCTATTCCTCCATTGTTTATACCCTCCTCCGTGTAAAAGTCAGAGAAGTTGGGAATAGAGGCGAACATCACGCCGATCTCATCATACGACTGACTGTAAAGTTCCTGCAGTAAACAAATAAACATCAATATGCACATTTATTAAGGACCAACCTAATTGAAAGATTACTCTGACAGGAATAGGCAGGAATTGTTTCCACCACGGGATAAAAAAAAATGGTAATTGCAACTCTTAATTCTGATTTTTCTTTTTTACTTGCAATTCCAAAAAGCATCTGAACTGTATACGGAGCCCTGCACATGACATGCAAGAAAAAAAAAAAAAAATCATGCGCACGATTTACTAATCCGTTCCCTTGGTTTGCTAAATTGTGTGCACAATTTACTAATTCGTTCTCTCGATTTATAAATCGTGTGCACAATTTAGCAAATCGAGGGAATGAATTAGTAAATCGTGCGCACAATTTATAACTCAAGGGAACGAAATTAGCAAATCAAGGGAATGAATTAGTACATCGTGCACACAATTTAGCCTACTATTTTTTTTTTCCTGCATGCCATGTGCGGGGCTCCGTAACTGTAAGATATAAAATCGAGAAGATTGCGAGAAAATAGTCAGATTTGTGAGATAAAAAGTTGCAATGACATTTCTTATTTATTATTCCGTGGTATCAGAATTGCAAGAAACAAAAAAGCCAAAATTGCAAGATGTAAACACAATTCGGAGAAAAAAAAGCCAAAATAGCAAGATGTAAACATAATTCTGAGAAAAAAAGTCAAAATTACAATAATTCTGAGTAAAAAAAGTCAAAATTGTGAGATATAAAGGCAGAATTCTGAGAGAAAAAGAAAAAATCGCAAGATGCAAACTTTAAATTCTGACAAAAAAGTAACAATGAGATGTAAACTTAGAATTCTGAATAAAAAGGTCAAAACTGTGAAATGTAAACTTTGAATTAAGAGGAAAATGTAAAAATGCAAGATGTACACTTAGAATTCTGAGGGGAAAATTTTTTTCAGAATTACGATATGTAAGCTTAGAATTTAGAAATTTTGAATTCTGAGAAAATTTACGAGATGTAATCTCAAAATTCCAAGAAAAAAAGTCGGAATTGTGAGATGGATGCCATACTCAGAATTCTGAGAAAAAAAAGTCAGAATTACAAGATGTAAACTCAGAATTTCAAGAAAAAGCCAAATAAAGAGGTAAGTTCAGAATTCTGAAGAAAAAAAGTCAAAATTGAAAAATTAAAATGGAAAAAAGCAGAATTGCAAGATATATAAGAAAAGCTATAATTATAAATAGATATAAACTCACAATCCTGAAGATAAAATTGTTACTCCATGGCAGAAACAAGCTTCCATACTGTACATACCTCATCTCGCATCTTGGAGCCCAGGAAGTGTTTGGCCACGTGTTCAGGAAGCATGTTAGTGACCAGCGCCTCGTTGTACGTTCTCATTTCATACACTTTCTCCTTCTGATCGTGAACCTCAATCTTCCACAGAAACAGTTTACGCGACTGTCTTTCCACCTGAGAGAGAAGAATAAAATTAGAATTAACATGCTAATATTAGCCAAAAAACGGAGTAGAGGACATAAATGTGAGTTTTTAAGCTATTGTTGGACATACGTGACGTGCAAAGTAGTAGAAACTCATCATCATGATGATAATCATCACAGTCAGCAGATATCTGGTGGGAACCACTGAATAACTGAAGAGTCACAGAAAATAATGGAAAACAATTACAGGTGTCAGACCATTTTGTGAGCGGTTGAGCACAACTTTCGTTACGGGTAAACAAATACTCTGTTCTGTATTTAATTAGTCAATGTGTTACAAAAACTGTTTTTGAACACTGATAATAATAGGAAATGTTTCTTGAGCAGCAAATCAGAATATTAGAATGATTTCTGAAGGATCATGTGACACTGAAGACTGGAGTAAATTCAGCTTTGCATCACAGGAATGTTACATTTTAAAATATAATAGAAAACAGTTATTTTAAATTGTTATAA
This sequence comes from Sinocyclocheilus anophthalmus, assembly GCA_018155175.1. NCBI lineage: Eukaryota > Metazoa > Chordata > Actinopteri > Cypriniformes > Cyprinidae > Sinocyclocheilus > Sinocyclocheilus anophthalmus. The sequence goes on along the minus strand of JADLZN010001342.1, from coordinate 24,707 downwards.
TATTTTACATCATTCCTGATTTTACTCTATTTTTGATCGCTTTTTATACATATTGTCCAAGTACGTCTGAACGCGAACTGAAGCTGGTCTCACCTGTAGTCCAGGTAGCGAATGAAATCGTAGATGTCGTAAATGTACATCCAGCTGTGGATGTTTACGGCACCTGTTGCTATGGTAACCAACAGCATGAGCGCCAGCTTGACCACATGGCTGAGCTGTACGAGCATGACGGTTGCCACGAGTGACAGCACTGATATGTATCCGTAGTGTTTGGGGTTCTCAGCGCATCCGCCGTCACCCAGAGACTCGAGCGTCACGCCGGACGAGGAGTTCAGCAGCACGAGAGGGGGCTGAACACAGCTCAGCTGAAGAAAATTGACGAGAAAAAGGTTTTAATCTTTAAAAGTCTAAATTTACGAAATGATACTTGGAAAATGCAATATAACAGCATTAGAAGTCAGGCTGCAACAGAATGATTTACATGGTAAGTAATAATAATTGAAATGTAATGAATCGGTAATGAAATGTGTGCTGTCTCACCATATCGGCCACCTCAGCCATGGTCAGAACAAATATGGCAGCCATGGCCCATGTGTTACGAGCCCAGCGTGTGCGGTCGATCCACTGTGAGAAAGACACCAGCCTCTGGGGGAAGACCTGATACACACACATCACAATGTTACACAGACGGTCTTGCTCTCTCACACAGCGTTGCTATTGTTAACAAAAACTAAAATGATTAAATGTAGTTTTTGTTAATTGAAAGCTGAAATTAAATAAAATAAAATACAACATTTAAATTAAACTAAATTCTTTAAGTACTAAAAATGACTAAAACTATATAACTGGGGAATGAAATAAAATGTCAAGTTAGCTAACTCGCAATATAAAAAAAAATAAAATGACAGAACAAATTTCTAAAACATAACGAAAATAAAATGAATAGTGAAAATATGAAACAAAGCTAATTCAAAATTTGAAGGGGTCATATGATGCTTTTTAAAGATCATTATTTTGTGTATTTGGTGTAACTGAATATGTTGACATGCTTTAATGTTCTAAAAACATTATTTTTCAAATACTGTATGTTATTGTAGGTTCTCTATGCCCCGCCTTTCTCAAACACTTCGTTTTCTACAAAGCCCTTTTTTTGACAAGCGCAGTCTGCTCTGATTGGACAGCTGCATTGTGCATTGTGATTGGCCGAACACCGCTAGCACTCGTCGGAAATGTAATGCCCCTACCATAATCGCGAGCTTCAGCTTTCAAAATAAATGTAAAGGCAGAGCCCGAAAGGGGAACAGAGTCACAGCCACGGTTTAGACAGCTGACTCTACTGTGATGTGACCCCCCCCCCCCCCCCTCTCTCTCTCTCGCACGCTCTCTCGCTCTCTCTCTCTCTCACACACGCACGCGCACAGTACTGCGCACAACTCCAGCATTTGAACATTCCATAAGCAAATACTTAAACTAATAACAAAACGTAGCTGATTCAGAAGCGCCAGATTGTCATAGCAAAGTCAGAATTACCTCCTCTCCTAGTTCACGAAACGGTCGTCCATAAAATACATTGCTGTTCTGTTGTAAGTGATCTTAAAGATTTCCTAAATGCATCTACTTTCGGAAGGCCAATAAAGTGCTTTTGCTTTCGCCTAGAAACATACAGCGTCTCCCTGACATGCTGCTTCATCACTAACTGCGGTTACTGAAACCATGTCTTTTTTCTTTGCGTGCACATTTGGGCACATTATGCCAATATTTCCACATAGTGAGGTAGATAGGTGGGGGCGTGTTAGAACGAGCCATTTTAGAGGGGTTTGGCAGAGCCTTAACTTTGATAAAGAATATCTCTTTGGTTTTGAGACTTTAGTCTTTTGCAACTTTACAGATCTTCTTTATGCATAAGAGCTTGTAACACTCCAAAGAGAAGAAAACTTGAAATCGCATCATATGACCCCTTTGAATAACATACTTTAATTGTATATAATAAATAACATAAAATACTAATATATAATATATAATGTACTATGAAATATACCTAAGTATTGATAGAATATAGCCAAATAATAGAATATTAAACAACATTGCTCTCTAATATCAATAGGAGCTTTAATGTAGTGCATCAAGATGACAAAGTTTTCAAGGGCAAATTTGGCTAATACTTAACTCTAAAATAAAACAAAATAAAAAATTTATAATTTAATTTAATATAAATATTTTATATTTAAACTATAATATATGTTAAATGAAGTCTATTTTTAGAATATTAATTAACAAATCACAATACTGTAATGTGAAGTTATAATCTTTAAAACATTTTTAAAATAATTTTGGAAATTAAAAAATTATTGAAATTGCAAAGTTGTATAAATCTTGTTATTATTAATTGTACAGTCCTTAATTTATGATTTATTCTTACAGTAGTACAGTAAAAATTACAGTGAAAAATCGAATTACAATCTAATGAGAATCATCACTTATAACAATAATAAATCACAATGCTAAAATGTTTTAAAATAGGCTTTATTTTCATTACGAAAAATATAAAAAAAAAAATTTGTTTTGGATTTTGAAGTGAATTATGACTCAAAGATGTTGTCATGAGATCCACTCAATGATCTACTGCTGTGATGTAGGACTCACTCGAGGAAAGATAGCTGCTAGTGAACACAGAGTCAGAATCAGCAGTAACAGCTCACCAACAGCTAGAGTCACATAATTCACAATCAGCCTGTCAGAAATCAAGCATACATATGACAACATTACACAAGAGAAGTGTCAATATCAATAAAATATTACACGAATAATCAATTTATTATGTTGTAGTATTAGTGATGAATTATTTATGATCTTCTCACTGTGGGTCGATGAGAATTTCCATGACTGAGGTGAAGATCAGAACGACACAACAACAGCTGAACGCAACTCCCGTCCGTCTCTCCTTCTCTGCTGAGTAACGAGACTCCAGATCAGAGTCCTCAAACCTCAGAGACAGAACTGACGTCTTCCTCTCCTCCAGACTGAGAGAGAGACGGAGATGTGAGACAGGGGCAAAAATAAACCAATGGGATTGAAGTAAGAATAAATGGTGATTACGTCTCTTTTGTCTCTCTCTCCAGCAGAGTTTTATTCAGCAGCTGGTTCAGATGCTCGTCCTCCATCCCTTTATCGGTCATATTGGCCAACTGCAGCTGCTGAGAAACCACACACAGGTCAAAGGTCCAGTCTGACAGACTGACAGACAGACAGACGACAGATAGATAGATAGATAGATAGATAGTATAGATAGATAGTAGATGATACAGACATACGATAGACGAGAACAACAGACAGACAGACAGACTGACTGACATATAGATGATAGACAGACAGATGATAGATAGATAATAGATATATGTAGATAGACAGACAGATAGACATACAGACAGACAGACAGACATATAGATATATATAGACGACAAACGACAGACAGACAGACAGACAGACAAAAAGACAGACAGACAGACAGATAGATTAGATAGATAGATAGATAGATAGATAGATCTCACCTGTGTCTCTGACTCCTCAGGTATGTTCTTTACTGATGTGTAGCTGCCGCTGGGTTTTGTGGTGTTGATCACCTGAAGAAAGTTTCAGATCAGTTATGGATGAGAACAGCAGATCAGAGAATAAGAAAGAGGATCATGATACGCACTGTGCCGTTGGTCACTCCGTTTGTTTTGGGAGTGTCTTTGGACACGAGCACCAGATACGTGTCGATGCCTTTCTCCAGAAGGTACTCGCAGCGCTCTTCCTCCATTGCCTCCTCCAGCTCCAACTCACTGTTCAAACAGTCCTTCGTGTTCTTATGAGATGTGCACGGACCGCCTGCTCACGCATAGAGAGAGAGAGAGAGAGAGAGAGAGAGAGAGTCAGCTGCACCGCAATTCACAAACAAGAAACTAATGATTTAAATACAGATTGTAGCTCATCTCACCCTGGGATGCCTCCTGACTCCATCTTGTTTGCCACAGTAACATCAGTGGACCAGACATCAAACTGCCAGCGCTTCTGTCCCAGGACTCCACCAAGTACGGTACCCGTGTGCACACCTACACGCATGTCCACTTCTGTCTGAGTTTTTTCACGCACATATCTGAGCATAATTGAGAAGCATATGAGCCAATAGGAATGTCTGCTTTATAGTTGTTTAATTATTTTATTTAATTATAACATCTATATTCAGATTTTTAATGAAAAATATGTAAAAATATAACAATTGTATTACATATTTTTTATATAAATTTATATATCTTATTTTATTTTTATTTTATATGAATGTACGTATATATACATAAAAACTGTGAAAATGAAAACATAAACATTTACATATACACATAAAACTGTATATTGTATTGTAATGGCATATTTTATATCTCTAATATAACTATATTTTATTTTATATATTAAAACTTGTGAGATCTTTTAGTATAAAAATGGAAATACCACATTAGAAAAATTTGTAATATAAATAATATAAAAAATAAATAACGTTGTTATTATAGATACTATATAATTGAATACAATTAATTCCTGTGCACTGATTCTATGTCACTACCCACATATAAAGATATTATTATATATATAGTATATATATATATCTATATACTTATATACAGGGCATCTCAATAAATATAATGTTCGTTGAAAATGTTCATTTTTCAGTAATTCAACTCAAATTGTGAAACTCGTGGATTAAATAAATTCAATGCACACAGATCTAAGTAGTTTAGTCTTTGGTTCTTTTAATTGTGATGCTTTTGGCTCACATTTAACAAAACCCCCACAAATTCACTATCTCAACAATTAGAATACTTCATAAGACCAATAACAAAAACATTTTTAGTTGAATTGTTGTCCTTCTGGAAAGTATGTTCTTTTACTGTACATGTACTCAATACTTGGTAGGGGCTTTTTTTGCTTTAATTACTGCCTCAATTCGCGTGGCATGGAGGTGATCAGTTTGTCGCACTGCTGAGGTGGTATGGAAGCCCATGTTTCTTTGACAGTTGCCTTCAGCTCATCTGCATTTTTTGGTCTCTTGTTTCTAATTTTCCTTTTGATAATACCCCATAGATTCTCTATGGGGTTCAGGTCTGGTGAGTTTGCTGGCCTGTCAAGCACACCAACACCATTGTCATTTAACCAGCTTTTGGTGCTTTTGACAGTGTGTGTAGGTGCCAAATCCTGCTGGAAAATGAGGTCAGCATCTTCAAAAAGCTGGTCAGAAGGAAGCATGAAGTGCTCCAAAGTTTATTGGTAAACGGGTGCAGTGACGTTTTGTTTTCAAAAAACACAATGGACCAACACCAGCAGATGACATTGCACCCCAAATCATCACAGACTGTGGAAACTTAACACTGGACATCAAGCAACTTGTGCTATGAGCTTCTCCACCCTTCATCCAGACTCTAGGACCTTGGTTTCCAATGAAATACAAAACTTGCTCTCATCTGAAAAAATGACTTTGGACCACTGGGCAACAGTCAAGTTCTTCTTCTCCTTAGCCCAGGTAGACGCCTCTGACGTTGTCTGTGGTTCATGAGTGGCTTCACAAGAGGAATACGACAACTGTAGCCAATTCCTTGACACGTCTGTGTGTGGTGGCTCTTGATGCATTGACCCCAGCCTCAGTCCATTCATTGTGAAGTTCACTTAAATTATTGAATCGATTTTGCTTAATCCTCATAAGGCTGCGGTTCTCTTGTTTGGTTGTGCATCTTTTTCTTCCACAATTTTTCCTTCCTCTCAACTTTCTGTTAACATGCTTTGATACAGCACTCTGTGAACTGCCAGCTTCTTTGGCAATGAATGTTTTGTGGCTTACCCTCCTTGTGAAGGGTGGCAATGATTGTCTTCTGGACAACTGTCAGATCAGCATTCTTCCCCATGATTATGTAGCCTAGTGAACCAAACTGAGAGACCATTTTTAAGGCTCAGGAAACCTTTGTAAGTGTTTTGAGTTGATTAGCTGATTGGCAATGTCACCATATTCTAATTTGTTGAGAAAGTGAATCGGTGGGTTTTTGTTAAATGTAAGCCAAAATCATCACAATTAAAAGAACCAAAGACCTAAACAACTTCAGTCTGTGTGCATTGAATTTAAAAGAATACACAAGTTTCACAATTTGAGGTGAATTACTGAAATAAATTCCACACTGGTGTATGTTTGTTTTATGATACATTGTGGGGACCAACTGTCCTCACAAGAAGTAAAAAACATAATTTTTGTACATTGTTTAAGGGACCGGCATGATGGAAGAAAATGATTAAAAATAGTAAATTATGTTTATTTGAAAGTGTAACAATGCAAACAGGTTTTCTGTAAGGGGTATGTTTAGGTTTAGGGTTAGGGGATAGAAAATGTTGTTTGGTCAGTATAAAAGTAATAGAAGTCTATGGAAAGTCCCGACAATTCACAGAAACAAGTGTGTGTGTGTGTGTGTGTTGTGTGTTTGTGTATGTATGTGGATATATATAATATATGAGTATGTGTGTGTGTTGTATAAAATTCATTTGATGCACAATTATATTATATAATTATCTACAACCGGATCCCTCGAAGCAGAGAACAGAGAACAGAGGCTGCAGCAGAGAGCTCAAAACCTACTTTTATATCTACTTTTTTGTTGTGAAAGTGCAGCATTAAACTGATGAAGTGCCCTCTTATTATTTATAGTTCAACAAATTCATCATAGTGTTTCTGCACATAAAGCCTCTTCCAGTCCCTATTCACTGTAGATGAAGCCCCTCTCACTTTGATAAGCTTTAGATAAAGCTTCCCACAGATGGCATAAATTAAAAATAAAACCCCTCCCATATGCCATGTCCTGTAGATAAAGCTCCACCCAGTGATTGGGTACTGCAGGCAAAGCCCCACCCAGTGGGCGTGTACTTACGAGATGGCCTCCACCATAGACAGGCCCATCATAATGGAGCAGACCGCATGATCTTCACGATAATCTGGCAAACCGCAGATACAGTAATAACAGTCTCCCAGAATCTTGATCCTTAGCTGGTGGTGTTGCTGTTAAAACACCATGAGAGTGGAAGTTACAGTGTTTTTTGTATCTTTAGTACTGAAAATTTTGTGCACAAATTCCCTATAACATATGAATTTGTACTATTTGTAGCCTTTTCTTTACAAGGTGGACGTACATAAATATGTAAAATATGTGTGTTGGCTGTTTTTACTCACTGCTGCTAGTTTGTCGAAGCGAGCAAAGAGTTCGTTGAGTAGTTTTACAAGTTCTTTTGGAGTCACGGCAGAAGACAGCTGTGTAAAACCTACAATGTCTGCGAAAAGGATACTGCAGAGAGAGTGGAGATGTTAGATCAATACTTCAGTGTGTTTGAAGAGTTTGAACAGCCTTATTCAAAGTCAACATGAAATGAATGAATCTGTAATGTGAAGTATTTGTGAATGAAACATGATATTCAGCAATAAAAAAAATGCTTAGGTTTATTATAGACCTCACTTTGTTCGATGCTACTGGTGCAAGTGTATGTAAATACAGGCAGGTTTACATTCAAAAACATATTTATGTATTTGATTTGCATATAAAATTACCATCCATTTTGAATATACAATTTTAACACAAGCACACTAATAAACTTAACGTGAAGCATATTTGTCAGTCATACATAAATTAAACAGATAAGAAAAAGGTAAGATTTCTACAGTCAAAAAAATCATGGCAGTTTATCATTAACTTTGCATATATTTTATTATATTTAAATAATCTTATTTTCAAAATGCATGCATACAAATAGCTTAGAATCAGCATATATCTTTTTATTGTGAAAACAATTGAATTCATTCAGTAAAAATTATGGCTAGCTATGGAACACATAATTCAATTAGTTAATTCAATTATTAAAAAGAGTTACTAAAACTACAAACCAATCATTTTTGTGACTAAAACAAAAAAAAAAAAGAAGATAAATAATAATAAATATATATATATATATATATTAGGTGGTTGAAAAAAACCCCTTTCCCCCCCCCCCCCCCACGGATTCTAGTATCGATCTTTTCTAGACTATTGGTAGAATACTAAAATCCATATATTTACATCACTAGATGTGTGTTGAGTTTTTTTTCTAAAAGCCGTTAAGGGGGTCATATGATGCTGCTAAAAAGAACCTTATTTGTGTAGTTGGTATAATGAAATGTGTTTATGTGGTTTAAGGTTAAAAAAACATTTTTTTCCACATACTGTACATTTTTTTTTCTCCTCTATGCCCCGCCTTTTTGTAACGCGTCGATTTTTACAAAGCTCATCGGTCTGAAACGCGAGGTGTGCTGTGATTGGCCGAATTCCTCAAGCGTGTGACGGAAATGTTACGTCCCTTACCATATTGTGATGCCTGCGGCAACCACATGTGACGACGCCGGGCTGGACTCCGCTTCGTCCACGGTGAAAGCCGATCCGGTGATCCACAGCGCGAGGTTGATGTATTTCCTCAGCGACCAGCTCGGATCAGTTCTAGGCATGACGAAGCAGATATTGTCCTTTTTTGGAAGGCCAAACAAATTAGTTTTGCTTTCACAATGAAACACAGTGTCTTCACGACATGGCAGCAGCAATAACAAAACTACAGCAAGAATAAAAGTTTCCTTCTTTCTTTGCGTGAACATTTGTTTGGCGTTATTCAAATCTTCCCACATAGTGACGTAGACATGTGTGGTTTGAGTTTGAGCTCCGTCAAGTTAATTCTTTGTCGTCTATTTTTTATCTTAAAATGAATTTTATTCACCATCCTTTTTCAGTTTTATAACGTGTGAATATGTCCCCTATCGTATTCTACAACAAAAACGATCAGAGCGCCTTGTTAGCACTAGTTCTATTTTTGACTTTCCGAGTCCGCTATTAGCATATAGCCCGCTAGCATCGCCAGCGTGGTTGCCGCTAATCTCGCTTACACTAATACTCTATTCACACACATTTCCATTGTTTTACTCACTGTTACTTGCTTTAATGGCGGATGTGTGTCTACCTTTGAGTGCAGGTGAGGACACGTTCGAGCTGCATTCGGTGCAGGTCGAGCTGGAGGCCGTGGAGAAGCAGATCCGGGACCTGGTGGCAAAGCCGACCCCACTGGAGCGCTGTAATGGAGGTCCGGTCGCTGTAAACAGTCCTCAGGTCTGTGTGACGCGCACAAGTGGGTCCGTGGTAAGTATGCAGCGCGCTGCTAACTCTCCCACCACCTCTACTCCGTGTGTTTCTCTGCACAGGCCCGGTGCACCCAGGACGCGATCTTCCCAGATGTCCTTCACTCCGGCGCCGGGACACCACGGACCCTGGGTGCAGCCGCAGCGGAAGACGCGAGCCAGGTCCCGGGCGACGACCTCTCCCCCTCCGCCGCCTCCGGTCTTCGAGATCTCCACCCGGAACCGCTTCGCTCCCCTCCGCGAGACGGAACGCGACGCTGTGATCATCGGAGACTCCATCGTCCGGCACGTCCGTGCTACGTTAGCTGAAGGTAAAGTGGACACTCACTGTTTCCCTGGTGCTCGTGTTCTCGTTGTTTCTGCGCAGATACCCGCGATCCTGAAGTGCGACGAGAGCACTGGAGCGGCCGTGCTTCATGCGGGTGCTTATGACACCAAGCTGCGGCAGACGGAGACGTTGAAGAGGGACTTCAGGAGCCTGATCGAGACGGTGTGCAGCACATCGCCCGTGACGACGATCATTGTGTCAGGACCGCTTCCCACGTATCGACGAGGACATGAAAAGTTCAGTAGACTTTTTGCTTTAAATTAATTGTTATTGTCATGGTGTAAAGAACAGATACTGCTTTTTGTTAATAACTGGAATCTTTTCTGGTAGCGTCCTAGGCTTTTTCGCGCTGATTGCCTGCACCCCAGCAGAGTCGGAGCGGAGCTTATGTCGGACAACATCTCCAGGACGCTGCTCTCCATGTGACTAGTAAGTCAAATCTTAAATAACTGCCTTGATGACTTGTGTTCTACCCGCTTAACTGATAGAAGTACTTGTGCTGTCCAATCTCTAAAATGTGTCTGTTCCCCCGAATAGTGAGGTCAGAATATAAATTTAATGCAGGATCTAGAAAAATCTGATCGTGATTAAACCAGAAAAAAAATAAAATAAATGAACAAAAAACATTTTTAAAGTTTGGGCTCCTAAACATTAGATCACTCTCACCCAAAGCAGTTATTGTAAATGAAATGATCACAGATAATCGTTTTGATGTACTCTGCTTGACTGAAACCTGGCTAAAACCTAATGATTATATTGGTCTAAATGAGTCCAAGCTACTGTTATAAGCATGAGCCTCGTCAGACTGGTCGTGGTGGCGGTGTGGCAACAATATATAGTGATATTCTCATTGTTACTCAGAAGACAGGATACAGGTTAACTCAGGAATACTTCTGCTTAATGTTACACTGTCAGACATGCAAAAGAAATCTATCGTATCTCTTGCTCTGGCTACTGTGTATAGACCACCAGGGCCGTATACAGATTTCCTAAAAGAATTTGCAGATTTCCTCTCAGACCTATTGGTTACTGTTGATAAAGCGCTAATTGTCGGAGATTTTAATATTCACGTTGATAATACAAATTATGCATATGTGAACTTGCGTTTACAGACCTAATAAACTCTTTTGGAGTCAAGCCAAAATGTCCCGGGCCCCTCATCGTTTTAATCATACGCTAGATTTAATTATACTGCATGGAATTGATCTTACTGATATAGACATCGTACCTCAAAGTGATGATGTTACTGACCTTTTTTCCTTGTATCGTGCATGCTGCGTATTACTAATATTAACTATATGGCTCCGCGTTATCGTCCGGGCAGAACTATTGTTCCAGCCACCAAAGACAGATTCACAAATAACCTGCCTGATTTATCTCAACTGCTCTGTGTACCCATACGTACATATGAACTAGATGAAATGACTAGCAACATGTGCACTATCTTCTCTAATACATTAGAAGCTTGTTGCCCCCATCAAATTGAAAAGGTTAGAGAAAAACGTACTGCGCCATGGTACAACAGTAATACCCATTCTCTCAAGAAAAAACTCGTAGTCTTGAGCGCAAATGGAGAAAAACTAACTTGGAAGTTTTTAGAATTGCGTTGAAAATCAGTATGTCCAGCTATAGACAGGCTCCAAAAGCTGCCAGGGCCGAGCATATATATAAACTCATAGAGAATAACCAAAACAATCCTAGGTTTTTCTTTAGCACAGGGCTAGGATTACCAAATACAGACGTCACCCCCCAGCCGATCTAAATATTCCCTCACAGTTTAATAGTACTGACTTTATGAATTTCTTCACTGATAAAAATAGATAACATCAGAAATACAATAACAAACGTAGATTCTACAGCGTATAATACTTCAGCGTCATTCATCCGGACCAAAGATAAACTGCAGTGCTTTACAGCTCTAGGACAGGAATAGCTAATTAAACTATCACTGCATCTAAACCAACAACATGCCTGTTTCATCCTGTACCCCCTAAATTACTGAAAGAGTTGTTACCTGTAGCAGAAGAACTGCTTCTTAATATTATTAACTCGTCGTTGTCTTTAGGTCACGTCCCAAAACCATTCAAGCTGGTGGTTATTAAGCCTCTTATTAAGAAACCACAACTAGATCCTAGTGAACTGGCAAATTACAGACCCATTTCAAATCTTCCGTTTATGTCTAAAATTTTAGAAAAAGTTGTGTCTGCTCCATTGTGCTCCTTCCTGCAAAAAAATGATCTCTATGCAAATTTCAGTCAGGTTTCAGGGCCCCACCATAGCACAGAAAACTGCACTGCAGTTGTTAAAATTACAAATGACTTGCTTCTTTACTTCAGACCAAGGCTGTTTCTCATTGGTCTAGTTTTACTTTGATTCTTAGTGCTGCATTCGATCGAAGACATGACTACTCATAGATCGATTACAAAACTATACAGGTATTCAAGGGCAGGCTTTAAGATGGTTTAGATCCTACCTGTCCGATCGCTACCACTTTGTTTATTTAAATGGGGAGTCATCTCAATTATCACCAGTAAAATATGGAGTGCCACCAGGATCTGTCCTAGGTCCTCTGCTATTTTTCGATATACATGTTGCCCCTTGGTAATATTATTGGAAAATATGGTATTAGTTTCCACTGTTATGCTGATAATACTCAATTATGTATCTCAACAAGACCAGATGAAATTTCTAAATTTTCTAAGCTAACAGAGTGTGTTAATTTTAAAGATTGGATGACCAATAATTTTCTTCTATTAAATTCGGATAAGACAGATATATTACTTATTGGACCAAAAGACAGTACGCCGTATCTCGTGGATTACAATTTGCAACTAGACGGATGCACGGTTACTTCCTCTACAGTCAAAAATTTGGGTGTTATATTAGATAGCAACTTGTTCATATTTCCCATGTTACAAAAACAGTGTTCTTCCATTTTAGAAACATTGCCAAGTTACGAAACCTGATACCTGTTTCTGATGCAGAAAAGCTAGTTCATGCATTCATGACCTCTATACTGGACTATTGTAATGCACTGCTAGTTGGTTGTCCTGCATCTTCAGTAAACAAGCTAAAGGTAGTCCAAAATGCAGTGGCTGGAGTCCTTACCAGGTCAAGAAATATGATCATATTACCCCAATTTTACAGTCTCTGCACTGGCTTCCTATTAAGTTCCGTATCAGTTACAAAAATATTATTACTTGCCTAGAAGGCTTTTAATGGGTTAGCTCCTGCGTACCTAAATAGTCTTCTACCAGGCTACAATCCATCACGCTCCTTAAGGTCGCAAAATTCTGGACTTTTGTAGTACCTAGGATAGCAAAGTCCACTAAAGGAGGTAAGCTTTTTCGCATTTGGCTCCCAAACTTTGGAATAGCCTTCCTGATAACGTTCGGTGTTCAGATACACTCTCTCTGTTTAAATCTAGATTCTAGATCTAGACATCTCTTTGGCCAAGTATTCAAATAATGCATCTCATTATCTTTTACTGCAGTCATAATCTTTTTCTGCAGTTATATCTAATCAAATGCACCTTATTATTCGTTAGTTTGGGTTAAACAAATCATTTTTGCTTGGTTGAAACAGCAGCTACACTAATTATGTCTCCATTTGTTTCTCTGTTTTTGCCTAGGATTTACACAAGCTTCAGTCTGGATTCAGAACACCTGAGAAGAGATGATGCACCTCCTCAGAGGACCTCAGATGATGCCAACAAACTACGACCATTTGCTATGAGTTTGATTGCATCATATAATAATTGGTGTTAATATTATTCATCATCTGTTTTATTACGTCTTATATTGATATTTCCGTTCTGCTGGTTCGTCTGGTCAAAGGAGAACTGGCCCCCCGACTGAGCCATGGTTTCTCCCAGGTTTTTCTCCATTTCTGTCACCGATGGGAGTTTTGGTTCCTCGCCACTGTCACCGTTGTTTTGCTTAGTTGGGGACACTTCATTTCCATCGTTATCGTTGACATGATTGCAAAGATACTATTTAAACTGAGCTGGATGTTGACATCACTGATTTCAATGATGACCTGTCTTTAACTGAAAAATTTGTGTTTACTATTGTCATTTTTGCATTATTGACACTATTTTCCTATTTAATGCTGTGAAGCTGCTTTGACACAATCTATATTGTATGAAGCGCTATTTAAATAAAGGTGACTTGACTTGACTTGACATGTGGGCGTGTTAGAATGAGCCGTTTTAGGTAGGTGTGGCTGACTCTTAATTTTATAAAGAATATCTCTTTGGTTTGAGACTTTAGTCTTTGCAACTTTACAGATCTCTTTATGCACCAAGAGCTTGTAACACTCCAAAGAGAAAGTAAAAATTGAAATTGCATCATATGACCCCTTTAATGCACGGCAAGCCATTGATTATCCCACTTATTCCATGTTCATTTGCCAGTATTGACAACTTAAAACTGTTTATGATGTTAGCAGCGCAATATTTAACCGGAATGGTAAAAATGACGGTTATTTTCGTCAGTTACGGCTTGTTAGCTCTAGCTTTCTGCCCACTTCAAATCAGATACAGAGATGAAATAGTGCGGTAAGACCAAATTTATTTGAATGAATTATAGCATGTATTTCAGTTAATTATCGATCGATCGTTTGAGAGAGAGATGACAGTTGTGTGTGTGAATTACCAGTGTGTCTCTCTTAAACTATGAAGCTGTTTAGTTACTTCGATTTTACCTCGTCAACCTTCTATGGACAACTTGGCAATTGAATCGCCATTGGCTAGTAAATTGTTTAGTTTTACTCGCCAGACCGATAATATTGATATACTGTATAAACCTGGTTATTGCATATTCAACAGCCTTCTTTTATTCGCCTATCAGAATCGTATCTGTATCTACATTGATTTTTGATTGACAAATATGCAGATATATACTGAATGAGTCAATGGACAAATCTGAGTGAGTCTTTTGGTGAACAGACTCAAAAGAATCACTGAGGTGAATCAAAATCAAGATGCGCTTAATAATAAATGAAGACAGGATAACAATCATGGAGTGACCATGAGTGGAGGACAGATAGATTGAGTGTTTTACCTGACGTTTTCGTGGCGGTACATGTACATGGTGTTGAACTGCTGAGCATCTGATTTCTGATTGGCTTCTTTCTTCATGCCCTGAAGCATCTCATCTGCTATGTGCTTCGGCAAGATGGACAACAGCAATTCCTCCTATGCATGCGCAAAAAACATATATATCAAAATATGTATCTACATGGTTGCGATTATGCACTTTTATTATCAATAATATAACAAATAAAGAATTGCAATGTCTTAGCTTATGAATATTCATCAGATCTTGTGATATTTGTATGTATATTTCTAATTTAGTGGAGGTGTATATCTAAAGTCTGAAATATTGTCCTCGCTCTAGTTCACGAGCAGAAGAGCGATGTGGGATTTCGGGAGTTTGATCGCAGAGTGCATTTGTCTCTTGATGCCGTTGCCATAGTGAGTTAAACCTGTCATCCGCGCTCTGATTGGCTGGATGCACACAACTCCCAGAAGCCCCCACTGCTGCTATGGCATTCTGGGATTGACAGGGTCTCTGGAGACTATGTGACAACATGAGCAGGACAGACAGAAAGAGATGCTGACAGAAACCACTGTACAGATAGATTGGTGTTAGCGATTAAGGATTCCATTATCACTTAATAGCCATATGTTAGGAGTTATTTACAGTAAAGAGCTATTGCTGTTACCTTGCTCCTCAAGACAGTGTTTTTTTTTTCTCATGCAAAGGCAAATTAGCAAACTGAATTCTTTTCTGGATGCTCAAAGTCTCTCTTTTGCCCTGTAGTTTGGTGTGTGATTTCTTTGTGATATAACTCAGGGGATAAAGCTTTGTGAATATGGCTCCTTGACCATACACAACTAACCTCCACTGGGACAATATGAGAATTCGCCAAATCTATTGAAGAGCCAAGAGGACGCTAATGGGGTAGAGAGATTTTGTCATACCAACAAGGTATACTTTAAAGAAAGAAAAAAAATGAATGCATATTTTGTCAAAAAATGTTCTGTAAATATTATGAAATAAACTGGAACATGCTCTAATTTGGTGTACATTTGTCTGATTTGGTGAGTATTGCTAAAATTATCCACAAATTATGCTTTTCACTCAAAATCTGAGGTGCATAAACTCAGACCAATGAAGCCTATGATCATTAAGTCATGACCCCACCCCCCCACAACAAAATTATACTGACTCCAAGCGTGTGAATAGTATAGTTATAATGTTACATAAACAGGTTTTTATTTCAGAATAAATGCTGATCTTTGGATCTTCTGTCTAACAAAGAATCCTGAAGCAAAAATGTTACTCCCTGTTTTACATATTGATAATAAGTATATAATAACTTTTTGTAAAAGTGTTCCTTGAACAGCCAATCGATATTAGAATGATTTCTGAAGGATCTGTGACACGGAGACGGAGTAATGATGCTGAAAATTCAGCTTTGATCACCGGAATAAATTACATTTCAATATATTCAAATAGACAGCAGTTATTTTAAATAGTAAAAATAATTCAAAATTTTACTGTTTTTGCTGTATTTTTGATCAAATAATTGCAGGCTTGGTGAGCAGAAGAGAACTATTTAAAAAAACACTAAAAATCTTACTGTTCAAAAAATGTTGACTGGTAGTGTACAGTATATGCATGGACATTTTGATTTCTTTTTTTTTTTTTTTATTCGACCAAAGTATGTTTTATGATGACTCATATAGATAACTTGAAAGAGTCCTCTCTCTCTCTCTCATCCACTGCCTCATCTCTCTCATCTCTCTCTCTCTCTCTCTCTTTAATTCATTCAACTGATATCAACAGAGTTGGTTTTGTCAAAGTGCTGTTTTAAAACTCTCATCTGTTTTCCCCTAATTCCCCCACCCCACTTCCGACCCTTTGTGTCATTTCTCTGTCACATGCATACATGCTCAGAGAGAGATGCACTTCTCTCAAGTTCACAGGATGGCCCGCCCATCCGCTCAAAACCACATGCTCTCCGTGAAGAGCTCAGTACTCTCTCTTTCTCTCTTTCTTTCTCCTTTTCTCTTTTTTCTCTCTCTCTCTCTTTCCTTTTCTTTCTTGACAGACTCACACAAACAAACACATCACACAGGCAAATTCCTCCACCTCAAACAAATGTAGGTTTTAGGGGGACTAATTAAAATTTTATCACAAAGGGAAATCAAAGCCAAGTTGATTTATGAATCATAATTAATTTCAAACATTACTATAAGTACAAGCTCTATTTTTTTCATTGCTTTGGGGAAGTTAATAAGATTGACCTAAATCGTTTTTTTTTTTTTTTACCAATATTTATGCCTAAATCTGTAATATTTAACTGTTGTGAACAGGGGAAAAAATATATCTAAAATTTCCACACACAAAAAAAAGCATTCAAAGCCGTTTTTCACCTTTTGTCTTACGTTCATGGGAAAAAAACACAGAAACAACTTGATAGACTATGATAAGAGTTCAGTGTTAGTGGTAAACACAAATATCTCTTTTCTGAAGTGTTGCTGCTGTCATCTTCACACTTTTCTTAAGGCCTTACACTAAATAACGAAAGTTCTCAAAAGTGAACAATTGGATAAATTCTGAAACGTTTTGTGAAGGCGGCTTGGCGTATACATGCATTAGTATCACCATGGATTTAAAAAAAAATCAACATATGCACACACTTCTCATGGCCAAAAATATGTGGAATCCAAAAACCACATCAATAGGTGCTTGTTGAATATTTAATTCTAAATCCATTGGCGTTAATAGTGAGTTGGTCTTACCTTTGCTGCTGTATCTGGGAAGACTTTCCACTAGATGTTGGAGCGGCTGAGGTGATTTGCCGCTTTTCAAGCACAAAAGTAGCAATGGTATCAAAAGGTCCTTGAATCACAGTCAGCATCTAAATTCATCCCAATTCATTCAGTGGTGTTCATGTTTGGGCTTTTTGCTGAACAGTCACTTTCTTTCACACCGGTAAATAATATCTTTATGGTCGTCACTTCTATGCCCAGGCATATTGTCATACTGGAACAGGAAAGGTACACAAAAATGTGCATGCTGCATGATTGATTATATGCACCTGCTAGTAATGGGGCCAGGTGAAATAGCCAAACCAGTTTTTTTTTAATTAAAAGGTCGTAGGGGGGTGGGTGGGGTGGGGGGTGGGGGGGGGGAGGGGTGGGGTGGTTGGTGTGTTTGGTTACTCCTTTTATAACACTTATTATTGAAAAATGAAACAAAAAGAAGCATGATTTTACATCTGAGATGAAACCATATACTTCGTTTAATGAATCCATTTGCTTGCTTGGTAATATATACCTATATCCTTTTTTAAAGACATCTAATGGTACATCTTTAAACCTTATACCCCTAAATGCTACATATATACTTAATGTAACATATTCGTACGTTACAAGTACTATTAGTACCAAAGTGTATATACTAGCTTGTGAAAGTAACCCCCACCAGTGACAGTTTTGTACTTTTTTCTGAGATGTACTGTTTTCATCTCATACATCACTCTCAGAAAAATAGGTACAAAAGCTGTCACTGGGGTGGCACCTTATCAAAAGGTACTGTACATACACTCTAGGTATAAATGTGCACCTACAAGTTACTAAAATGGGCTGAATAAGTTACAAAGGTGTACCTTTTGAAAGAGTACCACCCCAGTGCCAACTTTCTGAGAGTGTTCAAAAAGCTTTGTGAGATCTTTTTTTTAAAGCAAACATTCAATGCTACTTACACTATACAGTAGACCTAAAAATAAAAGCACGTTTGAAAATGCATAACAAGAACTATAAAATATGTTGCATGTTTTGTTTTGCCGTTGAGCTTTGGCCTGCCAACCATGTTCAAAAATAAACTGACTGCATGCTATCTAACAATATCTCTATGCATCTATCCGTTTCCTTAATATCATGCAGTTTAACTAGCCAAGCAGTTTAAGTAAGCAACATACAACATCTCACGCTTAATCCAATTTGCTTCTGTAACCCTGTGTATCCCACATTTTCCACTAGATGGCCAGGAAGATCACAAGAACAAGCTCTTTCACCATCCATATGCAACACACAACATTCAGTGCAGATAATAAGTAACGCTTTACTCCAAGGAGTATAGATAGATAGATAATACATTGGATTTCCCCTGTAAGTGCCCATTTTTCTTGCATGTAAAAAAAAACAAATGAGTTTGATAGTACACTCCAGGATCAAACAGAGCAGGGATCAAACAGCAGGGAGCAGAAGTGAATCTGTTTGTGCAATGAGCCAATCAGAGCAGAGCGAGACATCGACGTGGAGCATGAGGCTGTGACCTGCGTTTGAACTGCTGACCTATGTAACTCACTCCTATTGATGACGGGACACGCACTACCACACTTACAACATAACGCTTCAGCAAGCACAGCGAGGCCCTGGGCGAGAGGGACGGAGAGGGGCAAGAGGGGGGAAATGGGAAAGGAAAGGATGTAAGAGTTTTTTGTAGTGTTTTACACTGAAATGAAGCAGAGTCACTCTTCTCTACATCTCTTGCCTGGCGACAGGGAAATGAGACCTGTGTGGTAAGAAATATCAACAAAAAGTATAAAGGAAAAGATCATGTGTAGCGTTGATGACGAGTCATCTGTTATTGATAAGTGAGTCGATTATTTTCAGGATCAGTTATTCATCCATGACCGATGTTCCCTTGACCTCAATTACACAACTAAACACAACAGTGGCAAGAGAGGTGTTTAAAGATTTTTGGCCATTTCCTGGTTTGCTCAAAATAAATGACAAAATATTCTATGTACAGCTTGTACTACATTTAATATGTTATGCAGTGCACTGGAAAAAAGTGATTTTGTTTTCCAAAATACCTGACATAATTTTGCTTCTCAAGTAAATGGTTCTTGATTTAGGAATATTGAAATATTTGTACTGGAAAACAAGACAAACATACTAAGTAAGACAATCACTTTCGGCACATATCATGCCGGAAATGTTGCACAATGCACTTGTATGAAAGAAACCTCCTCATGCTCAAACCTTTGCCCAGGTGACCCCATTTTTCTGCTAACAATATGACCTCATCAAAGACATTTTATATTGCAGTACGCATGCCTCTTATTTGCAATATCCACAAATCACACAACAAGAAACAAGCATCCTATCACATTAACATGTCAGCTGCACAATTTCTAAATCTAAATCGTTGGTTTCTGAAGTAGATTCGAGGTCTGGTCCATAGATGAAATCAATATCTGTGGAAACCATAGTGTTTTCATTAGGCTTTGTGGTGACACCTCGCAAGCTCTGTGGTTTTTGCGCAAACCCCCTGTCCTTGTTGGTGACACTAGTATGCATAGAGTTAGAGTTAGTGTGACCATGAGTTTCTTTCCACTAACAGGAAGAGTGACTCACAGTCCCCAGTCATGGCTGCAAAAAAACAGTATTGCAAACTGAATTATTACATATTTCTCTCTCATTTTTTTCTCTTATTTTAAAAACTTTTAGCAATCAGCCAGATGTTTTTGTAAGTTGGCTTCATTTGCTCTTGTGACTGGCATCGCGGCGATATCTGTCAGGATGCATTTCAGCTCAGTTTTTGGCTGGCATGTAGCGCAACTTAGCAGCGCTCATCATTAGCTGTTGCCGCATGGCAAACGGGTGGCGCAGACCTTTTTTTCCATGCGGCAGTATCACAGCTCCGATCTGTCACCCTTTGCTCGCCTTAATGTGTGAAAGTAAGACGTGTTGCGCCTATTAGCACTTTCTGGCAGGCTGGCATGCTGATCTGTCCTCCCTGGGGAGCCAGGCAATATGGTGGCCCGCACTCTGGGCCTGCCAGACAGGGTGCCCACTGTCACTCCACATCAGCTTGACATTAACTTCCCAGTCAGGCAGATATAATCACACACACACACACACACACACCACACAAAGCAAACAACATAAAAATTGATGGGGCATTAATTCCTCCAAACACGGTTTCATACAACAAAGTTAGGTTCTAGGATATACTAAGGGCATTACATTTGTTTCTTTTACATTTCTATGAAACGCTCATGCATTATGTTACATAACTATATACTAACTCTATACATAACTAAATATTTTCCCCCATTAAAAAAGTAACAAAAATTTAATAAAATTATTTAATAAAATATTATACTAACATCTATTTTAGTTAGCTTTGAATCACAGACCACAAACACTGCTTAGTTAAAAAGTTTTTTTTTTTTCTACCCTATAATTAGTGGACACTTTCATCTTTGAATCACTGCATCATGCTGACTGCTAAAAGATGATTTTTACAACAACAACCAAAACACATTTTTCCCCACGTGCTAGGGGGCCGTACCATTGTTTTTCACATACGGACTCACACAAAATATAATATCTTATATAATAATATATAACTATTATTCTTGTCATACTCGATTGCTTCTTTCTTTATAGTACTACTCAACAAATGTAAAAAACCTATCTATATATATTATATATATCTCTCACAATATTTGGAAATACACCTCCGTTTTTACATTTATCCTTTGAATTTAGTCAAGAGGTTCATCTGAACATGTCATACGAATTCCAACCTCTTGTGTCCAAAAATAAGATTTTATTCATTTTGGCCCAGTTTTTATTAATTTGTCCCTTCAATTAGTTTAATCATGGGCCATGCTGTCTAATTCACTCTGTTGTTTTGATTTTAATTTAATAGTGGTCATGATTTAACTAAAATGAGGGAACAAATGAATAAAACATGGCCCCGATTTAATTAACCCCGCCTTGAGTTAAAACTATTACTACTTTTTTTTACATTTGCCTCATCTTAATTTTGCTGTTGCAGGATTTTTGTTCTTTGCTAATCAAACCATTGTTTATAAATTCACTAAATAAAAAATAATAATTTTAAATAAAAAAAAAACATTTATCTAACCTTTAAATTGTGTACTATTGATTTCTTTTGCAAATAATTCACATAATAAAAAATGGTGTGAAAATGCTATAGCACATTTAAGATCTATGTACTCCAAATCAGAGTTCATGGTGTTTGAGTCAGTGGTGTGAAAAGGTTAAGTACCTGCCAGTGAGGTTAGCGACCCGGAACTCAGCATGCAAGACCGGATCGTGAACTGCTACTGAGCAGAAACACTCAACGGATCTCCAGTAACATTAGTGGAAAGGTCAAGAGTGGAAAAACGTCAAATAACATCATCTTCCAACACCATTTGACCTAACGCATCGGGAGTCACTTTAAAAGGCCACAAATATTTTGCATTTGCTGACAGCGCCACATATGCGATTCACAGGTTTGTTTATTAATCACATCGTGGTGCACGCAGACTCTCTAAAAGATCAAAAAATTGAGTCGTATGTGGTGATAAAGCAACTCAAATAATCCCCACGCTTGTCATGTGCTATCTTGTTTATCTGATGTTACACTTCCTTCCAGTGATCCCCAGTGGGCAGTTGAGGTATCATAGCCTGGTGCCAGGGATTGGTTGGTTTTTGACCTGAAATTAATTTAAGATTAAGAGAGCTAGATAGGTAGCAGAGATGAAGGGATGCTGGGAGCGGAAGCGTGAGGGGGCAGGGCTGTCTGCCGATCTGTCACAGCTCCACGCCTGGATGCTCAAGTTCATATTAGCAGTGGCGAGACAAAGGGGTGACACGTCCCAGGGGCCGGCGCAGACACATATGCACGCAAAACCTCCACACATTGACACAAGCACACACACAATCCACATAAAGCCACCTAAATATTCCTACAGGGTTGAGAGGGTCAGTTTCAGGGTGCAGTTGTGATTCATGATTCATTGTGATGAACTGAATCAATTAACTTGACCCTTACTGGACACATTCAATGTTTAAATTCATTCACACAGATATGCAAGTAAAAAAATCAGGTTGGTGAAGCAGCTGGGATGATGTGTTCAGGAACGAAGGAACAATGAGCGCATCGCATACACATAAATGTGCATACACACAGACACACACATATCATCTCATACAAGTCAACTCCCTAAAAAAAGTAGTATGATTTAATAGTTTATCCTTTAAAACAGAAAAATCTGTAATAGTGATATACATTTTTATTACTATTATTTTTGTATTATGTTCCAGATCAAACTGACCCTAATTTAATTCAATACAATTCACCAAAAATCACACCATGCAAAGTTAACATTAATACATTAAAGGGATAGTTCACCAAAAAATGAAAATTCTGTCATTAATTACTCACCCTCATGCCGTTCCAAACCTGTAAGACCTTCGTTCGTTTTTGGAACACAAATTAAGATATTTTTGGTTTGAAATCGAGCGCTTTTCTTACCCTGCATAGATAGGAAAGGTAGTTAGGACTTTGTTAAAATAGTCCACGTGACATCAGTTGTTCAAAAGTAATGTTATGAAGCTATGAGAATACTTTTTGTGCGTAAAAAAAAAAAACTTTATTCAACGATTTCTTCTCTTCTGGGTCAGTAAGTCTCTGCCTACCGTTCACAAGAGTACCATAACGCATGCGTGTGGTGCTGCTGATGCAGGAGCCGGTGTTCTGACTTAGAACATGCATGTGCTGTGCCTTGTTTACAAGCAGAGGAATACACACACATTTTTGTTTTCTTTGCGCACAGAAAGTATTCTTGTAGCTTCATAACATTATAGTTGAACCACTGATGTCATATGGACTATTTTAACGATATCCTTACTACCTTTCTGGGCTTTGAACGTGGTAGTTGCATTGCAGTCTATGCACGGTCAGAAAGCTCTCGGATTTTATAAAAAAAAATCCTAATTCGTGTTCCGAAGATGAACGAAGGTCTTACGTCTGGAAAGACGTGTGGGTGAGTGATTAATGACAGAATTTTCTTTTTCTGCATCAAGAGCATTCAATTAACTGCAAAGGATTCGATTTTTTGATCTTACAGATTAGCTTTAAATGTTTGGGTTGTTTTTGACCTTTTCTGGGAGTGTTTGTGGAAACTTAATACACAATAACATTTACCAACATGCAGTGTAGAGGTTTACATTACAGAAGGCTGTGCTGTGGCATTTGCTGTGTCAGTCAGTGGTGTCTGTGTGATATTTATACTAGGCTACAGTAAGTGTATTTGTGAGATGCAGGGCTGGCAGCCGGCTGTGACTACATTCCACTACAGCAGCAGGAGATTTTCCAGTGGACTTCAGAGCGCTCTCACACTCACACAAACACAAACACACACATTTATGGTCAGATGATTTATAATCCATTTTTATAATACACAAACTAATATTTATAAAACACACAGCATAGAAATACAGTCTGGTTTAAAGGCCCCAAAATGCTGCACATAAAAAAAAGAGTGTCAGGATTTAATTTACACTATAAATTTATATTTGAATAAATACATTACCATGCCAACAATATTCATTTCACATTACAACTTATAATTTTTAAGCGTTTCTAAAGGAAAAGTTCACTCAGAAATTCCAGAATTTGCTGAAAGTGTTCTCACTCTCAAACCATACAAGATGTATTCCGCTTCTTCCACAAACAGACGGATAATTTTAGCCATTACTTCACTTGCTCACTAATGGATCTTCTGCATTGAATGGGTGCCGTCAGAATTAGAGTCCAAACAGCTGATAAAACATCCACAATAATCCACAAGTAATCCACACCACTCTCATTCTGACGGCACCCCCCCCCCATTCCCTGCGAGAGGTCCATTGGTAAGGCAATTGATATATGTTCCTTTCTAATCTAGATCTGTTCCAATGAGGAAATAAACTCATCTATATCTTGAATGGCCTGGGGGGGTGTAAATTGTAAACAAATTAGTATTTTTGGTTGAACTGTTTCTTTAAGTATCTAAATGTATTGTACACTCATATAGGCTCTATATCCTTTTAGATCTCCATCTGGACAGCTAAACAGATGGGTAAAGTGGATGTGGAATTACAGAGTCTCCGTCAATGGGATTACACAGGTTTATTCCATCTTCATTGAGATCCCATCAGGTTAATCGTGACACAAAATCTTCATTCAGAAAAAGTGAAATTACAATCTAAAAAAACTGAAACTATAACAAGGCTTAAATAGAGCTACATTACCTTTAGTGTTATGGGAGCATTTACACACTGTGAATACACTTCCGCAC
>JADLZN010001341.1:0-82295 GCA_018155175.1 Sinocyclocheilus anophthalmus | reverse complement strand
CGACTTGCTTGAGAGTAAGCATCCTGATTTTCAGTCGCATGACTGAGCGGTTCAAATGACGTAGGTCTAAAATGGGATGCAACCCCCCCATGCTTCTTCTGAACTATGAAGTACCGGCTGTAGAACCTGGACTGCCTCACATGAGGAGGGACCAGTTCGATGGCCTCCTTCCTCAACAGAGTGACTACTTCTTGTTCCATGACCAGAGCCTGCTTGAGGCCCACCAGAGTGGGAATGACCCCATTGAAACAAGGCGGAGGAGAACCGAACTGGATTCTGTAGCCTCTCTCTACAGTGTGCAGGACCCACTGAGACACGTTTGGCAGTAGTTTCCACGCTGCCAAATAGTCTACTAAGAGAATCAGTCTCTCGAGACTGATCTCTGGTGTAATGCGGGCAGCCAGCTCGCAGGGAACAACCGAACCTGCTGCTCTACAGACCTCCGCGGAGGTGGCGAGCCTTTTAGCACCGCTACATTGCCGGGCGGTAACTGAAAGAAACACTCGCCGGAGACCGCTGCACCCTGGAACACAGCAGGGTTGGCAGACCAACCTCCTGAGGGCACTGAGGAGAGACGGACACGACGTGTCAATGCGGTGTAACCCCCGCTGCACACCCCCGAGGACCCCTCAGAGTCCCTGGGCCAGTTGGCGTCAGGACTTGTTTGCAGGGACTTCTTTGTCTTAAGTATGGTCCACAGATCCGGCTTAGACTTCGAGGCCCCCGACCTAGAGCGTCGCCTCGACCCACTGTCTCGACACGGGGGAGTACGTGAAGCCACGATCTGTTTTTGTGCGTCCCTGTATGAGGAGCTGGTACCCGGCTGGGGCTGCTCCCACCCAGCAGCCCCCATAGCTATAGAATGGCGAGGGAGAAACCGCTGGAATGCCACCACCTGTTTACGGGCCTCCTGGTACCAGTTGACGACCGAATTGACGGCATCGCCAAACAGGCCAGAAGGCGTAAGCGGGGCGTCCATTTGATAGACCTTGTCTCTCTCTCTTTCATATCGGACAAAGTCGCCATAACTGCCTCTCCCGCTGTATATACAGTGGGTACGGAAAGTCTTCAGACCCCCTTAAATTTTTCACTCTTTGTTATAGTGCAGCCATTTGCTAAAATAATTTAATTTAATTTTTTTTCCTCATTAATGTACAAAAAGCACCCCATATTGACAGAAAAACACAGCATTTTTGACATTTTTGCAGATTTATTAAAAAGAAAAACTGAAATATCACATGGTCCTAGTATTCAGACCCTTTGCTCAGTATTTAGTAGAAGCACCCTTTTGATCTAATACAGCGACAGAGTCTTTTTGGGAAAGATGCAACAAGTTTTTCACACCTGGATTTGGGGATTTCCTCTGCCATTCCTCCTTGCAGATCTCTCCAGTTCTGTCAGGTTGGATGGTAAACGTGGTGGACAGCCATTTTTAGGTCTCTCCAGAGATGCTCCATTGGGTTTAAGTCAGGGCTCTGGCTGGGCCATTCACGAACAGTCACAGAATTGTTGTGAAGCAACTCTTTCGTTATTTTAGCTGTGTGCTTATGTCATTGTCTTGTTGGAAGGTAAACCATCGGCCCAGTCTGAGGTCCTGAGCACTCTGGAGAAGGTTTTTTCGTCCAGGATATCCCTGTACTTAACTGCATTCATCTTTCCCTCGATTGCAACAAGCCGTCCTGTCCCTGCAGCTGAAAAACACCCCCACACAGCATGATGCTGCCACCACCATGCTTCACTGTTTGGACTGTATTGGACAGGTGATGAGCATTGCCCGGTTTTCCCTGTCCTCCACACATACCGCTTAGAATAAGGCCAAAAAGTTTTCTACTTGGTCTCATCAACCCGAGAATCTTATATTCTCCACCATCTGGAGTCCCCATGCGGGTTTTCCATATGTTTCGCTTGCACTGAGAGAGCTCCGTCGGGCCACTCTTTCTGCCATAAGCCGCCCCGACTGGTGGAGGGCTGTGCATGGATTGGGTTACTTTCTACAACTTGTCTCCCTCGTCCCACTGAAGCATACTCCGGGCTCAGCACAGTGATCTTTGGGTCTTCTTTACCTCTACTCTACCAAGGCTCTTCCACCCCGATCCTGCTCATTGGGCCGACTGACCAGCTCTAGGAGGTTCTGGTCGTTACCCACTTCTTCCCATGTAAGGATTATGGTGGCTCACTGTGCTCGGCTGGTGGGGGGTGAGACCTAGGGGTGTGAGGGGGTCTGCAGCCGAATTTTTTTTTGTAACCTTGGCCAGATCTGTGCCTTTTTCCACAATTCTGTCTCTGAGCTCTTCATGCAGTTCCTTTGACCTCATGATTCTCATTTTCTCTGACATGCACTGTGAGCTGTAAGGTCTTATATAGACAGGTGTGTGGCTTTCCTAATCAAGTACAGTCAGTATAATCAAACACAGCTGGATTCAAATGAAGGTGTAGAACTATCTCAAGGATGATCAGAAGAAATGGTCAGCACCTGAGTTAAATATATGAGTGCACATGAATACTTAGGACCATGTGATTTTTCAGTTTTTCTTTTTTAATATATCTGTAAAAATGTCAACAATTCTGTTTTTTTTTTTCTGTCAATATGGTGTGGCTGTGTGTACATTAAGGAGGAAAAAAATAACTTAAATGACATTATTATCAAAGGGCTGCAATAGGGGTTAAGATTTGAAAAATTTTACAGGGGGGTCTGAATACTTTCCGTTACCCACTGCGTAAAAATGCCAATAGACCCTTGCCAATGGGAAACGGCCGGGTATCCATCTATTAGTAGGCTGGCGGAGAGCAGATCGCGGTGTTCTCCTGAGCTCTGGTAATATCACTCCGAATTTTACTGTCTCACCCTCTCGTCTAGCTCTGTACAGCAGGATCGGCCATTGGTATACGCCTGAACAAACACCGCCATGGATGGGCAGAATCAATACACGCAGTGCTCAGCGCTCCAGCCTTTTCTACCCAGGGCAATCTCTTGGCGTAACCGCGCTCAATTAATCTCCAAATGCCACAATATGCCAAATAAATTCGGAGGCGGGAAGTAAAGTGGTCTGGGCTGATGAACGGTCTTTCCAATCCCCGGCACGACTTTGATACCTCGGTGTGGAGGTCGGGGAAAAAGGCAGGTTCCTGCGAGGAGGTGGTGGCTTAACACGCAGAAAACGCTCATCCAATTTACTCTTCTGCGGCTCAGCCATTTTCTCAGTGGGCCAATCGATATTTAACTTGGCCACAGCATGAGTTACCACCTCCAAAAGCTCCTCATACTGAGGCGATTGAGGGGGCGAATCCTCGTCAACGCCCACCACATCAACCTCCTCGGAAGAAGACAGGCTGCCTGTACCCCCGCTCCTTGGCGAAGTAACCGCAGCGCGGGCTTCCAATTCCGGCAAGCGAGAGCTGAAAAAAAAAAAAAATCTGCGGTGAGGAAGAAGATAACTGGACCGCCTCTAGTCTCGCATTTTCCTCCTCCAGTTCCAGCTGCGAACACCCTGAGCTGTAACACCACTGCCCTCCTTGGCGGTGACCCGGCACCCGCATTGAGAACGCTAAGCGAGGCCACCGTTCACTACAAAGAAGTGCCCAGTTCTGGGAGCGGCCGTAACTCAATCCAGAAAGATGCGCAATTAGATGTGGGCAGAAATACAATCAGTCTCATCTCAAGAGCCGACTCAGCATGCTCCACTCCCAGGCAGACAATGCACAAGCTGTGTGTATCCCTACCTGTAATGAAACGCCTGGGGACAGGGAGTAAACACGTCTGAAACATGCTGCCCACAAAACTTCCCCCTTAACTGGTGTTTTCTTTTTTCATGTGCTTTTGACATTGTATCTATATATTTTTTTTATTTTCTATGGGACAGACAACACCATGTAAGACTCACAACTGACACACTCACAGAGCGCTTGCTGAATGACAGAAAGCTGATGCTGGCTCCGCCGTACGTGCTTTTATAGCTTTCTGGTCATTACGTCACCTGCCCGTGACGTCTCTCTCATCTATTGGTCTGATTACACATGAGGTTCAGAGCCGGTCACGCTGAAGGCATTCCCGAAGTGTCCTCTGATGCAGCTCGAGTTCCCTCGAGGAACCAGGGTGGAGCCGGCGAAGCAGGGAGCCGGAGTGGGGCCAGCTGAGCAGGCCGAGCTGAGGACCACCACGGCGGAGCAGACGGGACCAGCGGAGTAGAAGACCACCAGGCCAGAGCAGACGGAGCAGAAGACCACCAGACCGGAGCAGAAGACCACCAGGCCAGAGCAGACGGAGCACAAGACCAGACCAGCGCCCCGTGCAGAAAGGCCAGCAGAAGCGTAGCCACAGACCACCAGGATGTGGCCATGATGCCCATGGCTAGACTGGGACCTAGGAAAGACTGCGACACAAGAAACAGATAGTACATTTGTGGCTTTTAGGGCCAGAACAGGAAACACAGATAGTTCCTTAACAGTCTACTTGAGCTTGATAGACAGGAGGGGAACTGGACTGGCAAACAGATCAGAATTTGGTTCACTGACTGAAACTGGCAAGACAGATGGTTCAGAATCAGATACACTTGACAAGACTGGACACACAGATAATTCATCATTAGGTTCACTGACTGACACTGGCAGGACAAATGGTTCAACAGACACATTTGGGGAAACAGAACAGGCAGACAGTTCATGAATGGTCTTTTTGGCAGTGACAGGGTTAACAGGGCAGCCATGGTGTGCGTTCTTAGTTTCTGGGATCATTACAGGCAGGGTTAAGAGTTCAAAGGTGGGTTTTTGGGCTGTGACAGACAGGGCTGAAAGTTCCGTATTGGTCTCCTTGAGAGTGGCTGGACAGACAGACAGTTCAACATTGGGTACATTGGCAAAGACTGGTTGGGTTGACAGTTCACAATTAGATTCAAGAGTACATTTTAGACAAACAGACATTTCATACTCATGATCATATTTAAAACTGGACAGACAGATAGCTGAGAATCAAGCTTATTGGCAGAAGCATTTAGACAGACAGACAGATCAGAACTGGATGTATTGACTGAAACTGGACTAGTAGACATTTAATAACTAAAGTCAGTAACTAGACAGGTGATCAATTCAAAATCAGAAGCATTGACTGAATCTAGACAGGCAGACAATTCACACTCAGACCCATTATTTGAAACTGGACAGACAGATGGTTCAAAACCTGATTCAGAGGTTGATCCTGGATAGACTGATAGTTCATGATCAGACTCATTGACAGAAACTGGCAAGACAGAGACTTCAAAATCAGACTCATTAGCAGCATTTAGTTGGACAGGCGCGGTTTCACATCCACTCCATGGCGTTCAAACAGAACGAGAGTTCAGAGATGGCCTCACTTGGCTAGTTTAGAGCAAGGCAAGAGTTCACTTACGGCCTCAATAGCCATGACAGGACAGGCAGAGAGTTCACAGATGGTCTCCATAGCCATTTCAGGACAGGCTGAGAGTTCACAGACGGCTTCCATAGCCATTACAGGACAGGCAAAGGGATCACAGAAAGGCTTCATAGCCGTTACAGGACAGGCAGAGAGTTCATAGATGGCCTCCTTTGGCCGGAACAGGACAGGACAAGAGTTCATAAGTGGATACCACTGACACCTCTGGAGGTTCTGCAGTGGATGCTGCCACCTCTGGAGGTTCTACAGCCGTAACATCAGGAAACAGGGATAGTTCATTAGTATTCTCCTTAACAGGACAGATACAAAGTTCAGCAATGGTTCCTTCGACCATGACATGACAGGCTGAATGTGCATTGCTGGACGCCACCACCATACACGAGATGACACCAGCGGTGCATCCCTCACACTGGATACCAGACTGGGATAGCGAAGGACTGACTTTGATAATCTGGGTGCAACAGACAGGACGTGACATGACTCTGGATGATCAGTTGTGATGTGACAAGACTCTGTATGATCAGCAAAGAGGGAAAGGGAAAGGAAAAAAATAAGGGGGGAACTGGGCTGTGACGTGACGCTGATGATCAACTGTGCAGTGACGAGATTCGAAGTCGCTGAGAAGTGACGAACTCTGTGGAAGTCAGCTAGGACGTCTTGACTCGGAGAGCAACCTGTGAATTGACGACTCATAAAGTAGCAACTGTGACTTGTACTAGACTCTGAGAGATCAGAGTGACTTGACTTGTCTTCATGACGAACCGGCTTGTCGACTTGACTTGACGTCAATGAAGATCAACGGTGATTGATGGGCGTTTGTTTTATGGCCACATTTTGCGAACAGGCTCTGGTGGCGGTCTGCCATTTCAGTCACTGACCACCGGTGATATGCGTCCTTCCGTGACACTCCACCTGAGCCGTGAACCAACAGTCAACAAAGCCACAGTGCATCTCGATAAATTAGATGTCGGGAAAATTTCATCTTATTTCAGTAATTCAACTCAAATTGCTTGATAACTCGTGTATTAAATAACTTCAGTGCACACAGACTGAAGTAGTTAAAGTCTTTAGTTCTTTTAATTGTGATAATTTTGGCTAAAATTTAACAAAAACCCACCAATTCAATACCTCAACAAATTAGAATACTTCATAAGAAAAAAAAAACATTTTTAGTGAATTGTTGGCCTTCTGTGAATCATCACAATTAAAAGAACCAAAGGCTTAAACTACTTCAGTCTGAGTGCATTTTTATTTAATACACGAGTTTCACAATTTGGGTTGGATTACTGAATTAAATGAACTTTTCCATGACATTCTAAGTTATTGAGATGCATACATGCAGTGTGCAGTCTCGACGTTATCGTTGAACACTCCTTCAGAAGAGCGTACAGAGGGACAGTCGGCATCGTATATAGTGTCGCAATCTGTCAGCGGCTGGGCGATATAATGCCTCGAGCAAGACAAATGTTCGATAGCACCTAATCGCGACTCAGAAAACAATTCCACGATCTAAACTTCACTGTTTCACTCTTACGACTCGCGATGCTGAATTCGTTGTGCCTCTGCTCAAGCTATTAATCAGTCTCCCTGTGGTCCAACCTGGCCAGGTTGTTCAGGGGAGCGGCTGGCTCCTTGGTGTGGCCCGAGTATTCTGTACCGGGTGCGAACGAGACACGAGATCGCCGTGAGTGCATCTGGCAGCTTTATTAGACAGAGACGATGTTCATAACAGTGCAATGGTCAAGGTGCAGATGCAAATCAGGTACATTTCAGGCAAGGCGATGGTCCAAAAACGTACCAAAGGAAGGCGTGAGTTAGTCGATGGTTCGAAACCATGTACATCTGAGGGTGCGAGGCAAACGGGGAATCCACCATATGAGCTAGAGTCCAGGTGAGGTGCAAACACAGTCCGAAACAACAAGGCAAAGGGTAATTCCAAAACAGGCTATAAACTTCAGAGCAGGCAGAGATCAGACAAAACGAGATAACAGTCAATGTTTAAGATACGGGTAAACAGACTAATAACAAGGCTATACTAGATGGAATGGCTCCGTAAAGTAGCTATCACTAGATGAGCGATAACATAGCACACTTGTTATAAACATACTTTTGTGTAGTGCGAGAGTCAGTGTAACGGAAGGGTAACCTCTGGTGGCAATCGGAAGGAAGTCCATGGACATGATTCGTGACACTAATGTAGTTTAGACTGCTTAAAACAACCCTTTGAATCTTTTGGCTTTCCATATCCCAATGTATTTTATACACTGATAAGTTGATATTATTCCCTTATCATGCTTTAATAAAATAGTTTTGCAAGAACTACAAGGTCCAGGCAAAGTATGCAAACTCCACTTTGCTATGCCTCTAAAAATTACTTCTGGTGGGAAACTCTGACCACAAAGCACCAAAATAACAGGCTATGCTAATTTCTGGGGTCGTCTGCAGAATGGATCGCTGCGCCATAATTTAAATGAGCTTCTATGCAGAATAAACTGCAGCATGCTTCTGATTTTGTGCCAATAGTAAATCACTAAATTAAAGCTCTGAATGCTCTTCATTGGATGCAAAAATGACCAGTCATGCAATCTTTGGGCTTCACAAAAGCATTTGAGCCTGTTTCTTTCTCCCTCCTGTGCTTCCTGTCCTGTTTTGTATGGATGACCATAGCTCTGCAGCGCTACCATCTCAGTGTCAGCGTGTTAGTGCTAATGTTGTGTCTTGCTATGACTTGCGTTCCTCTGATAACAGGCTAGTTTCAGCAGAGAGAGATGCTGAGAGCGCAAGTATCCTCTGCAGGGTCAGTGTCACCCCACCTCTAGTGCCTTTGACAGGATCCCGATACCCCACACAATGCACCTGTCAGTCTGGAACATGCAGAGCAGAAAATAGTTTAGCTAGCTTCTGTTTAAAAAGCTGATGTGGAGAGATTCTGGGTAATTTGTGTGTGCTCGTTTGATGGTTTTGAAACGGTCTGTGTAAGGATGTAAGGATTATTTAAATATGTTTTACAAGAAAATACTATTTCCGTCATTCTACTTCAGCATTTTGCATTTAATACCTTGGCTTACTTTTTTATAATTATTTGTAAAATTTGTTTCAAGTAATTATTACTAATTACTCAATATGACAGAAAATGCTTGTTTGCATGGATATATTGTAATAGTAAATATTCAGAAATTGGACAAAAGAACAAAAGTAATCAAATGTGAAATTAATGGAAACTTGTGGAATTTCATGCTTTAGCACACTAGTTTATTTAAAAGTTGAACATTAAATATTAGCAAATTAATTATAACATTTATTTATTATATTTTTACAATACGAATTTTCAAGTAATTACTGATTATTATGTTTTTTTTTAATTAACAATATGACAGAAAAACAATTGAATTCCTATTTTCATGTATATAAGAAAAACAATTCAGAAAATATCTAAATAGATAAAATCTTAATATGATGTATTTAAATTAAGTAGTACAATTTCGAATTAAATAAATAAAATAAAAATAGTTAATAATAGTTTGATATATATTAGTAATATACTTCCATGGCTTTCATTGATCGATTATTCAATATGACAGGTTCATTTTATGTATTTCTGAAAGTAAATATTGCTGCAAGTACTTTCAAGTAACTATTACAATTAGGAATGCACGATATTATCGGACCAATATCAGAATCAGCCGATAATGGCTTTTAGTGGTTTCAAGTTCAGCTGCCGAAAAATAAAAATTAGCCCATACATACTTCCCCACCTCAAGTCCATCCTAGGTGTATATTACTTTTCTTCCTTTTAAGACGAATCCCTTCGGAGTTATATAAAAATGGTCTTTGATCTTTCAAGCTGTTTAATGCTGCTCAGTGGGTGTTGCATGCATCAGTCTAAAATAAGTTAAATAAAAAGCGCCCATCCATTAAAATGTGTCTCACATGGCTCCGGGGGGTGAACAAAGGCCTTCTGTAGCGAATCGATGCTTTTTTGTGTGAAAAATATCCATATTCAAAACGTAATAATCACTTTAATGTAGCTTGCACTCACTGTCGTACACGGAAGCAGTTCTGGGCGGATGATGTATGAGGTCAGCTTTGTGCATGCGCGGCTCAGAAGTGACGAACACGGAAACGCAGCGGAGAGACAAAAACAAACAACGGTCACTAATTAGAAGTCCCAAACGAAGATTTGTAAAGAAGAATGTCGGAGGATTTCAATATAGGCCAAGAGGAGACTGGTTTCCTTTGCTAAAGTAAGGAAACTTTGCTTCCTTTGCTCCTGTTTACAAACGTTGGTTTTAACGAGATTCACTGGTGCATGCGCAGCGCTGAACTCATATGTCATCAGCCCGAGCTGCTTCCGTGTACAACTGTTGGTGCAAGCTACATTAAAGTGATTATTACGTTTTGAATATGGATTTTTTTTCTTACAAAAACGCATCGATTCGCTACAGGAGGCCTTTGTTCACCCCCCGGAGCTGTGTGAGACACTTTTTTTATGGATGGTTTCTTTTTATTTAACTTCTTTTGGACTGGAGCAATGCAACACCCGCTGACTGCAATGATAGAGCTTAGAAGTGCAAGGACAATTTTTAATATAACTCAGATTGGGTTTGTCTGAAAGAATAAAGTCATATACACTTAGGATGATTTGAGGGTGAGTAATTTATGGGCAAATTTACATTTTTGGGTGAACTAACCCTTTCTGTCTGCCATTACGCTGATTCCTTATCGGTCTTGCCGATAAGAGGAATAGGTTAACTCACATGTGCTCAGGGTGTGTAGCGATTAGATCCTGGTCTGTCCAGCAGTTAGTGAATTTCATTCTTGCAGCAAACGTTTTGCCTTGAACATTGTGGATTTAGATTCCACATACTTTGTATGGTGCGTTTGATTTAAACTGAGAATGCAGGTACAGGAATGACGGTTCGGGTGAGTATAAGGTTCCCTGTCCCATATGGGCACCCTATACCCTCGCAGTTTCTCTCCTGAGCGTTTGTCCCGCCCTGTTGCCTGACGTAATGCCGCTGTTGTGACTGCTCGGTTTAGAAGTTCTGCTTGTGGAGACGTCTGCTTCCCAGTGCTCATAACAGCCCAAAGGGGGCGCTTCGCAGAAAGAGCACCTACCATCTGAAAACGATCTCAAAATGATGAATGGTACACCCTCCAACATACGGTTCTCGTGTCAAACTTAACGCGACACGTTGCACGCGGCGGCCATTGTAGATTCACTAACTGAACACCCACACAGTGCCAATCAGCTTCGAATCTGTTTTCGCATTGGGGACAGGACCACTAGAGGTACAAACCAATGTTAATAGCCAGTGTCAGTGGGCAGCAGCTGGCAACCCCGCCCCTGGGTTTTCCAAATGCCATCGGTAATGTTCTCCTGTATTTGCCCCCCGTGAGGAGTTTTAATTCCGTAGGTGGCGCTGTTGGCCTACTTTTAATACAATGAAAGTAAAATACACAAATAACAAAGATTGTGTTTCTGATTAAATAAAGCACTAATTGATGTCATAAAATCATGAGTGTGTTTTGATTTAAAGTTCAGAAGCTATAGCTTACATTAATAAAAAACATGACACTTGTAAATTAAATAATTGTATATATATTGATTTACTCATTAATGTGTAATATGTTATACATTTTAAACAAATTTTAAGCTCTAAAAGATTTTCTGAATTTTTACAACTCTTTTGCTTTAGACATCTACAAATGTTAAATCTTAAAATAAAACGTTAAGGTTACCACTGCATCTTTCTGAAAAAAAATGCAGCGATTGATATATAGTTTATTTATAGTTATTTTCAAATGTACTGTCATTATAAAATAACTTTTATTATTGTTTATTTAATTCTAACTAATAAGTTCTTGTTAAAAACTAACCAGAATTAAAAATAGTTTGCTTATAATTTCCACACAGGAGAGACTTGGTGTTGTTTCCAAGCAAAAGGAAATATATCGGCATCGGCTGTTGGCCAAAATTAGTTGAAAAATATCGGCATATCCGATACTATGCAAAAATCCAATATTGTGCATCCCTAATTACAATATGACAAAAAAACAACACAAATTAAAGGCTAGTTTTGTGGGGGGGGGAGAACAAATCCAATCTAATGTTAAATTAAACTAATATAATTGGCATAGCTTTCACTGATTGATTATTCAGTATAGTACATTAATATAGATTCAGTGCTGTTGGAGTTCAACTAAGAAGCAGACATAATAAATGTTATCCAGCCAACAGCAGTTATTTTTCATGTCAATATTTTTGTTTGATTAATATTAATAACCTAATAGACAGCAGAAGGTCCATTAGGCTGCATTTACACTGCACAGATCCAATATTTTGACACAAATCCAATTTTTGTCCCGCCTGTGTACATTAAAACCTTGCTAAGAAGTGCTGTTCTCATCAAAGGGTCAAGAAAAGCGCAGTTCTTGCTATATAGAAGTCAGAGCACAACACTTTTTCTTCAGACTATACATGAGGCTACGCAGAATTATGTTTTTTTAATATTCCTCATATATAGTATTATTATAATGACCCTATCTGCACATGCTAATGTTACCAAGGCTTTTCGGATCACTGCTCCTCTACCCACAACAGCATCAACCGTTGTTTGACAGTTCTGTTTCTTTCTTCTGGTGCGCACTTTAAGTTTGTTCATACACCATTTGACTAAAGTACGTTAACTGCTGGTTGTTTACTTTAACAATTAGGACATATTTTGTTCATATTCTGGAATAGATGGAAATTTGTTTTAGCAATGAAACAAAGTTTTTTTTTTTTCATGAAGTGTGTACTACATGGCATTCACAGCTGACGAATCATGCTTGAGTAAGGAATACTACAGAGAATTTGCTGAAAATGTCCTCACCCTCAGGTCACCCAAGATGTAGATGAGTTTGTTCTTTTATGAAATATTAATTTGGAGACATTCTAGCATTAGCAAGAAGTCACACTCAGACAATGGAATCCTCACTGCTAGTCTAGTATGCCGTCCAGAATTAGAGTCCAAACATAGCTGAATAAAAACATCACAAGTAATGCCAGTCTCATCAATTGATGCTTGTCGAAGTCAAAGATGTGTGTGTTTGTAAAGAAAATAAAGCCGTTCATTAATGGGTTTTTATAATACTTAAACTACTTGCTTGCTTTCTCCAGTAAGAAAGTTGTCTCGTCTGAATCGGGAGAGAATATGCACAGATCAAGCACCATTTCAAGCCAAATCTAGTCCAAAAGCAGAAATGATGTAGGCTGGATTTGATTGTGAGATGACAACAGAGGGATGGACCACTTTCAATTGTAGATCCCTTTCACTCGGAGTTTAGGCCTTACTAATATCCAAGTGTTTTGGCGGTTAACCTGACAATGTGTTCTTTAGCTCACCGAGGCTGGTTTGTTCTACAATTTTTTAGTAACTCTCACAAGTTAGATGATATGTATATTGCTAGTCTCATATATGCTGCAATCTCTAACACTGGTTCATGGTGTTCTTAGTTTCAAGATGCCAATGTAATTTTGAAGGCTTCATTGACACATTAGCAAATATGTTTCGACATACACACAAGGGGTTTGGAGCAAAACTTGACAAAACTGTATTTTACAAATGAGTCAACATATTTTACAGTTAAAGGTTGCTTACATTCTTCCTTTTTTTTCTAGTCAGTAGCTGTCTCTCCATTATCAGCACCACTCGGTCTTTTCTTACCTCCCCAACTAATGAAAATTTTAAGGGATGTTGAACACTCATGTTAAAAATTACCTGAACCTGTTGCAAGTGTGGAAATTATGTAAAGTTGGATAGTGTCTCTTAAAGGGCAAAACCAACAATAAATAATGTGTAATTTTCCCCAGAATGTTCTTGCAACCTGGTAGCAACTCTTCCGTGACCTGGCGGTTGAGGACCTCTGATCAATTGGAGAACGTCTGAGAGACCAAGACTGTTTTGCTGCTGATCGGGTCTGTCTGCATCACAGGATGGATGAGGATTTGTGAGTACTCAATATGGTTTCACATTAATATTAGCTCCAACGTTTTGCAACAATGGTAGACCGCCCAAACTAGTCCCCCTACACTTGGTAATCTGGTTTTTTGGTTTAATTGACATTTGCAAATAGCCCACCCACTTAGTGTTGCTACAACTTCTGATAGAGCCAGCGCGCTCGACATCACAAGGCCTCCACACCATTGTCTCTTCAAAACCCTAGTGAAAAGTACATTGCAGAACAAAGAGGAAACTGGCAACATGTCGACAGACAAGACAGAGCAGGGATACTTGTTGGTATAGTCTCAGCTTTGAATGTAGTCCATTTTTTACAGGCACAGACCACATCTCAAGACAATGAGAGTACCTATAGTATTCGCGCTTTGTATGTGGTCGCTGTTTAAACTTGGTGCCATATGGGCCTGCTGCTATCACAGCAACGTTACTGTTGATTTTGCCCTGTATGGTGGTGTAAGAAATGTCGGTTTTGTATAGGGGTGGTTTATGCTTAAAAAACACATTATTAGCCTTCTTCTACACACTGTGTGACATTAGTGGTTACTTTCGTACGCTCTCCATGTCCACGCGCCTTTCTGACTAACGCGTGTCCGATTTTATTAGCACACAGCAAAGGCTGCAATCGCGGATCAACAGAACGACCGTGGCTCGTGCGTCTGCATGGGCCACTATAAGCCAGTAGCGTTCTGTCTATTGTGTGCCGAATACCTCTCACTCCTGTTGTGACAGTAATTCTTCCCTTACCCAAGCAAGTATGTGACACTAGACCACCCGCGCAAATTTCAGCACAGACATCAACACCCACCTAAGACACTATACCACTGTACGTTGAGTTCACTAGGATATAGGCCTCTGTATGTTGCGCCTCACTATTGCTCTATGAGCCATGAGGACAACCTATAGTAGTCAAATCGCGTGTCACCAGTCGCATGGCGACCCCAGTGTCATGAACAGGTAATACACGCATTAGCTGCCACGCCTAGCGGCGCAGAACGATCCTATGGCCGCCTGCGATCCATCACGCACGGTGTACGTGATGTCCCAAATTCATTTGCTGATTTGAGGCTAGTACCGTTGTTGGCAACCGCATGTGATGGACGCCTCCGGTGTGCTGGGCGGACTCCGCTCTGCCTCATCCATCGTGGCAGCCGTGTCGGCACTCGCTCACAAGCTATCTTACACACCGCGCCGATTCAACCACAGTCGCAAATCGTCTTGACACTTTATTTTCCTCTCAGCGTGAGCCCCATGCCGGTAATTCACTAGTCTAACACGGATCACTCATTGTAAATCGGAGTGCTCATTAATAACACGTTCCTTCATTTTTGGAAGCTGTCCACAAAACCTAAGTAGTATTTCACTCCTCTTCACATCGAAACCTCGCTCTCGACATTCTTAATTAATGGTCACACATTCCGTGGGGTGGCACCTTGTACTCGTCATCACTATCACCACACAACAATGCACACATCGCCATCTACACCTCCAAATATTGACTACGTGCCCTTCTCTTGCTCGTATGAACAGTTGTGAGGGCGGTTCGTATATTAATAACATTCTGTCCCCCCTGCTCGTGTGCGCCGTGTATCTTTCTGAATTTGTGTGCCACCGTGTCAATGTCATCCTAACACCGTAATGTTCAGACGATTTTCATAGCGAAGAAGTGGCTATTGGTGAAATATTTCCTTTTCGTCGGATGATCTATAATGGTTACTTGCCAATATATGACATGTAAATCATATTCGTTTGCATTGGCTGCTACATACGTCTGAATAATTGTTTGTACAGTTACATAAATCTGTGTGTGATTTTTAGTCTCCGCGACTTGAGTGTTGTGACATGTTGTCCCATTATTTGTCTTGATGTTGATTTGATTAATTTGAATTAGTACCATTCCATAGTTCTGTGATATAATCACACGGAAAAGAGGACATAGTGTCACAGACATACAGTTTAATTCATGAATGTTTAATTGATCATAGTTCATTATTGTTGCGATCTCACCTTGGACCCAACTAAAACAAAAACTGATTGTCATTTGATATGTGCTGGTTGAGACATTATCCATACTCGTGATGTTACTCATTAGATTTG
Source organism: Sinocyclocheilus anophthalmus (assembly GCA_018155175.1). NCBI lineage: Eukaryota > Metazoa > Chordata > Actinopteri > Cypriniformes > Cyprinidae > Sinocyclocheilus > Sinocyclocheilus anophthalmus. The sequence continues at coordinate 66,791 of JADLZN010001341.1, read as the reverse complement.
TATTTGATCTTGATTGATGCATTGATAACTTATTATATAGTCACTTCCAGATTTTATACACTAAATAACTAAAGTGATCATCTGTGATCTTGCTGCGCTTTGTAAATCATGATGGTTGTCTTACCCTTCCGTTGTTGAGTAATTCATGTCACCAACAGACTAAAGTACAATTTGGGATCGATGGTCGTCTCTCACCGCTACTTCTCATTTAATTCATGGACACTTTTCCCTAGCCACATGTTTGGAAATTGACTACAGTGCCATAACACATTTGTGACCCCAAGAGAGTGGGCTATAAGACATGAATTGAAGCATTATTGGGATATAACGTTGTTATTGTTTTTGCATCACTGATCAACATGCATTTTCAATTTCCCTAGAACGTCTACACCATGTCCATTAGACTTTCTCAGCTCATGAGCATTACCAATCATGGACTGGAGTGGTGTGGATACTTGTGGATTATTGTGATGTTTATAAATCAGCTGTTTTTGGTGTACTCTCTCATATACTTTGCGGTGCAACTCACATTTATCCCATGCAGAAAACGATAGATTATACCATATGTGTGCAATCATATTTGTAATCTGACACATATTCATCAAAATCTGTGTTGCTGAACAACTAGAAAACATAATTCTTAAATAGCCATAGACGGGAAAGACATGAAACTATACATGAGAATTTTCCCACCCTCCCTCTTTAGGGGGCCTACCTCGAGTAAAATTTTAATTACTTTTTTATTGGATTGAAAAAACCGATTCCCAACACATTTCCCTTAGCTTGTAAGCAGTTAATTGACAATAACCCCTCCACCATTAATCTTTCAATGAAACAAATTACTCCCTCAAAAAAACCCCAGGACAATACCCAGTAGAAGGTGTTGGTATTGATTTATGTTGCTATTGATTTCATACCAAACCCATACACTTTCAGCCAGTTTCTTTGTGTCCAACTGTTAAGGTTTAATCAAATCTCTCCCGTTTTTGCCATTATTTCTTAATTCAGTATTTTTTGTCCAGCTTTTCATTTAGCATCCGTGCTAAAGTGATCAATTCATAAATTAGTAGGCCAGCACAGATTACAGCGAACTTCTGTCACCATAGTAACAGACGACAGGAGGTTTTCCAGTGAATCAAGCAAAGTCTTTTTCTGATCAATAGCTCTGTAAAACAAGGATCTCACAAATAGGACACAATCTTTTTCTCATTTTTTTTGTGTAGTCAAATATTTTGTGTTTTCTTGGAAAGTTTCAAAAGATAATGTGTTACTTAACTGTCCCTAATATGATTCTCTAGAATGTTTTTTTATTATTTCTTTCTTTGTTTTATTTACTTATTATTATTATTTTTTTAAGTGTTATTTGATTTAAAGAACCACATTGCATGATACCATTGTTGTGACATTTAATTTCACCAAGCAGTTACATTGATCTTGGTCTTTTCCCTTTCAAGTAGATGCTATACTTGCTGGAAATGGTTGCAGGACATTACAAACACCCCCTGATGGTGCTGAAAATTCAGCTTTGATCACAGGAATAAATTACGTTTGAAAATATATACACATAGCGTACAGTTGTAAATTGTTCTGATATTTTACAACATTGCTATTTTTACTGTATTTTTATCAAATAATTGCAGTCTTGATGAGTGGAAGAGGCTTGTAAATAAATAAATAAATAAAGCAGTGACTTTGGATGATGTATTTCCATTTATGATGATCTTAATTATCGGAAAAATCAGTTTGTTTGTTTGTTCGTCTTCAATACAATGATTAAGGGTTGATTGTGATCTTGTGGAACTGCATGTTCATTAAGATGATGAAGATATTCTCATGAAGCAAAAAATAAAATAATTTTCTCTTTCAGCTATCGCTGGCATCGTGTTGCATCTCTCTACTACAGTATATTAGTGTTTTTATTCTCAAGGATATGAGAGCATCATACCTCGGCCAAATGAACTCATGACTCACACTTCACACTACCCACTTTCTCTAGTATCCTTCTCTGGTTAGCACAGCAGAGATTACTCACCAAATATCTGATCCACACCAACCCACCAGTACAGAAACAACCTGAAAGCAGACAACATTTTCTCATCCTCACGCTTGCATTCTTTTTCTGAAAACTCTGTTACATTATTTTTCCTCATTAAAGAGTTTTAACCCTAATGAATAGCAAATCTGTTTTAAACGATGTACACTCACAAGATGAATATGCCAGTTATATAAGATTTTAAAAATTTTCTTGACCCATTTGAGACATTTATAACACAAAATTTAATTAAAAATAGACACAAACTGTTGACCGTAATGAACAACAATGTGCCTTTGATCATTGCATACTGACTTTTTTATTTCTGAAAACCTCAACAATACCTGGTGCACAAGGAAATCTCAGCAAATGAAATATACTCAGTAGCGGTGACATTTATGGCAGCAGTGACAAGGTGTAATTAGCATCAGGTGCATCGCATCCTATACGTTGACAACAGTGATCCATTGTGACGCCCCTTTTCTTGCCTACACACTCTGATGTTTTCCACACTGCTCATATCAGAAGTATCAGAACACTGTGAAAGTGCTTTGTAATAGGGGAGGTCTGTAATTACTGCTCTGTATTACGAGACGTACGATGGTAGATGCTTGACTGCCATGCATTATTTTATTTTATTTTTTTGTTCTTTGGTATTGCGGCATGTGACATTATTATGTGACATAATTAGTGAGATTACAATTGTAATGCAGTATAAATAGTATTGTATGTGCATCCCAAATAATAGAATGCGTGGAGTGTATTGCTCCTGGTGCAGTATTTTTGAAGTATGCATTCATGCATGCTTTTTAGGTTAATGTTGAGCTTTCCCTGTTGTTGTATCAAGATGGATTTTTACAATGTTAGTAGTATGCTTCAGTGCTAGCACACTGGCTCACTTCAGTCTTAAAAGCATGTCAACATACTTCACCATAGCCAGCACAGCACTTTCTGTACTTCCATAGTACAGTATGATAACTGGGATTCAGCCTACAGTCTTGACCAGGAACTAAATATTGTAAGTTTCCCCAAGGAGTTGGTTTTGTCAGGAAGGTTGCATGTAAATGGCCAGTTTCTGATGTATTTCTTTCTGCTCTTTTGTGCCGTTTCTTCTAGGTTGAAGCTATAGAGGAACCGTTAAGCTCAACATTATGATGAATGCTTCCACGTGTTAGAGGCTTTTCATCATCTAACACTTTGGGGTGTTGCTCCATGTTTCCCAGCCCTATGCAGCTCTTGAAATCTTTTGCACATTCTGACATATTAGTGGAGGTCGCGAGACGAGCCAGCCACAGAGAAGATTGGGCTGTTTTGAGCTATCTAATATTTATTGTGTTTGTGTGGTGTGTGTGTGTGTACATCACTAATTCGTGGACTCATTAGTCTTTTTACTTGAGCAAAAAAGTCATTTGAGCTTTTTCTTTGAGATGTTTTTCACTGCCAAAGCATGAGTTTGAATTATGATTAATATTTAAAACATTGACAAACTGTGATTTGTGCTTGAACTCAGCATGAAACGCCTTTTGCAAACCATTTTACTTTTATAATGTGAGTGAAACATGATATTCATTGAGAAAAAAGGCGGGACTTGATTTAATTAAGGGTCAGTGGATGCCCATTTTCCACAAGTTGGTATGATTTTTTTAGGGTCTTAATGAAAAGTCTGTAAAATACTTTGTTTAAAATTTCTCAATGGTACTGTAAAAAACAAATTTTTTATCCTGTCAAAATCAGCTCTGTTTTCAGTAAGCTATTCTAGTCCATGTTGCTTTAAATGCTAATAAGCTCTGCTCACCCCACCCCTCTCTTCCATGGGATGACGAGCAGACTGTAAACTCAGCGTGAAACTTGCTAATTAGCACATTATTAAGAAAGGCGATTTCCAAAGATCATAAAAAACCCTTATACTCACTTCACTGTAGATGAAGCTGGATCACGAATGATCCGCACGAACCTCTTCAAAAACGAAGTAACGTATCCTCTGCGTCTTCAGCGCTCAGAGGGGTCGGGAGTAAATGACGACTGGCTTGTTCTTATTACTCCAACCACAAACACCTTCAATTGGCTTATCAGAACATTCTTGTCTGCCCTGCACCGGAGTCGACACACTGGCGGAGAGCTTTCAGCTGTAAGTGCGGGTCTAAGGTAAGACGGACTTGTCAATCAAACTATCATGGGAGGGGCCTGTGCAGAACTACGTCATTTCTGACAGGAATCTCAGAACATCCTGATTTGAGAAAGGGGAAAATATTTAACCAGATTAAAAAAAAAACACTGGTGGATTTTTATCATTTCGTGTGGATGTGTACCACACTTCCAACACACATTTATGTTCAAACAACAACAAAGGTGAATTTTGGCATCCGATGACCCCTTTAATATGGAATTGATTGGATGATAAAATAAGTGTCTTTATATGACATGTGGTTGAAATGGAGGAGCTAAAAACATACGTTTTATTTAAATGAAAGATTACATCATGCATATTAAGTGCAGGAACGTGAATTAAAAAAAAAATATATATTTTAATGATGAATATAAATGTGCATAGACCACTTTGTCCCTCACATAACCTTCGCACCTCTTTGCGACTGTATACATTTATGATGTGCGTTTAGGCTTTTTAGTCAGCCTGAATTTAAGTAGGAGTGTAGATGAAAATGAACAGGCATATGGCGTGTCAAAACAGGTTTTCATAAGCGGAACTTTTTCTGTTGGTTTGAATTGGGCACAGATGGTCCTAATAGCTGAGCTTATGCTGGATTAATCGTCAAATACTCAAACCGGGTCAATGAGTCATATGTTGTTTCATCTTTTATATAGAAGCATTAAAAAGCTGTGTTTCCCTCTTAAAGGTAAAATGTACCTCGAAACTATTTCTGTGAAAAATTGGTTGTGCAATGGTGAGCCGAATAGTCTTAAGGTCCCCTGAAGTGCCTTGAAACAAACGTTAATCTATGTGGTGAAGTAATTTCAACTGAAACAGGAAGACAAGGCGGGACATATCAAGCAGCCCCACCCATTTTTAAAATAGCCAATAGCGTTTTGTTAATATCTGCATGGGTCAGAGCCGTTGAGCTCGTAAAGCCGCATTTGACAGCCACAGTCTAATAGATTACCCCCTACATTCAATATGAAACTCTTAGTAAAACAAAATAGTGGTCATATTCATTCTGAGGCTGTGTAGTTGTAAAAGTTTTTAATATATGCCGACTCGCGCATATGATCTGCTCCGTGCGATCGCATCTCTGGACCTAAGCCAAAGTCCGGATCAGACTGTATGCGCTGCCGCGGTTCGCGTGAAACAATGTGAAACCAGACCTCATTTGCACCAATCGAAAGCATATTCAACACTGTCTGAATCCCTATCACCTACATTGTGCACTTCGAGCCATTCACTGTACAGGAAATACACTGTGAACAAGTGACCGATCTCAGCCGGCGCTTCAGCGTCTATTTATAGTGCAGGGGGCGGGCGCTTCGGCTTCTAGAGGGCATTTGATTGGTCAGAAGATTTGAAGTACGAAGTGTGACGTCAAAAAAATTGTTAAGCCATTTTGGCAGGAGTGACGAACTGCAAGCTTTGAATGCTTATATTTTCTAAATTCGAATTTTGTCACTGTTTTGGAGCACCCTGCTTTATAGATAACCTTAAGATTAACATATTGATACTAACACCCAAAAAACTTTAATTTTGATTTCATGGGGACTTTAAAAAGCACCAATAAAACGATCTTTTACATGCCCTACCATTCAAAGCAATCCGAGTATTTATTTATGGCTTTAAATAAAGAAAGGACACCCTTACTATCAGAGTGACCACAAAACATTTATAATATCAGAATTATTTTTTTTAAATAAATGCTGCTCTTTTGAACTTTCTATTCATCAAAGACTATTAACATAAATATATAATTCAACACTGATAATAATCAAATGTTTCTTGAGCAGCAAATCAGCATATTACATGATTTCTGAAGGATCATGTGATACTGATGTCTGGAGTAATGATGCTGAAAATGTAGGTTTGATCACAGGAATAAATCACAATTTAAAGTATATTAAAAGAAAAGTTTTTTAAATTGTAATAATCTTTCACAATATTCCCTATTTTTACTGTCTTTTTATAAAATCAATGGCGCACGGGTGAGCAGCGAGACTTCAGAAACATTAAAATATCTACAACGCTCAAACTTTGTAAAAGATAGGTTGATAGAGAGAGAGAGAGAGAGAGAGATCAATCTGTTGTGGATTATGTACTACGTGTACCTTTGTGAAAATGTGCATGCATATACATTTCTCATTTTCATTGTTTTGTTTTCATTTTAAATCTCACTTTTCTGGAGGAGAATAAGAAAGTGAAATCACAAAGCTGAAACGAGTTAAATATCCCACAGAGTTTAATCGATCTAGCTCACTCGGGTCCGTGCATTCATCATTCACATGTAGTTATGAACCAATCAGCTTGCGAGCAGGAGCCCCGTTGCTGCAGGAATAATGGCACTTTCACAGAATCTCTGAACTTTAATTTATTATTTTAGCTTTATTTTTACACACCGCTGCGGAGGTTTATTGGCCTTTGTTATGGGCACAATGCTAAACCAGAGACGGGTTGTGTCAGTGCAGCTTAACAGGTTCCATATTTAGCAAGGCAAATGTACATTTTCTAAATTAGTTGAGTAGTTTCCGCATATATTAAGTGCATATAGAGACAGTGCACATAAAGGTAAGACTAGCATTGTTTTTTTTGCTTATGGGGCTCAAATGTGTCATGAGTTATGTCAAAGTTTAATACTTGGGGGTAGAGGTTAAAAATCATGATGATTGCCTTAGCAAGCACCACTGATAATCCCCAGATAATTGCATTGTTTAACCATGTTGACCTCCTCACCAGAAATGATCTTCCTGAAGTCTGTCTTGGCTTGTTGGTGATAATTAACTCCAGTCATCCAGCATGCTGTGGGTTCCTCTAGTGTCGTTGTGATAGAGATGCCATCTGCAAACCTAAATATACAATGGTTATTATGGAAACTCTGACGTGTTAATATGCAGTATTAATAGAAGCCACCATCATTTGAGGAATGTTCTGGGTTCAGCTGCTTTTGTGCAATAATGCTGATTATCATAGACATTTTTTTAAAAGGAAAAGTTCACCCAAAACTTTGCTGAAAATATACTTACCCTCAGACCATCCAAGAATTTTAGCATTACATCACTTGCTCAACAAAGGATCATATGCAGTGAATGGGTGCCGTCAAAATGAAATGAGAGTCCAAACAGCTGATAAAACATCATAATAATCCACAAGTAAAATCCATGACTCCAGTTCATCAATGAATGTCTTGTGAAGTGAAAAAGCTGCATGTTTGTAAGACAACAGATCCATCAATATGGTTTTACTTCAAACAATTGCTTCTTGGTATCGTAAGGACTTGGTACATAAGTCTATGTGACATCAGTGGTTTAACCGTAATTTTATTAAGCTACGAGAATACCTTTTGTGCGCAAAAAAAACAATAATAACAGAATTTATTCAGCAATTATTACTTCCTTGGCAGCGTCCCAACCATTCACGAGAGTACCTGAGAGGTGTGCCTGAAAACCATACTTGAGTAAAAGTACAGATACCTTAAAGTGAAAATTACTCCACTACAATTCACCAATTCCAAAACAACTTGAGTAGAAGTCTTAGAGTATCTTATTTTAACAGTACTTAGTATTTTACTTATACAATATAGGCTCAAAAATGCACTAGTCAAAAAGACATGCCAGTGAAAAACTTATAAAAGATTGTTGTGAGTAAGCTTTAGCCAATCATGTTTATTTTTTCTAAAAACAAAAATAAAACTAACACCTGCAAAATTGCGAAACTAAATCTTTCAAAGGCTCTTCAGTATAATGATACATAAAATAATGTTAAGTATTTGTTTTTTTGTTTTCTTTATTATTCTTATTTTTATATAATATATACTAATAATTATTATATTGTTTTCCACAAGGTCCTTACTACTTTCTGGCCCGGGAAAGTTTTCAGTTGCCGTGCTTGTCTATGCAGGGTCAGAAAGCACTTGGATTCATCAAAAATATCTTAATTTGTGTTTCTGAAGATGAAGGACTTTTGTTTCTTACAAACGCGCAGCTTTTGGCGTCAAAAGATGTTCATTGATGGACTGGAGTCACGTGGATTACTTATGAATTATTGTGATTTTTTTTATCAGCTGTTTGGACACTCATTCTGACGGCACCCATTCACTACAGAGGATCCATTGGTGAGCGAGTGATGTAACGCTACGTTTATCCAAATCTGTTCTGATGAAGAAACCTGGCCCTGTGTTCTTTCATTGTAAATCCTCTGTTGTAACTCTTTTTTGTTGTTGTTGCTTTTGTCACAAGGCACAACTATTTTTGAATCATACAGTGTAGTTACTGATCAGTTTCTAATGACCAGCAGACAGTCTACAAAAATGTTTAGTCAGTTTGTAGTACTAACATACATTACAATTACTGGCAAACACAAATGGATTTGTATATGAATAAATCCAAGAGTAATAAATGATTGAAGACTTAATCGCAATACATTTCTGCCAAAATGTATTGAAAAATGCTTTAATTAATCGCAGTTTGCTCGTATATATTTGATCTTACTAATGGCTCGCTCCATTAAGTTATTGAGATCTTCTTTTATTTTTACTTGATGTTTTTAAGATTGAGAAATGGAACTGTCATTTTTAATGTTTAACCTTTAAACAGGCAACGTGCACCACAGGGGTGCGTGGTGGGGTGTTGAGTGTGTGAGTGGGAGGGGGGATTGTGAATCGCATCAAGGAGAGGTGATCCCCCTCACTAGAAATTAGGGTTGATCCTTATAGGACCTCCTGGGCTCTGGGTCCCCTGAACCCAGCCCCTTTTCTATTTATTTTGAGTTTAAAAATTGTGCAAATGTTAATATTTTCATGTAAAACTGATATTATTACATTTAGTTGACTACATCATTGCATTTTTAGCTATATTTTTTTGGTCTAGTTATTTTTTGGGTAATATAGATGTTATGGTAGAACAGGGGGTGTCCAAACCTGTTCCTGGAAGGCCACCATCCTGCAGAGTTTAGCTCCAAACCTGATCAAACACACTTGAACCTCTAAGCAAAGTAAATTCAGGATTACTAAAAAGTTATGTTCTACTAAATTACATTAAATAATTTATTAAGATGGAGCTAAACCTGCAGGACAGTGGGCCTCAAGGGGTGGAATTGCCCACCCCTGTGGATGAAGACGTGACAGTTCAGCAATGTAAAAATACAATACATTTATATGCCTCAATTTTAGGACACTTGGGCATGTCATACATGCAGCATATTTTGAATAGTACATATTTGTTTGCATCAAATAAATCATAGAATTATGGATGACTTCAGCTGTTTTTTATACCCTAATCAGGCAAGGTATCCTGGGAGATCCAACTCATAAAATCCAAAATATATTAAATATTTCAAAAATTCCTTTGAATATGTTTTACTGAAGTCCATATGATATAAATGTTACAATCGCTACTGTGAGGAGCGAGGGACGAGGAGCATACTTCAAACAAAGTGACTTTAATGGACATCAAGGGAACCAGGAACACACACATAGCGGGGAAAGACAACATTCAATACCGGATGAAGAAACTCAGAACAGGACTAAAAATAAATACACTTGACTTGGGAGCAATAAACAATCAAACACATGGGGAAACTAGATCAGGCAGCACATGAGAGGGAAAAACACACTAGATAAGAGTCAGGGGCAATGACATATCGCCCCCCGTCCAAAGGCACATCCTCTGCACTGTAAACAACAGAGGGGGGGCGGTGGGGACAGGTGGGAACTTGGGTGGAGGCTCGGGAGGAGGACGGGCACCCAGGAGGGGGACGGCAAATAGAGTACATGGGGGTGACGAAGGAGGGAGGAGTCAGGGAGGAGGAAGGGCCGACCAACGGCGGCGGAGCAGGAGCCCGAGGCAGAGATGGAGAGCCAATGAGCCAGGGCGCGGTAGGTTGGATTTCAAAGGTGTATCAGGATTGCGCCGGCGATTCGAGGCGGGATCCAGATGGGCCACGGTGGAGATGAGGGAGCTAGGAGCCATGGTGGAGCTGCTGGGTCAACGGGCTGAGGCGGAGTCTGGGTCTCAGAGGAGCTCGCACCGTATGGATGGTGGGCTGAGGGCGAGCAGAGGGGCTGCCATACGACAGTGGTGGAGGAGGCAGGAGCGGGTGGGAGGGCGTGCATTTGTGAGCTCCGGTCTTAACTTGTACCATTAGCCCTCTCCAGCCTGAGATGGGAACAGGATCCCTCTCTGGGCTAGACCATGTAACAGGACTTTTCCCGGGGCTAAACTCGGACAGAGGGACAGAGTTCCCGCCATAGGAGAAGAAAGGGGCAGGTCGCTAACAAATAATTTTCCTCCGCTTTGCATTCTCCAAATCCTTACTCAGCTCACCCTAGCCATGGTGCAGAGTGGAGCTCTACTCCGGCTCTCGCTGTCTGCGGTATTTCTCCCGCGTGCGTGCCTTCTGTGCCGGCTCTCGCACCTTGACGACTCACTTGCAGCTCCGCTCCGCGGCGATCCTTTGCTTGTCACTCCATGCGGAAACGCTCGTCGCCGCGGCGAGCTCAGTACTCTCCGTCAACCGTTGGGGCTGGACCTGGATGCTCCGCGCAGTGGGGAAGATTGGTGTGGGTTGGGCACTGGGTCGGTATTGGAACTCTTCCTCGCCAGTGTCCACTCCACAAGGCGGGTGAATTACCTCGAGACCATCCTCCTGACGACATCGCTCTGCAACCGCCATGTCAACTGGCATCGTAGAATGCTCACAGATGCGCATCGTCGGTAGGTGGTGACCTGCAAGGACCGGGAACGTCGGTAATGGGCCCTCGAGCGTGAGGAAGTATCTGGCGGGTGAAGGGATCCATAGGAACAACGGAAACCACACAACTGGTAAAACCCGCGGAAACTAAAAACCCTGGTAAAACGCAGAAACAAACAGAGTGAACAAACTCAGTTAAACTGTTAAGGTCCGTATCGTCATGATTCCTAACGGTGAGTAGCGAGGAAGAACCTTAATGACATCAAGGAACAGGAACACACATGTAGCGGGAAAGACAACATTCACTCTGGACGAAGAAACTCTGAACAGGAACTCCGATATACACTTGCTTTACCGAGACCACAACTTGGTGCAATAAACAATCAAACACATGGTGAAACTAGGTCAGGGCAGCACATGTAGAGGAAAAAACACCAAGTTTTTATTTGTCCCAACCAGGGCCGGACAATAACAGTGACATGAAGGTTTTTTTTTTTTTTTTTTCTGATAATTTTTCCTCTCTGCCTTATTTTAGGGTTAATAGTTTCTTTCAATTCATATTCCGCTTAAGGTGGGGTGGATAAAAGCAAGAAACACTATATATATATATAGTATAAACAGTGGTTGAAAAAGTGGTGGCCCCCGTCCTGATTTCTATTTTTTTGCATGTTTGTCACACTTTAAATGTTTCAGATCAAACAAATTTAAATATCAGTTAAAGATAACAAGTGAACAACATGCAGTTTTTAAATGAAGGTTTTTTTTTATTAAGGGAAAACAAAATCCAAAAACTACATGGCCCTGTGTGAAAAAGTGTTTGCCCCCTAAACATAATAACTGGTTGGGCCACCCTTAGCAACAACAACTGCAATCAAGCATTTGCGAAAAATGGCAATGAGTCTGTACAGGGGGGCGCTGTGGAGGCTTTTGGTCCACTCATCGATGCAAATTGTTGTATTTCAGGCCCATTAGAGGGTTTCAGCATGAAACGCCTTTTTAAGGTCATTGCCACAGCATCTCAATTAGGTTCAAGTCAGGATTTAGACTAGGCAACTCCAAAAGTTTACTTTTTTTTTTTTTGAGCCATTCAGAGGTGGACTTGCTTGTGTGTTTTGGATCATTGTCCTGCTGCAGAACCAAAGTTCGCTTCAGCTTGAGGTCACGAACAGATGGCCGGACATTCTCCTTCAGGATTTTTTGGTAAACATCAGAATTCATGGTTCCATTTATCACATTAAGTCTTCCAGGTCCTGAAGCAGCAATACAGCCCCAGACCATCACACTACCACCACCATATTTTACTGTTGGTATGATGTTCTTTTTTCTGAAATGCAGTGTTACTTTTTCGCCAGACGTAATGGGACACACACCTACCAAAAAGTCCAACTTTTGTCTCGTCAGTCCACAGAGTATTTTCACCAAAGTCTTGGTGATCATCAAGATGTTTTCTGGCAAAACTGAGACTAGCCTTTGTTCTTTTTGCTCAGCAGCAGTTTTCCGTCTTGGAACTCTGCCATGCAGACCCTTTTTGCCCAGTCTCTTTCTTATTGTTGAATCATGAACACTGATCTTAATTGAGGCAAGTGAGGCCTGCATTTCTTTGGATGTTGTTGTGGGGTCTTTGTGACCTCTTGGATGAGTCCTCGCTGTGCTCTTGGGGTAATTTTGGTGGGACGGCCACTCCTGGTAAGGTTCTCCACTGTTCCATGTTTTTGCCATTTGTGAATAATGGCTCTCACTGTGGTTCGCTGGAGTACCAAAGCTTTAAAAATGGCTTACAACCTATCCAGATGATAAGATCTCAATTACTTTCTTTTCTTTCTTTGTTTCTGAATTTCTTTGGATCTCGGCATGATGTCTAGCTTTTGATGATCTTTTGGTCTACTTCACTTTGTCAGTCAGGTCCTATTTAAGAGATTTCTTGATTGCGAACAGGTGTGGCAGTACTCAGGCCTGGGTGTGGCTAGAGAAATTGAACTCAGGTGTGATAAACCACAGTTTTAACAGGAGGGCAAAGACTTCTTCACACAGGGCCATGTAGTTTTGGATTTTGTTTTCCCTTAATAATAAAAACCTTCATTTAAAAACTGCATGTTGTGTTTACTTGTGTTATCTTTGACTAATAATTAAATTTGTTTGATGATCTGAAACATTAAAGTGTGACAAACATGCAAAAAAAATTAAGAAATCAGGAAGGGGGGCAACACTTTTTTACACCACTGTATGTATATGTATATAGAAAATAGATCTATATATAATAGATATATATATGTAAATAATTACATTTACCCAATAGTATATTCATACATTCATTCAGTCAATGTAACTCCAGTACTATAAGGTTATGTTATCTGTATTATATCCATATCAAAGTAATCAAATATGATAAATATATTATGAACTAATCTCGAAATTAAATAGAATAATAAATATACTGAAAAAAAAAAATTAATTAATCTATTTAGTATTTAAATATGCATTCCAAGAAGTATAGTTCTGTTAATTCCTATTTTGTATTGCACTTCCTAAATATATTTCCAGACTTGTGACATATATACAGTATATTTGAAATGTGTATGTCTATATATTTAGAGACCTTTCCAGTCCTGACATCCATCTGTGCTGCTTATCTCAAGTGAAACTCTCACCCCACTTGTTTTCTCCTCTCATTCTTCTCCTTTTTTTCTTGTCTTTTCTCTGCAACACTCTCTGAGTGGTCTGCGGTGGGATTAAAATGGATGTGCTCAGAAGTCAAAGTGGAAGAATTGGCACCAGCGATCGATCAAGTCATTGATAAACTGAAGAGCATCAGTCCACTGAGGGTTCAGAGGAGGAGGATACAGCACTCAGGAAAACTGCGAGGGTGGGACATCCCTCGGGCCGTGGCATAGGACCGTTCCCTGTGGAGCAGGTTGAAGTGAGGTCAGGGATGCAGGGTAAGTTCAGCAATACGGGTTTTATGAGTAAACTAATGCAACATCACACGTAAGGCGAAGAAGTTCTTAATCTAGTGAGATAATATGCTGACTAAAGCTTTTTGATGCAGATTACAGTCTATTTTAACAGGGAACATTGGCTGAAAGTTTTGGTAAGGTTTACAACAAATGTTCTTCCAGTAACATTGATAGAATGTTAGGGTTCAAAGTTATCTGGTCTCACAACGTTATTTATGCATTGTTCACAGCGTGATTTTTCTGAAACTATTTAGTTAGACATATTTTAACATATATATTAAAACGGGCTGTTTTCATGTTGGTTAACCTCTAGTCATTGTGTAGCTACAGTCATAAGCATGGTTATACCTGCATTGATGATGCGAATGAAAAGAGCACAAAAGACCTGCTGAAATATGAGAACGGGTGTAATTGAACTCAAAAAAGTGTAAAACATCTTCATGTTCAGAGATCTGCGCCCTAGCTCTGCTGAAGTAGCTTGAGTAGACTGAAACTCATCAAACTGGGAACCATGTGAAGACACTAATTGCAGAAATGGTTGGTGTAGCGTCTGTTGGTTTTAACACCTTGAACATACGGTCCTCAATGTCACCCCTCAATGCCAGACTTCAGCAGAAACAGCTCTTGACACTCACACAAAACTGCTACAGATGCTCACAGTCATTTCTAAGTCTTGTTAAATCCTGATAATGACACCCCGTGTCAGTGATTACAGAAGTAGACGTTTGTTTCTTTTTATTTATTCATGCAATTACAATAAATGGAGACTGAAACTTTTAAGCTTTAAAAAGGTAGCAAAAAAAATTGTAAAGTTGGCTTTTCTAGGTGGAGATTTGCTTGGCTGTAGTTGCATTCATGAACTTCCTAATAAGCTGTTCTTGCGGTACTGCTAATAAACTTGGCAGGCCATAGGTATGATTCTCGTCAACCAATCACGAGTGTTTTCTTAAGCGTTGGCTTTGAGAGAGATTGACCTCCTGCCGTACCAGCATGCCAGTCGCAAGCCAAGATGGTTTGCCAGCAAAAGTGACTTGCTATTCTTTCAGCAAGGTCAGTCAGTGGGTAGACACTAGGCATGATATCTTGCATCATAGTTAATAGTTACAAATTTAGTTTGTAGCAATTCAATGAGTGTTTGTGTTTTAAGGTTGACTAATGCATCAAACTCCGCAAAACGAAATGCCAAACTATACAGTATTAATCCTAGTGTATTAGTAGTATTATTACAGTTTACTTTTTATTTTAGTTCAAGTTAATCCACTTTAAACTTTGGAGTGATAATTAAGATATTCATGTGTTTAAAAACTTTGCTAAAAACTATTAATGTATGCATGTTACGTTTAGAGCCATACAAATATATTTTGTTTGTTTGTTTTTCTAGTCACTTTTTTGTCAGTCAATGGAAATACTTACATTAAATTTTAGTTTTAGTTTGTGATAATAATTGGCATAAAATAAAAATATTATTTAACACTACTGAACCAACATCAACATATACCAGCACAACTAATTTTTATGGCTTAATTCAGACAGAAATAGCTCTTTAAAGAAACAGTTGCAGGTTACTACTTTTTACAGTGCACAAGTTGTAATATAATATTTCAATTCAGATGTTGTATTTATTTATTTGTTTTTTTTAAATAATTCATTCATTCATCATAGCAGATACCATCAGGGTGATTTGGCATCTAATGAATCATGTGTCTTCTCTCTCATACTAGATTGGCAGTGAAGCTGTAAATGTCTTCTGATGTAGTTTGAATGGATGGAGTCTGATCCGTGTGTTTCAGGGGTCTTGGAGCTCAGCTGTGGCTCAGAGTTCCCAGCAGGCCAAGCAGAGGCTGAGGTCGTCTCTGTTGAACTTATCCACACCATCTGTGATGTGTCACTGCAATACATGGAGCTCTGGTTAGTCACGTGACATGACTGAGATAAACAGTATATACTGTAGACTATATTAGGGCTGCCCTCGACTAAGGATTTTTCTGGTTGACTAGTAGTCTTTCATTTTAAGCATTAGTCGACTAATCGCACGTTTATTAATAAACCATTTAAATCATGCTAATGAGCCTTTAACTGCTTACATAGCCGAATAAGCGCTCAAGCGCACGCATAAAGCTTGCCACAACACACCGGCAGAAGTAATGATCATGAATGTGTCAGATAAACTGCATTAACATTTGAATAACCTATTGATTAAACGAGGGTTTTCGGCTCTAAACTAGTGATTTCGGCTTAAGAGATGAATTCAGCGACACTGACTTGTCATCTCCACAGTAGTGGATGCACCTGCATGCAAGTGTTATATGGGTTACATAATCTGAGAATATTTGTTTTTTTCATTTGAATTGGTTAATTTGAAAGTATACATTTCACTCTCTATAGATATATTTATTATATATTAATTGTCTGTAAGGCAAGTATACACTAAGTTTTGCGCTCAAATTCACAGAGGCCGAGACGGCAGAAAGCGCATCCAGTTAGCTTTCATTATTTTACAAAAGCGCAAATGTTTTGTTGTTATTGTGAGTGCAAACAAATAAACGCAGAGTCTTTACAGATACAAAAGATGCATTACTCATATCTGTATGACCAAAAATGACAGCGGGATTATTTTAAGAGCAAGTGAGTGCACCGGCGCCTCCATCTGTCATGCTGTGAGAGCGCGCTACTGTTCAATTTTCACAATCCGCATAGACGCTTAAATAGCATTTTTCTAGGTTAACATTAGATTGAGCGGCCATGTAAAGTTGCTACTACTTCAGATTATAAGACATATTTGCGGTCGATGAATGATAGGCGAGCGTTTGGATGTACTGTATTACCACAAAATCCAGCCGTTAATGATCTGACCGTCACGGACAGCGTGACCTCACTACTTCCTGTGGATTTTTTTTCTGGGACTAAGCGACTAATAAAAGTTCGGTCGACCAAGACTCTTCTCGTTGACTAAAGGTTAGTCGACTATTAGGGGGCAGCCCTAAATAGATAAATTAAATATTATATATAGTCAGAGCCCAGACTTAAACCCCATTGAAATTCTGTGGAATGACTTGAAGACTGCAGTTAACAAATGGTCACCATCAATTTTAACTGAACTCGAGCAGTTCTGCAAAGAAGAGCGGGCAAATAATGTCTAGATGTGCAAAGTTAGTAGACAACATATCCCAACAGACTAAAGGCTGTAATTAAACAAAAGGTGGTTCAATAAAAAAATACGGACACAAGGGGGTGTACTTAGTGCAACTTATAACATCCAATTTAAAGATATAACACCAACATGTCAGAGGAAAAAAAAACAAAAAACAGAATCACTGAGTAAATACAGCTGGATAAAAAAAATTGTCTTCATTTCAGGCTGCAAAGCAAAAGCAACAAAATGTGATTATTTTAAAGGGTGGTGATTATTTTCTATACCCACTGTACAACGTGTATATATTAGGGATGCATCGTTACCACTTTTTCCAGTACTCGCCCGATACCGATACTTTTATTTGGTCTTGCCGGTGGGGGAATGTTAAAAAAACCGATATTTTTATTGCATTTGTAAATTTTTAAATATTGGGTACAGAAACAAAAAAGAGTATGTATAATGTTAGTTGACTTCATTTATCAAATAGATAGTCAAACCAAAATGTATTCAGACACCTTCAACATTTCTCACATTATCACAGTTTATTCGCTATAGTTTAGAAAATGGTAATAAAATATGACAAGAACTCAGAGTTAAACTGTGTCAGAACAAATTCATCTTGATAATGTCAGATAACTTTGATAGAAAAATATGTAATGGATTACAATCAACCAAAAAATATTCAGACAGCTGTTAGTATGACAGTATTACACAAAATATTGGAATACTGTCGGGGGAAACTTTAGCTATGGACAGCCGTAGGTCATGGGCATGCTGTCATGCAAACCTGAACTTAATTTTTTTTCCCAGACTCGGTCTGAATAATTTTTGGACCCAAATTTGTATAAATTTTACTGGTAGTCCACTGTATGAAGAATTTTTGGGTATGATTTGTCACAGTTTACTTTATTTTGCTATCACTTACATAAATTAACTATAGTGTCCTGCACCCACTAGTAAAACAATATCAAATTATATCTGGTCTGAATAATTTTTGGTTTCACTGTATATCCTTCGGTTATTTTCACACTTAATTATGCCCATTAAAATGTATTTTACAAGTTGTTACTTTCACTGTTAATTTTTTGCTCTGTGGTACATCATCTTTTATTTAATAGCTTTAGAGCTGCTCCATTGCAGCGGCTTAGTACTGTAATCACGCGCTTTGCTGTAATAATGCAGGGAACCACTCGTTATAAATCTCCTAACTGATATTTTCAGAAATAGAAGTCGCGTTTTTTCATCTGAAACGTGCTGCGATTTATATTCCAAAACCACTCATATAATGCAGAAACACTCAAGCAAGTGTGAGCGGGGACAATGCCACCTAAAGCAACAAGGTAGATAATTTTCTACCACTACAGGTTTTTCCAAACAAATGGAAGAACAAGCAGAGAGGCACAAAACCAATCTTTATTTGACACTTAAATATAGACTAAAAAATATAATCATACAAAACACAAATTCGTTAGAAGAAGAATATTCAGTGGCCACCGGTAATGATGTATCTTGACAATATCAATATCCCTTGGGAAAATTCAACATTTGGGAGGAAAAAAAACTAAACAAAAACAAAACCCCAATAAATTCAATACAAACAAAACCCTCAAATCCACACTTTCCCACAACTCTGTAAAGCAAAAATACAATTACCCTCACTCAAAATAAAAACCAAAACCACACAAACAAGCAAAACAAATAAACCCTCCCAGCAGATTATAACCCTTGTTGGTTAAAAGGGAATTGACAATCAAAACTATACAATAAAACACCCCGGTGATTGTAACACACACACAACACACAACACACACACACACACACACAAGCAAACGCTCATCCCAAACACACGCTCACACACACTTGGTTCGCTATAATGCGGCTGGAACAGATACACAGTCGAGAGCACGTGAAGGAAGGCGAACAACTTCTCCCCAGCACAGCACCACGGTCAAGCCGCCACACAGCACCAAAACAGCAACGGACGAATTTCTATAAAATAATTACCCAATTTAGTCATTAGCCACACATACTCTAACAATTTAAAATTACATCTTTAAATACCACACAACTTACAAAATACCATATAAGGACCTACCTGCAGCACACTTAACTGGCTCTCAATAAGAGTGGTGCACAATCCACCAATACTGCCTGAATCACGCCTGAAATGCGTTAAAGCGGTTGAACACCCTCAGGCCCACGCCCAGAGTTAAAAAATTTCAACCTTGTACAGGTTGTGACGTTGACTACAAGTTCAATGCTTGATGCACATCAAATAGATCTTACGACACGATCAACATACAGCCTGTATATCATGCCAGAGGAAAACGGAAGTAAAGAAAAATCTCCGCGCTTTTTAAAGGGGCCATAAACTTAACTTCCGCCCAGCTCCATCCACCCACACAGAAAGAAAAACATACTAAAGTGGATCACCCCATTACACAAGCAAAACACGCGCAACCCGTGCAGGTATTTGTACTGATGCAGAATAGTACAGCCTAGCGCATTCACACAGGCTGTTAGTTTCACTTTAACCAGAAAGTCGTGTATGCCTAAGGTTGAAAATAAATTGTTTATAGTGAATGCCCCTATAAATGGTCTTTTTTACGATTTAGTTTTAACTCAAATGATGCGTGTGCTAAGTGAGTGAAAATCAAAGATCACACAACAGAATCGCGCACGCTCTCTCTCTCGGCGCTCTCCATCACCGTTAAGTACCTTGTGCATTGTTTTACTTACTTGTTTTTTACATATCCGACCAAACTACAAACTTTCTTTGATGTCTGTGAGAAAGATATATTCACTGGACAAGCTCGCGCATCTGCACCGCCCCGCACTCAATCCACTCAGCGTGCTTTGTTAATCAGCTCGGCAACATCAGCTATACAGGCGTTAATACTAAAAGTTTAACATTATATTCATTGCATACAAATACTTTGTAGACATCCTTAATCAAATTCTGCCTGTCTGTGTCGGTGTTCTTTGTTTGAATATGGCGCTAACACATGCTGGCATTTTTGGTATCATTTTAAAGAGTAAGAGAAAGGGGTGAATCCCTAGTTAAAAAAAGACTTGAAAACAAAACACAAGTATAGCCTAGTTAGAGTAATGGTGGCTATCTACAGGTGCATCTCAATAAATTAGAATGTCGTGGAAAAGTTCATTTATTTCAGTAATTCAACTCAAATTGTGAAACTCGTGTATTAAATAAATTCAATGCACACAGACTGAAGTAGTTTAAGTCTTTGGTTCTTTTAATTGTGATGATTCTGGCTCACATTTAACAACCCCCCCCCCAATTCACTATCTCAACAAATTAGAATACAATAAAAAAAAAACATTTTTAGTGAAATGTTGGACTTCTGGAAAGTATGTTAATTTACTCTACATGTACTAAGTACTTGGTAGGGGCTCCTTTTGCTTTAAATACTGCCTCAATTCAGCGTGGCATGGAGGTTGATCAGTTTGTGGCACTGCTGAGGTGGTATGGAAGCCCAGGTTTCTTTGACAGTGGCCTTCAGCTCATCTGCATTTTTGGTCTCTTGTTTCTCATTTTCCTCTTGACAATACCCTATAGATTCTCTATGGGGTTCAGGTCTGGTGAGTTTGCTGGCCAGTCAAGAACACCAACACCATAGTCATTTAACCAAATTTTGGTGCTTTTTGGCAGTGTGGGCAGGAGCCAAACCCAGCTGGAAAATGAAATCAGCATCTCCAAAAAGCAGGTCAGCAGAAGGAAGCATGAAGTGCAAAATTTCTTGGTAAACGGGTGCAGTTACGTTGGTTTCACAAAAACACAATGGACCAAAACAGCAGGAGTACACCCCCTTTGCACCCCAAATCCGTAACAGACGGTGGAAACTTAACACTGGACTTCAAGCAACTTGGGCTATGAGCTTCTCCACCCTTCCTCCAGACTCTAGGACCTTGGTTTCCAAATGAAATACAAAACTTGCTCTCATATGAAAAGAGGAATTTGGACCACTGGGCAACATTCCAGTTATTCTTCTCCTTAGCCCAGGTAAGACAACTCTGACACTGTCTGTGGTTCAGGAGTGGCTTAACAAGAGGAAAACGACAACTGTAGCCAAATACCTTGACACGTCTGTGTGTGGTGGCTCTTGATGCCTTGACCCCAGCATCAGTACAATTCCTTGCGAAGTTCACTCAATTCTTGAATCGATTTTGCTTGACAATCCTCATAAGGCTGCGGTTCTCTCGGTTGGTTGTGCATCTTTTTCTTCCATACTTTTTCCTTCCACTCAACTTTCTGTTAACATGCTTGGATACAGCACTCTGAGAACAGCCAGCTTCTTTGGCAATTAACGTTTGTGGCTTACCCTCCTTGTGAAGTGTGGTCAATGATTGTCTCCTGGACAGCTGTCAGATCAGCAGTCTGTCCCATGATTGTGTAGCCTAGTGAACCCAACTGAGAGACCATTTTGAAGGCTCAACAAACCTTTGCAGGTGTTTTGAGTTGAATAGCTGATTGGCATGTCACCATATTCTAATTTGTTGAGGTAGTGAATTGGTGGGTTTTTGTTAAATGTGAGCGAAAATCATCACAATTAAAAGAACCAAAGACTTAAACTACTTCAGTCTGTGAGCATTGAATTTGTTTAATACACGAGTATCACAATTTGACTTGAATTACTGAAAAAAATGAACTTTTCCACGACATTCTAAACTATTGAGATGCACCTGTATATATATATATATATAAACTGAATCCACAAGACAATGCCAATTAAATAAACACTGAAAAATGCAGGCAGCTAGATGTGAAATCAGTGAAATTTTTCACCCTTTTGCACTTTTCCACACGGCGACAGCGTCTGACAAATAATTAATCTTATGCAGCAATTGCAGAGCCCTCGTCCAGATATGGATTTCCAATTTGCATAGTTCAGCCTGTTTTTTGTCATAGAGCCACAGTTCAAACTGGTCTAAAGACGAGGACACTCCACTATTTGTATCTGCAGCTGAAGGAGGCCAGATCCATGACTGGAATTAGGAGTCGAATCGATGGTCCAATGGGACATAAGGGACAGGAGTGTTTATTCAAATGAGAATAATTGATTGGTCACCCTTTTGATTTACATATAAATGAAACCTTTTTATCAGTCTGTCCACCTGTTTGAACCTCATCACGAGCCGTTCCCCCGTGAGAGATGTGACTTGGTGTTGGTCTTCATTCGCACATCAATGAGCGACGACTCGGGTTCTGACAGTGCACAGTGCTTTGTATTCGGCTGGTGTCGCCACATCAGAAATGAGATATTTGCCAACTCCATCACGATGAAAACATCCAGGCAGTGAGGGGGGAGGTGGAACCGACAGTGACCCATTAGGTCACATTCAATCTTCATTAATATTTTTACATATTTTGGGGCTGCTTTTAGTGAAATGACAGTACAGAGAAGCATTCCAAAGATATGGGTCGGCGAGACGTTTTAATGTTTTTGAAAGAGTCTCTTCTGCTCAACAAGGATGCATTTATTTGATCAAAAATACTGTTAAAATTGTGAATACTATTCCAATTAAAATAACTGTTTTCTATCTGTATATATATAAATAAATAAATAAATATATATAAATAAATCTATACAGGATATATATTTTTTAAAATGTAATTATTTCCTGTGATTGCAAAGCTGAATTTTATTCTTCTTCTGCTTCTTCGTCTTCTTCTTATTATAATTAGTTTATATTATTTATAGTATTATTTTCAATTTCTACTTTAATATTTTTTGTGGAGAACGTGATCATTAATTTCAGGATTCTTTGATGAATAGAAAGTTGAAAAGAACAATTTATTTGAAATAGAAATATTTTTTAACATTATAAATGCCTTTACTGTTACTTTTGATCAATTCAATGCATACTGCTGAAGAAAAGCATTAAAAAAGTGATGAAATAAATATATTATTAAATAAATAAATAATACAATATTGTAAGATAAAAAAAACAATAACATCATCACACAAAAGTATTAGATTATGTAAATAAAATGAACAATATAATATGCAGAATGATAATCAACACTGATTCACCAATAGCACAAAAAAAAAAAAAGTAAATCTAAGTAGTAATGTTAATGTTGAAGGACCTGTTGAGAAAAGTAATTTAATTCTCTCCATGTCTGGGCTGAATGACAATAAAGTGAACTTGAATTATTTTTCTTCAAATTCTCTCAAGACCAAAGAACTTTAGCTATTTTAAGAGTTTTAGGCCTATCGTTTCCCCCTAATCATATACTGTAAGCATGTTTTGTCACTGTAATTATTTAATATTTCTGAACAAACCTGACTGCATTACTGAATTACACTACTGAAAGTCTGTTTAAAGGGTCAGAGATGAACAATGAGATATATCCATATCTACAGCGCAAGTAGGAATGAATAGTTGTCTTATCAGGAGTGACACTGTTCTCATCTGCTCTTTTATGCATCTTATTTAGGATATAAAACCCATTTAATTGTAATTTCGTTATTCAATGAGCCATGACTTACGAACAATCTGAGCTCTCTGGGAGTATTACAGGTGATTAGGTTAATCACTTTTGCTGACGGAGGAGTCATAATTACCTCAATGCTCCTGTGAAGAAGGTGAGGATTCAGTGATCTTGAATCCTAAACAAACTTGAATAACTATTGCAGTGAATCTGAGAGCAAAAGACACTCGTGTTTCATGACACAGAAGAAACCCTTTGGATCTGTCTTATTTCAGGAGGCCTAATGGAGTTGTACATTACTTTAAGATTTCCCCCCCCCCAATGTTTCTCCTATACAAATAGACACAAACTAGTCATTAGTCATCAGAGTAAGAATACAGAGCTGTAAAATATGGATTGAGATAATTTTGACTCATCTGACTTTTGATCATTTGTATCTTGGTAAATTTGAACAAAGATGTTATTCATAATCATGTTTGAGAAGAACCAAAATCTTAATTAAAAAAATATCAAAGAAAAAATGTATAACAGTTTTATTGATTTATAAAAAAAAAACATATATAGATACATTCAAGCCACCAGTATCTGCTGAATCGTGATTTACATGTACATAAGTTAATTAATTAATTAATTCTTAAGTCATCATTCATTACATTATTTTTCACTGCATTCGAAATGCTGTATGTGCTTATATCAAATGGCCATCAACTGAAAACCATTAAAGTTGTTCTCATGGAGGTGTGCTATATAGTCTTTTAGGGATCGTTTCCCCGTGAGCTTGTACAATGCCACATCACCTGATATTGTCAGGACTTAGAGCAGAATAGCAACAGCGGACTATGGCATATTGTTGGTTGAAAACCATTTGGTATGCAGGATGATTCAGAATGTGGCAGGATGGTTTTCCTGCATCAGACTGTTTATGAGGGTTTACGTCATAGAGGGCACATGACTGCCAATATGACCTTTTCTCAGAGACCTGATGCTGTACCGAGGGAGGGGACTCAGCAGGCCTGGAGAGAGCTGTGTGTTACGAGCAAAACATTAGAAGAAGGCAATGCATGGACTGTTAATCTGTTCTATACTATGTTCGTTTCTGTTCAGATGTATGGTTGCAAGTTGCACAGAAGTGTCCAGATATTATGTTGTAAGGCCTTCATAGCCGGCTGGACGGTTGTGGCTTTGGACTGAATTTAAAGAATCGTGCTTGAAAAGAGGCAAAAGACCTTCCTGCTGGATTGTGGGGATGAATGTGGTATTAGAGAGAAAAAACACTTAAATAGATCAAATAAGCTTTTCTGAGGGTTCCCTTGTCAGGGTTCTGTCACTTTGGTCTTGTGTAATTCATGGTTTTGTGACAGAGTCCTGACACTCGCGTCATGTCATTGTTTCATGTGAGCGTGTGGCTTCGAGTGTGCTCGAGCCGTGCGCTCTCGTCTGCGTGTACTGTTTCATGTTGGAGCGTGGTGTTCAGATCCCGGCACTCATGTCTTGAGTTTCGGTTTCGTGTCGGGGTCCGGACACTCGCGCTCCATGTTCTGTCTGTTGTGGGAGCGTGCGGTCTCGAGTTCGCTCGGCCGTGAGCTCTTCTGTCCACGTGTGTTGTGTTTTGTGAAGCACGCGGTTTGTGTTCAGCCACGTGCTTTTCTTGCTGTCTTGTGTGAACACACGGCTTATGAGTATTCTAATTAGCTGCGTGTTCGCGTCTTGTTTTGTTCAAGCACATGGCTTGTGATTTGCTTTGCTGGCCATGTGCTTGTGTTTTTGTTTTGTGTGAGCACATGACTTTTTGTCTTTGATTCGGTGTGCCATGTGCTCATGTCAATTGTCTTGACCCCTCCCATCTTGTTACCTGATTATTAGTTAATTTGCCCCACATGTGCTCCCTCGTTACCCTCCTCATTTGCTCTCCATTTATTCTCCTTGTGTTTGCAGTCGTGCGTCAGTTCGTCATCGTCTATCCCTGGATGTTGCTTGTCCAGATCCTGCCTTGCCTTGCCATGCCAGCCTGTTCTTCCCCCACGGGGGTAGTTTCTGTTGTTTGTTTTGTTTTATTACCAATTAAAAACCCTTTTTCTGCAGTACTGAGTCCTCGCTCCATCCTCTACCCTAACCCCTGACACTTAGAGCATTTCACTGGCAATGTAAAGGTCATGGGTTCAAGGGAAGGTGCTTTGGATCACATTTTTCAAAGCTTTAAAAGACTTGATCTGTAGAAACAATATCATTTCATGAAGTCAATGTTGTCCAGGTGTAATGTGCACCTATTTATTTGTTTTTGTTTGTTTATTGTACATGTATTATTTATTTATTATTTGTTGGTATTAATTATTTAAGCTTATGTGCTAATTATTATTAGCTTTTTATTAATATGCTTATTAAAACTAAACTGCATCTGCTCTGATAGCCATTTATTATTTGTGCATTCATTATTCTTCATTAAGTCAAGTAGTGCAGTATTTGCTTATTTTTTTTTATTATGAAAACATTTTCTATTATGAAAAATTATTGCTATTATGTTTTTATTTATTTGATTATTCATTTATTTGCTTATTTGCTTTTACTTTATTTGTTTGTTTCCTTATTTTGCAATTTATTTATTTTGCTATTTATTATTTATACACACTTATGTGCTAAAATGCAGGTGCTCTTGTAGACAGTAGTCAGCAATCATGCATTTTCCTTATTATGGGTTGATATTTTGATCCATGTTCCCAGCATCACTTAAAAATCTATAATAATAATTAATATATATGTATATATATATATATATATATATATATATAATATATATATATGTTATATATATACGTACTGATAATAATTACATTAAAAAATGTATATCTTTGTAACTAATAAATTATTTTAGTTTTTATTTATTTTTATAATATGTTGCATTCAGAATCAGAATGGGCAGGAGTTTTCTGAGTCTGTCCACTGTAAACAAAATTTTATTGCTGGAAAAGCAACAACAGGTGGTCAAGCTTGTCATCTAGTTCAAGTTGTGTGTTGAAACACGGTCCAGATCCCCATCCAAGGTGATCCAGCAGCTCTAGTCCGATTAACCAGTGTGTGTCTGACTTCAGTTGAGCTCATCAACCATCTGTATACTGTAAAAAATGACTGTGAATTTAACGGTAAAAGACTGTAAAATGCTACAGTAAAATCCTGTTAAATGTTTAACGGTAAATTCCCCTACTATATACGGTGAAAAACTGTATTGGACATTACATGTATTGGACATCAATTTTACGGTAGTATACTGTTTTTGGAAGTGAAAATACCGTATAATTTACAGTGAATAACAGTAAATTGACATTCCCAGAACTCCCTGCATTGCATTTCAAATTTGATGTTTTTTTTTTAAATAACTATGTTTCTTCTTAGTTTTTTCTATCAGTTTTGTATATTAGGGTTGTGTGTAACACCCAATGTTGTTAAATTAATGTTTATTGCAATATTTCAGTATCACGTGTGTTACCATGATGATGTTTGGTATTTGTGTGAATGACACTGTGCACCTTCTATATATGTTATTATTTAAAAGTTGCTTGTGATGGGCTTTGGTTCATCATGTGACTTTCTCATCACCACCTGCATTTGGTGGTTATCAGTGTATTACAAAGGTACAAAACAGATTTCAGTACTTAAATAAGGTTGGTATATTAACATTATATCAGATAATGAAATTACTGTATTTAACTGTAAATTTAAGTTAAAACCGTAAGACCTAAAAACGTTGCTACCGTATTTTTTTACAGTAAAATTCCAGCAACCACAGCTACCATTTTTTTACCGTAAATTTTACAGAATTTTTTTTTACAGTGTAGCTTCTAAAACTTTGACCAAATAGAAACCGGTACTATGATTTAGCTGTATATTTTTAGCATGGTAAAAAAAGGGGTAACCACAGGGGAACACAGTTAACACAGGTGCACGTATGTTAATTAACTCAAAGCAAAATGATGAATCCAGATGGCACCAGATGGAGCTGATGTGGAGCTCCTGCTTTCCTGCTTGATGATATTGTAATTTACTGATTTCCACACTTGAAAAGCCAGCTGGATGAGATATGGACGCTTCATGTTGGTTGTATCATATAAGTAAATCATTTCAATCTCATTCCTTGAACATTTCTTACATGGTTAGCCATATTTTGGCATTAATATGGATTTCAAAGAAAGGTTTATTCAGCTAAATTATCAGATTAACAGATCAAGCTTACACCTGTTCATTGGCAGTGAACTATTTCAGTAGATTACCAATGTTTATTTGACCTGGAAATATATTTTGCTAACTAACAATGAAAGCCTTTTTTAAAGTCTATTAAAGTCAAAAACTCTTGGTAACACTTTTCAGTGAGTTCAATTAGTTAACAGTAGTTAACGCAATATGTTTCATGAACTAACAATGAACAATATGTTTATTCAGCATTTATTAACCTTTGTTAATGTTACTTAATTACATTAAATAAATCATAATTCATCTATTAATATTACTTATTTCTTATTTATAGAAACTCAACTGTACAGTTTGTAAACAAACTTTGATGTTGGCTTGACAAAGCCAGTGTGGAAATTTTAATTAATGCTTGTTAAATAAATAAATAGGAGTATATTAACTAAATGTAATATTTTATTTATATAATTTATTTATTATTATTATTATTATGATTATTATGCAGAGCGTGTAATAAGGTTGAGAAAAGTGTGGAATATTTATATTTAATTAATGTTAATGTGTAATAAATTAATTATTTCATTATAAAATATAAATGATATGAATGAATGAATTATTTAATTACAAAATATAAGCAATACATTCATGTATACAACTTGAAATATTGAAAATGTATTATTATATGTAGAAATTAACATTAACCTTTATGAATGATAATGTAGATGTATTGGTTATTGTAAAATGTTAATGAATTATAGTTTATTTTAAGCTTTAGATGTACGAGAGCAGAGACACTTTTGTCTCTCTTCTGTCTGACTTTTGTTGATGTTTTCTTTCTTTCCATAGAAAGTGAACAGATGCTTTCAGACGTTGCAGTCAAAGGTAAGATGACAGGAGTGAGAATGTCAGAGACAAAAGCCTCGCTAGTAAACTGACAGACTCACTGCTCAGAGACTCCAGTAGCGCGGTTGTTTCAGTCGTGAGTCTTATGTTACCGCCGGTGCTGTTATTTTCACCTGCAGAAATCAATGTCACTGCATTTCTCCATGTCTCTGCTGTTCTTTAGGCATCTGAGGGAAGCTTTTAGATATGAGGTGTGAAGAAATGAGGGGAAGCAAGAAATTATGTGTGATTATCAGTTCAAATAAAACTGTTCTACATCAACAGATATTCAAGCACTGCCGCTTGATGTTGTGCATTGTGACTGAACGTAACGGGCAGAAAAACAACATTATTTTTAGGCAGGCTCGTATAACCCCGCTACTTAAGAAACCCACCCTTAGCCCATCTCTTTTAGAGAACTACAGACCATTTTCCTTCTTCCTTTCATTGCAAAAACACATGAATGCGCTGTGTTCAACCAAGTCTCTGCCTTTATCACACAGAACAACCTCAGCGGACTGCCTGATCGTCATTTTTGAAGCCCTAGACTGGCAAGAGCGGATTCCAAATCTTCTATACTTATCTTGCTGGATCTTTCCGCTGCTTTTGACACGGTTAACCACTAGATCCTCCTGTCAATCCTGTTGGCAAAGGGCATCTCAGGAATCGCATTCCAGTGGTTTGAGTCTTACCTCTCAAGATAGGTCCTTCAAGGTATCTTGGAAAGGTAAGGTGTCCAAGTCATAACATCTAATTACTGGGGTGCCTCAGGGATCAGTTCTTGGACCACTTCTCTTCTCTGTCTACAATGGCATTACTAGGCTCTGTCATTTAGAAACATGGCTTTTCATATCACTGCAATGCTGATGACACTCAACTCTACCTCACATTCCATCCTGATGATCCAATGATAACTGCTCGCATCTCAGCTTGTCTAAAAGACATTTCTTGCTGGATGAAGGACCATCACCTTCAACTCAACCTTGCCAGACAGAACGCTTGTGGTTCCATCAAAACCTAATTCTCACAATTTCAACATCAGTTAGGCACATCACCATAACTTCTTCAAAAACAGCCAGCAACCTTGGAGTTATGATTAATGATCGGCTGATTTTCTCAGACCACATTGCTAAAATTGTCCGGTCCTGCAGATTTGCTTTATACAATATTAGGAAGATCAGGCCCTTTCTTTCGAAAAATGCTACACAACTCCTTGTTTAAGTTATTTTTCTGTCCAGGCTGGACTATTGCAACACTCTCTTGGCAGGTCTTCCAGTCAGTTCTATAAACCTTTACAATTAATCCAGAACGCTGCAGCAAGATTAATTTTTAATGAGCATCAATTTGCACTGGCTACCAATAGCTGCTTGCATAAAATTCAAGGCATTTATGTCTGCCTACAAAACCACCACTGGCTCTGCACCCCTTTACCTAAATGCATTACTTCAGACTTATGTGCCCTCTAGAAGCTGCATCCCAAAGAGGCACAAATCACTTTTACTGACTTAAATTAAATGTTGCCTCCTGGTGGTATGACCTGCCCAACTCAATCCAAGCAACTGAGCCCTTAGCCATCTTCAAGAATAGGCTAAAAACACATCTCTTCCATCTATATTTGACCCTCTAACTCTAGAACTCTCTTTGCTAATTATATTCTTAAACAAATAATAATTAAACATAAGAATGCCCTTTAGAGTGCACTCTATTCTTTTTCTAACTGCTTGTTTTCTTAAAAAAAACCACTAGCTTCTCTAATCTTTTTGTTTAATATCTGTTTTCTTTTTATTTATTATACAATTAAAAAAGCAAAAAAGGCTCTAACACTAGCTTGCTCTATTCTTTTTCTATTCTGTTTTTTTTTATTTATTATATAATAAAAAAAATTAAAAACCTTGATACGTATACTGCATTAGGCTAACTGAAACTTGTCATAGCACTTGCATATCATTGCTATTTTGTTGATTTTGATTGCTTCTATTGTCCTCATTGTAAGTTGCTTTGGATAAAAGCATTTGCTAAATGACTAACTATAAATGATCATATGTTAATAATTAGGTAATGTTTAGTAAGTTCATTAAACAAGAACATTATCTCATATTTCTAGACATGTGAATATATATTAAGTAATGATTAATTAAACATTATGTAATGTTTGTTTTGATTTATTAATGAAAGTTATTATAAAATGTTAACCGATTCAACAAATGCAGCAGCAAGCAATTACTGATGACTTTTGCATTGCATGAATATAATAGAATGAAAGAAAAAGAAAGAAGAACGGAAAATATTAATATATTCCTTCAATGGACATTAACTGCATCAAAAAGGTAATGTTTACTATAATTATAACTATTATATAAAATATAATATAAAAATCTAGTAATATAGGGTCAAAATGTATTTTCTTTTCTTTTTTAGATTAATGAATATACATTTATATTATAGGTCAACTTTTATTTTATTTTTGGTTGAGGTTTTAGCATTGATAAAAATTATGATTTATATTTTATAATAGTTATTAAGGGAACTTTTTTTAGATTGACTTTTTAGCATTGAATAAAATTTATAATATATGTATTAGAGTTATGTTAATTATAACCAAACATGTTATTTTATTTTATTTTACTGCTTATCACTATGCATTCTTGGATTGTCTTTTTAAAGGATAATTGTGACGCTGCTTTAGATTTTTACCAAATTTATTTTTTTCAGAAAGCATTGTACTGGCTATAGGCTTTTAGTCGAGTGTGCATTTGAGGTTGTCTAAGATATCTCACTAGGTTTTGTTTGATGCTGTCAAAAATATCTCAGGTTTTGGATCTGAGCTTGAGTATAATATTTTAAAACATACAATCATTGTGAACTGCTCCTTGCAGTTGCAGCAGTTCCACACATTTTGAGTGGGCTTTTGACAGCACTTTTTTGTAATAGAGCTTGAATTTTTATGGAGTTATTAACTTTATTTCTACACTGGCAGCAGATGAGGACTTAGAGGAACATATTGTTCTTTGAGTGTCATTTTAGGACCTTTCAGATCAAAGACAACTTTTGTAGCTCATTGTCCTGCACCAATTATTTAGCCCGTAATTACACGTGGTGTCTGTCTCTCTCAGTAGCTCACAGTCATATGCCGATTGCCTGCTGGCGTTAGGTCTCATATAATTCCTCATTTGGCACATCCTGGCGGGGTGTTGACAGGGTTTGTGCCTCACTGGCATTCGCCTGGAACCAGATTACACAATAAACAACAGGTCATGCACTTTATTAGAATGATATAGTCTGGAAGTAAAATCAGCTTCACAAAACTACTAAATTGTAAGATTGTATATTATTTATTCATTATTAATTTGTAATTATAGGGAATTAATGATTATTAATTTATTCAGGTTTTGCTAGAACTCGGGTCTGAATGTCCCAAATCCACCTGATCAAACCATTCCAAATTTGTTAGTTTTACTTCAAATCAAGGTCGTCCAGCGAGCCAGCGATTCTTGGTATCTTTTAACAAATTTAATATGTGTTTACTTGGCCACAGTCCACACAATGAGGTAATAATTATAATTAGGCTATGAGTTAAGGTAGCAAGCAAGGATCGTTTTGGCCTGGTTTAACCTTGAAATTATATGAGCCAATACACTTCTTCTTTATAAATGAAACATTAATTTAATTGGCTATTCTAGATTACATCAAATTTAAGCTAAAACACACATACACACAAAGATTCAAGGAAATGAGTCAACGGAGTTGCATGAAGTTTCAAAGTCCTAACTCGTTTTCCGAGTGATTTAACTTCACCTGAGCGAACTCACAAGCAGAGAATATAGCTTAATTTTACTGCTTAACGTAATTCTACACCAGGTCAGCTGAGTGGAAGATTTTGTTCGTTACTTGCGTTCTTTGGCTTGACAGCTGAAAGCAGAGGTGATTCAGTCGCTGTAGCGGACTTCCTGGATGTCTGTTGAGGGGAATTCCTTCGCTGATTGGCTGTTGCTTTGACGTCGGAATGACGTATGGGTGACGTCCTTTCGGGGACCCCTCTCAGAGTCCTTGGTTGCTGGTTTAACACAGAGGCTGGAGCAGTTAGTTTGAAAGACTTTCAGTTCCCTGAAGATCGCGAAGTGTCACTGAAATGTCTGAGTTCTTGGATGGTCTTGGCTATGCGGTGGTATGGCGGGGCGCTTTGTCGCGCTCACCAAGGTGAAAGCGTTCTTTTGAGTGAGAGTGCGAGCCCAGCAGAAGACAACTAAGCCAGAGGGCTTTGTGTCCATTTTTAAGCAGGCTGACTTTTGTCCATCCCACAGGTCGTTGTTCCAATCAGATAGTGGCTGGTTGCCTCTGGTGGTGGAGAGTATTTCTGAAAGTTTTTAAAAAAAAAAAAAGGGGGGAACTTCTTATAAAACTATCATCACCAGAAAATTATGCTGAATATCAATTATTCATTTACACCAATGTTCGGCGAATAAGACAAGCTCTCATCCAAGCTTAAACAGCAGGTAGTTTGCATACACAGTAATCATAATCACTAAATGAAAAGTTATAAAGCAACGATTAAGATATCGTGGTTTCAATAACACATCACACACATTTAAGACATAAAACATATTATTTGTGAATATCGTTGCTCCAATGCTTTCAGTGATTTTTAATGATTGTCTTCTGAATTGTCTGTGTACATTCTGTGTCTTTCTAATTCAAAGGAAGTAAGAGTTTTGGTCATGCGGGAAGCTGGTGGTCGAAAGTCATGGGATAGTCATGTGGCGTCACGCTGTACATCCTGTGCTGGCCTGAGGGCGTCATTTAGTCATTTTCCTGTTCTAGAGATAACGGGTCCATACATCCATGAGAAAGAATGGCATCCATATGTCGTCAAAAGGCTTTTTCAGCTCTGGTACAAAAGGTCTCTGTGGTATCTCTTGATTAGATTAATTCAAAACCTCATGATGGTGATCCAGTGGCCTCTCCGTGTCCTGTATATGAAATCCCTACAAAATACTCTCAAGTTTATTCCACAGCTGTTAAGTGACTTTGTTAATCAGGGATTACACACAGAATGACTTACCAAACAGAGCCAAATGGAGTACTCAATCAATCCTTTTTCCTAGTTATTATAGGAACATTCACATTTTGAAGAGGACTGTTTTTAGACGTGATGTCAGCGGGTAATACTTTATATTGAAAGAGACTGAAAAGTGATTTTGCTTTACAACCCTTGTAAGAGCAGTGAACAATCACTGAGAAGAGTGTCATCGGAAAATCACCCTTAACAGATGAAAGGATAGTACGACAAAGATAACGCTTTCCTCAGCAGACATTCAAACTAACGTTTTTGTTGATTATGAGCTGAAGAATGAATGCTGTATCAAATGCAAGTAATCAAACTCGCTCAGTCCATCTCTCTCTCATAATACAGTAATATAATAAGCTTTCAATGAAGCAACTCAACGTTCCTTCGTTACTAGCTCTAAAGTGACATTTTTGGATGAGATGGGCTCAACAGTCAAACTCTTGTTATAAACGCCTAAGCAGTGTCGGCAACGCGTGGATTACCTTGCTATTGTGATATATATGTTTAGTTTTCATAATTTTATAAATTTATTTTTTATTTTATTTTATCAAAATATTTTATTTTCTAGTTTTTGTTCATTTTAATTGTTTGAAAATTATCATTCATTCATTCATTCAGTATTTATTTATTCCCTTCCCCCCAGTATTGGAGCATGATGTAGGACAAGTGATATTTAACATGCAATCAGAAATATTTTTGACAGGAATTTCATTTATTTAACAAGCCTGTTATTTTTTATTGACTTTGGGGTGGTGGGGGGCAGTAGTTTGGCTTCAGTAGATTTTAGTACACTTTATAGGTTATTTAAGATGTAGTTAGTTGTCATATTTT
The DNA here is from genome assembly GCA_018155175.1 of Sinocyclocheilus anophthalmus. Classification (NCBI taxonomy): domain Eukaryota; kingdom Metazoa; phylum Chordata; class Actinopteri; order Cypriniformes; family Cyprinidae; genus Sinocyclocheilus; species Sinocyclocheilus anophthalmus. The sequence goes on along the minus strand of JADLZN010001341.1, from coordinate 32,416 downwards.
TATATTTTAATTTTATTTTATAACATTTTTTTTTTATCCTCTACTAGTCTCTGAAATATAGATTTTACGTCATCAAGAGTACATTCCGTTGCCCATTGTTTGTGAAATCTGATTATTTTCTCACAGTTTCTACAGATTTTAAATCTACAAATATAGTTTGAGGGTGTGATTATTAGTTACAATTGGTTGTGGGTCAGACTACAGATTTGTAAAACAATTTTCAGTGGAGTTAATTAGAGGGGTCATATGATGCTGCTAAAAAGAACAATATTTGGTGTATTTGGTGTAATGAAATGCGGTTGTGAGTTTAAGGTTCAAAAAACACAGTATTTTCCACATAATGTACATTATTGTTTCTCCACTATGTACCCGCCTTTTTGAAAGGCGTCGATTTTTACAAAGCTATTGGTCTGAAAAGCGAGGTGTGCTCTGATTGGCCAGCTACCAGTCCATTGTGATTGGCCGAATGCCTCAAGCGTGTGACGAAAATGTTACGCCCCTACCATACTGTGATGCCTGTCCCGGAGCGATGAGACAAAAACATTAAAACCCTTTATAAACGAGGCATTCGTTGCATCCAGTGCGGACATAATTAAGGATTATAATGACTCATAATGTCTTTTTACGTGCTGCGTTGCATCACACCGCGTAAACATAAAACCATATCTGCATTTATGATTGGAGAAATGACAAACAACAAGTGCTACTCTACATTGCTCAAAACTCGCGTTTGAATCGTCATTGGCAAATCCTTTAAATATGAAAACTTTCGTACAGTCTGTGAGTCAGAACAGCCAGAATTGTAGTATCCCAGGATCAGGAAACAGTCCTCCATAAAATGAGCTTGCACATATCTGAATATTTGGTTTGAATTGTTCTGGAACAGTGTTGTATATACAAATTAACCACTGATTTCTAGTAGTGTCCTCTTTTAGAAGATCAAACAAAGTAATTTCGCTTTCACAACAAAACACACAGCGCCATCACGACGGCGGGCTTGAGTGAGGAACGGCCGGAGGGCTAGAGTAAGCGGAGGTTCGTGGGCTTGAGAACGGCGCAGCCGGCGGATTCGACAAAAAGGTGACAACCACATGTGCGACCCCGGGCTGGACTACGCTTCGTCCACGGTGAAAGCCGATCCGGCGATCCACAGCGCAAAGTTGATGTATTTCCTCAGCGACCAGCATGGATCAGCTTTAAGCATAACGAAGCGGATAGGTCTTCTTTTGGAAGGCCAAACAAAGTAGTTTCGTGTTCAAAAAGAAGCAGCGTCTTCACGACATGACGGCAGCAACAACAATACTACAGCGAGAATAAAAGTCACGCCTTCTTTCTTTGTGTGAACATTTGGGCGGAGTTATGCAAATCTTCCCACATCGTGACGTAGACATGTGGGGGCGTGTTAGAACGAGCCGTTTTAGGTAGACATGGTTGACTCTTAACTTATATAAAGAATATCTCTTTGGATTTGAGACTTTAGTCTCAAGAGCTTGTAACACTTCAAAGAGAAAGGAAAAATTTAAATCGCATCATATGACCCCTTTAATTGGGCAGAATAACAAAGAGCGAACACAAAGTTGTATGAAGACAGTGGCTGAATGGGGACTGAATGACCACATTTGAACCAGCATGCCTCCATTATTGCATTTGGATGATATAAACCACATTTCTGAGTAGAGACGCACAACATCGCAATCAACCAGTTTGCACTGATTTGCCAGCAGTGGTTTGTGGGGTTTCTGTGTCACTTTCAATGTGCAGTACGCTGGCCTTTATAATCACTCCTCACTGCTGCTTGCAGGTATGTCTTGTTAAATCATATTTAACACAAAAGGCTGGAGGACTACATTTCCTCTGGGCGTCTAACCTTGAACCCCCGTAACCTTTCACTTTGTAATCTAATCTACTAATTTCGCGGAAACATCACAGAGCAATTGGATAAAAATATGTCTCTAATTGTTTGTTTTAAAGCTTATTTTACTGAACCAAAACAAAAAAATGGCTTTGGATTGAGTGAAAGAGCATTTGAGATAGGATAATGTCTTTAATGGTAATGATAACTTGGGTTGAGTGCTACATATTAAATATTTGATGAGAGGGTGTATATTTGATAGAATATCTCCAAACTCTGAGCGCCACGATTGAGATTCCTGTGTGCAGATTTGGGATATTTGTAATGCATTGGTCTTTCCAGACAGACAGTCCAAGATGGGCTGTTTTTGAGGACAAATCCACAAACTGTGCAGACCTGCAGTGGCTGAAGAGTGACCTTGGGTTGTGAATGAGGTAAAGTAAGATTTAAAGCAAAATTTCAATACTTTTTCTTTAGAAATGTATTTCCTCCATTATAGTGTCAGATCTCAGTCACCAGCATATTCTTGGCATGTCATGGTTATGAAAAAAGAGGGAACACTGACATTTCTGTGTACACTAATGATCAAAATTTTACAGTCTTAGAAAGTGGTTTTTTTTGGACAGAACTCTGCTGCATTTATTTGATAAAAAATACAGTACAACAGTGAAATATCGATCAATTTAAAATAACTGTTTTCTATTAGAATATATTGTTAAGAAATGTAATTTATTCCTGTGATGCAAAGCTGAATTTTCAGCATCATTATTTCAGTCGTCAGTGTCACATGGTCCTTCAGAAATCATTCTAATGTGCTGATTTGCTGCTCAAGAAACATTTATGATTATTATCATTGTTGAAAACAGTTGTGTTGATATCATTCATATTTTTGTGAAAACATTTTATATTTTATTTCATAATTCTTTAATGAATATAAAGTTCAAAAGAACAGCATTTATAACATTATAAATATCTTTGGACAGTATGAAAGTCTTAAGCCACTTTTGATTCAATTTAATATTATTAAAACACTTACTGACCTTGAACTTTTGAAAGGTACTGTATATATAGTTCACTAGATATGTAGGGTATGGTACTTTTATTGTGCTTTTTTGTAGCTGGAAATCCACGTGAACATGCTTTCATACTTCTTTTGTGGATTTTTCCTTTAAAGCAACAAATGTAAGTCCTTGAGGTACATGAGAACACTATTTTCCCCTGCTAACAAAATTTCTTTAGTTTACTTTAGTTTTACCGTGGTGACGAGATACATAGCAGACTGTCGTCACTCAATGGCTGGATGTCTGGTCTTCATCCCTCCTGGGGTGGTGCCGCTCTTCTCTCTAGAAATATGGCACATAGTCTTAGAGTTTGTACTTGACTAACTGGGGCCCAGGTCAGGAAGCAGGGGGGGGGGGGGGGACAGCCTGGCTAAAACCGGGGGGGGAACCGTTGCTAGGAGCCTCATGTAACAGAAATCAGTTAATTCTCAGCACATAGAGACTCGTTCACCTAGATATCACACTATAGAGGCTGTGTCTGTTCCCCGAACTAGAACATACAAAAAACGTCCATAACAATTTAAGAGTAACAATTTAATTGAGGTTCAACAAATAAAAAACAGATGCAATACGGATAAAATAATGATAAAGCTTGGCTTATTGAATATCAGGTCCCTTTCTACGAAAGCACTTTTTGTAAATGATATGATCACTGATCATAACCTAGATGTGCTCTGTTTGACAGAAACCTGGCTAAAACCTGATGATTACATTATTTTAAATGAGTCTACCCCCCAAGATTACTGTTATAAACATGAGCCACGTCCAAAAGGTAAAGGGGGAGGTGTTATTTCTCAGAGGGTGGGCTTCAAGTAAAACTTATTTAAAGTAATGGTGCTTCATATAACATTACCCATGAAACAAGTGTTAATGATAAATCCCCTGTGTTGTTTGTACTGGCTACTGTATACAGGCCACCAGGGCACCATACAGACTTTATTAAAGAATGTGCTGATTTTATATCCGAGTTAGTGCTGGCTGCAGATAAAGTTTTAATTGTTGGTGATTTTAATATCCATGATAATGAAAAAGATGCATTGGGATCAGCATTCATAGACATTCTGAACTCTATTGGGGTTAGACAACACGTCTCAGGACCTACTCATTGTCGAAATCATACTCTATATTTAATACTGTCACATGGAATTGATGTTGATGGTGTTGAAATTATGCAGCCAAGCGATGATATCTCAGATCATTATTTAGACTTGTGCAAACTTCATATAGCTAAAACTGTAAATTCTACTCCTTGTTACAAGTATGGTAGAACCATCACTTCTACCACAAAAGACTGCTTTGTAAGTAATCTTCCTGATTTATCCCAATTCCTTAGCATATCCAAAACCTCAGAACAACTTGATGATGTAACAGAAACTATGGACTCTCTCTTTTCTAGCATTTTAAATACAGTTGCTCCTTTACACTTAAGGAAGATTAAGGAAAACAGTCTGACACCGTGGTATAATGAGCACACTCGCACCCTAAAGAGAACAGCCCGGGAAATGGAGCGCAGCTGGAGGAAAACAAAACTAGAGGTATTTCGTATTGCTTGGCGGGAAAGTAACCTATCCTACAGAAAAGCATTAAAAACTGCTAGATCTGATTACTTCTCTTTTAGAAGAAAACAAACATAACCCCAGGTATTTATTCAATACAGTGGCTAAATTAATGAAAAATAAAGCATCAACAGGTGTTGACATTTCCCAACAGCACAGCAGTAATGACTTTATGAACTACTTTACTTCTAAGATTGATACTATTAGAGATAAAATTGTAACCATGCAGCCGTCAGCTATAGTATCGCATCAGATAGCTTGCTATAGATCGCCTGAGGAACAATTCCACTCATTCTCTACTATAGGAGAGGAAGAATTGTATAAACTTGTTAAACCAACAACATGTTAGACCCTATACCATCTAAGCTAAAAGAGGTGCTTCCAGAAGTCATAAATCCTCTACCGAATATCATTAATTCATCATTGTCATAAGGATATGTCCCCAAAACCTTCAAACTGGCTGTTATTAAGCCTCTCATCAAAAAACCACAACTTGACCCCAAAGAACTAGTTAATTACAGACCAATCTCGAATCTCCCTTTTCTGTCCAAGATACTAGAAAAGGTAGTATCCTCACAATTATATTCCTTCTTAGAGAAAAATGGTATCTGTGAGGATATCCAGTCAGGATTTAGACCGTATCATAGTACTGAGACTGCTCTCATCAGAGTTACAAATTACAAGCTCTTATCATCCGATTGTGGTTGTATCTCTCTATTAGTACTATTGGATCTTAGCGCTGCGTTCGACACTATTGACCACAGCATTCTTTTGAATAGACTAGAAAATTTTGTTGGCATTAATGGAAGTGCATTAGCTTGGTTCAAATCGTACTTATCTGACCGCTATCAGTTTGTAGCAGTGAATGAAGAGGTATCATATCGATCACAAGTGCAGTATGGAGTACCTCAAGGCTCAGTACTAGGGCCGTTACTCTTCATTCTTTACATGTTACCCTTGGGAGATAATCATCAGGAAACACGGTGTTAGCTTTCACTGTTATGCTGATGATACTCAGCTCTATATTTCTTCGCAGCCCGGCGAAACATACCAATTTGAAAAAATAATGGAATGCATAGTCGATATAAAAAAAAACTGGATGACGAGTAATTTCTTAATGCTAAATTCTGAAAAAAACTGAGGTGTTAATTATAGGACCTAAAAACTCTGCATATAATAACTTAGAACACTCTCTAAGACTTGATGGCTGCTCTGTCAATTCTTCGTCATCAGTTAGGAACATTGGTGTGCTATTTGATAGCAATCTTTCCTTAGAAAGCCACGTTTCTAGCATTTGTAAAACTGCATTTTTCCATCTCAAAAATATATCTAAATTACGACCTACCTCTCAATGTCAAATGCAGAAACGTTAATTCATGCATTCATGACCTCAAGGTTAGATTATTGTAATGCTTTATTGGGTGGTTGTTCTGCACGCTTAATAAACAAACTCCAGCTGGTTAAAACTCAGCAGCTAGAGTTCTATCGAACCAGGAAGTATGACCAATTTAGCCGTTCTGTCACTGCACGGGTACTATTAAAACATGTTAATAGATTAAAATCTGCTTATTACGTATAAAGAATGAATGGTTTAGCACCTCAGTATTTGAACAAGCTATTGTTACATTATAGTCCTCCACGTCCGCTGTGTTCTCAAAACTCTGGCCATTTCATAATACCTAGAATATCAAAATCAACTGCGGGCGGCAGATCCTTTTCCTATTTAGTGCCCAAACTCTGGAATAACCTACCTAACACTCTTGCAGTTTAAATCTAGATTAAAACCCATCTCTTTAACCTGGCATACACAACACACTAACACATTTCTAATATTCAAATTCGTTAAAGGATTTTTAGGCTGCATTACTTAGGTCAACCGGAACCGGGAACACTTCCCATAACACCCGATGTACTTGCTACATCACTAGAAGAATGGCATCTACGCTAATATTAGTCTGTTTCTCTCTTATTCCGAGGTCACCATTGCCACCAGATCCAGTCTGTATCCAGATCAGATGGTCACTGCAGTCACCCGGATCCAGTACGTATTCAGACCAGATGGTGGATCAGCACCTAGAAAGGACCTCTACAGCCCTGAAAGACAGCGGAGATCAGGACAACTAGATGAGCCCCAGATACAGATCCCCTGTAAAGACCTTGTCTCAGACGACCACCGGGACAAAACCACAGGAACCAGATGAGTCCTCTGCACAATTTGACTTTGCTGCAGCCTGAAATTGAACTGCTGGTTTTGTCTGGCCAGAGGAGAACTGGCCCCCCGACTGAGCCTGGTTTCTCACAAGGTTTTTTTCTCCATTCTGTCACCGATGGAGTTTTGTTTTTTTGCTGCTGTCGCCTCTGGCTTGCTTAGTTGGGGACACTTCATTTCCAGCGATATTGTTGACTTGATTGCACAGAGACTATTTAAACTGAACTGAGCTGGATGATGACATCAGTGAATTCAATGATGAACTGCCTTTAACTGAAAAATTTGTGTTTACTATTGTCATTTTGCATTATTGACACACTATTTTCCTAATTAATGCTGTTCAGTTGCTTTGACACAATCTGTATTGTTAAAAGCGCTATATAAATAAAGGTGACTTGACTTGACTTGACTTACTATGGTTGAATTGCCATGCACACATTGTATATTCTCAGACACTGTTTATCCTGTCGAACTGATGTGGCCTTCAGATGTTCCAGAGGAAACATACAGTTAGTCACTGTTTCTGAACACAAGAAGTTTTGCTTACTGTGAACTTTGATAATATGTGCAGATTTGCCTGCTTTTACTTGCTGAAGCACAAACTGACATTTCCCGTGAAGCATACACTTGAATATTGGTTTGCGAAACAATTTAATGTGGATAATTGTCTTTCCTGAGGATAATGCCTCAAAGGAATAGTTGCTGAAAATGTACTCATCCTCAGGCAATCCAAGGTGTAGATGAGTTTGTTTCTCCATCAGAACAGATTTGGAAAAATTTCTTACAAACACAGCTTTTGACTTCACAAGACATTAAGTGATGTGGTGGAGTCGTGTGGATTACTTGTGGTTTGTGATGTTTTTATCAGCTGTTTAGACTCTCATTCTGATGACACCCATTCACTGCAAAGGATCAATTGCTGAGCAAGTGATGTAATACTAAATTTCTCCAAATCTGTTCTGATGGAGAAACAAACTCATCTACATGTTGGATGACCTAAGGTTGAGTAAATCTTCAGCAATTTTTTTAATTCAAAACCAGAATTTTCATGCAGCTCTTTTCCAGTCAATCAATAAGCAATCATGGCCCAAAAATGACAAAAAAAGTACCATTAAAGTAGTCCATAAGAGTATTGCATCATATTTCTGAAGTTATACAATAGCTTTGTCTGATGAACATATGAACAAACAACTATTTATAGTGCATTTTGTGGAAAAGAGCACACAGGTTTTGAGTAAATTATGAATAGAAATGACAGCATGCAGGTTTGAGTAAATTATAAAAGAATTGCAATTTTTGTGCAACTATTTCTTTAAAATCTCCAACTGTTATCACAATGCCACACAGTGGGATTCATTTTTGTATGTCTTGCTGCAGGCCTCATTAAAACAGCTCAGCTTGTTGCCTTTAATTGTAGACATTGTCCTTGTACTGTGCCCTACACACTTAAATAATTATAATGATCACAAGAAAAAGAATAAGACGATGACATAGATTTTTCCCTGGATAATTAGGTTAATCTCCTCCGGCAGTCTCTCTGTTGAATTTGAGTTTTAAGTTAAATAATGGATGTGAAATCAAGCATGCAACCTTCAGTTCTCATACAGTATGAGCTGTATTTCGCTTACTCTGTTTCAAGATAGACACCCTCCAGAGAAGCATAAACAGTAATGATCTTGTTATTATTTCCTCCCTCGTTGTTTGCCCTTAAAGGAAGAATATGTGTTATGTTGTGTGTGATGTGAATGGAGACAGCAGTGCTGTCCTTACAAAGAGCAAATGAAATTAACAGCCGTGAAGCTGAACAATCACATGGTTGCCATTGGAAACCGGCCACTTTATGATTTCGCCTCTGAGAATAAAACCACTTTGCCATGTTCACACTCATGAGAAATCGATGAATGCTGGAATTGTGGAAGAACTTCTTGTTAGCAAGATCACGGCCAAATCAAATTATTCTAAGTTAACTCTGTAGGAAGTCACAGCAAGTTGAAAAATTATTTGTTCCAGCCACATTTTCAGACAAAAATTTAAACTAGATTAATCAAGAATCAGGTTAGATTGTTATTTGTTGTTTTACGTCAAGACACTACATGCAAAAAAAATGTTGGAAATGTCTTTATTTTTTTCTGGCTGTTGACAGTGTTTTCTGATTTATTTATGCGTGATAAACACAGATATCCATACCCCCTTTGTAGAATCCTTTATTACATCAACAAAATGAAACCAATGTTTAGAATTCTGTTTATTAGTGCATATTCAATTAGATTGTGCCCTGTTTGCATATTTAAACATATTTACATTTCAGAAAACAATTTGGCAACTCTCAATATAAGTAAACAACTGGGCTAGTATGGTGAATTTATTACTTGATTTTGCTGTGGTGTTGTTTCTTTGCATTTGACAGAAAGAAGATAATTTATAGCTTAGATCTGACACAGGCAGTGGTGCTGGTGTTTTGGGTTGTTGCTCTGCAGTTTGTCAAGCTAACATAAAATGTTTAAACATTGCCAAATCTTTGAACTGTGTAAGCTACACCAAAGTGTAATATTCAGGCCTAGAGGTTTGTTAAAATGACTAATCTTAAGTATAACCAACAGTAATAGCTATGGCTTGACTTTATTCAGTAAACAGAATAGCAAAAGTATTTATTATTAATGGTATTTGCTAAGACTTATTCATGTCTCGTGGTTTGGAAGAGTATATTTGATGTGTGTGAGTTATAGTGCTTCTTACTTTGATGACTCTAGCTATATTTTTAGGCGCTCACACTATTTACAGAGATAAGTTGGGAGGGAAAAAAAACAGGGTTAGAATAATTAATTTTCATGTTACCTTTCAAAAGTTTGGAATCAGTGAGATATTTTTCTTTTTGAAACTAAATTTGTTTTTTTGTTCACCAAGTCTGCATTTCATTGATCAAAACAGTGTTATTTTAGATTTAAAAAATGTTTTTATTACATAGTTAATCTTTTTGAATTAAATATTTTATATGTAATTTTCACCTAAATTTTAAAAAGTTTTAGTAATACTGTTGCTTTTATAATTATTACCGCAGTCATATTACTGCTGTTTAAATGAATTGTTTTCTATTATATTTAGGACTATGTTTACCTGGGATAGCAGGGCTCCATTTTCAGAAACCATCCCTCGAAACACTGCTGAATTGGCACTCAAAAACATTTTCTCTTATTATAACAGTTGAAAATGGTGGCTCTGCTTAATGAAGTGTGGAAACAGCAATACATAATTTTTTCTAGAGGTCTGTAATGAACAAAGTATGAAGAACAACATTTGTTTAATTCAATTTAATGCATCAGTGGTGAATAAAAGTATCAATTCATTAAAAAAAAAAACAGAACTCCTGAAGAGTTCAACAATTTGGGCTCTGTAATACTTTTAAAATGTTGCTTTGTTTGTTTGAACTTGTTGCTCAACCTATGGCATGGGATTATTTATATTTAGGACCTATTTGGATTGGAATTGTTTTTGCAATTCCAGTATTTCACCGTCTCTTTCTACCACTTTCCAGCCAATAACATGATACAAAGACGTCAAGGAGAGCCACTTTATTAATTAACAACCTGTCTCTCAAGGTAATTACACGGCATCCTCCTCCCAATCTTCTAGTGTAATAAAGTCTGAAGGTTATTTCTCAAACAACAGCTAAAAATCTCAGGTACTATTACGGATGTTGTAACAGGGACAAGGAGACAATGAAGACCTTCAGGGAAAAGAGACATCAAGTGTACAAAAGGACTATGGTAAAAACGAAAGCATTTCAATTAGGATGAAATGAGGAAATAATGAAACAAGACTTTACGAAAAGCTTGTAAACATTTTGTAGAGGTCGTTTACTTGCTGTTGACCGAATCAACCGATGATCCAACACTGATTTTAAAAACCGTCGCCAATTAGAAATCCCATTTGGCCTTGTAATGGGGCAGCTATTCGGGATGTGCCCTAAACTGGGAGCGAACAGATTGAGGAGATAAAGGGCTTGTTTAAGTAATGCTCCAGTGCTTTAGAGCTTCCCTGAAATCATCCTGTTGTCTCTCCAAGAGAATAATACTGTTCCGTGTTTAAGATGTTCCCACCTCAGTAAATCATCTAACAGGAGGGTACGGCGAGATGGCGAGGAATAATTGCAGGTCTAAGACAAAAGGTGATTGACTTCCCCTCAGAGTTTTCAGGTTTGAAGTGAATGCATCAGGGAATTGTTTGCATGCTAATGTTGCACAAGGATTGGATCTAAATCAGTTATTTTGTCTTTATTTTGTTGCATTAGCACTAAAAAGCTTGCGGTTTTTGTCAGGAAGTGTCAAGTCACTGGACGATGCATCAAACTGTAATTATGACTTCCAAACCTGTAAGTACAAATGACTTTCATGCAGCATTATGATCTAGAGAGCACAGTAGAAGCTCATAAAAACCTTGGTCTGCATGTTCAGATACAAGATCTTTCTACTTGCTTTGCAACAAATTTGTTCCCTGTGATGTAGATGGTTCCCTCATTTTGGTAATGAAGCATGAAAAGGACACAAGTCATTGTGAAAGCACTTCTGTAATCAGCTCTAGTCAGGCCCGGATTGGCTAATCAGGAGCACCGGGAGGATTCTTGGTGGGCCGGTCTGTATTTTTGGCCGCGAGGTCCAGTGTCGTCATGCCACTGGGTTGAAAAATGGATGCTGTTCTTAGGCTGCTTGCACTCACAACAGCCCCACTCTTTTTATTTATTATTTTCTCTCAGCCCATATTATTATTTTCATAAGACCATATCAATAACAAATTCTCAATTGATAATGAATCATTCTTTTTGTGCAAATCATTGTTTTATTTGTGAAGAAGCCATTTGAGGAAGGCTTTTAAGACCAAGCGGAATCCTCTGCCGGCTGCTCCCGCCTCACAACCAGCAGGACTCACGTTAACCGCAATCCCCTTCACCATCCGAGTTTTGATTTTGCCAAATCGGTTTGGGCCAAAGCAAACAACTTACTGATCATGAGCCCAACTTCCAGCAAGGCAGGAAAACATTCAGTCTACCTGAGGGAAGACGTCTTTCATTGTAAGTTAATGCTGTTAAATAGAGAGAGAGAAAAAAAACTAGTGTAGGCTATTCTTAAACGTGGACCTCATTAATGAAGTACAAAGCCAAGCACCAGAAGCAGCCCACACTCTCTAAGTTTTCGTTCATTTAAAAATATGCATTTTCATTCATTCAAAAGCTATATGGTTGCAATATAATTTTAGTTCAAAACTTTAAGTGGCATTGTTTAAAATGCTTTACTGACTGACGTTTCATAGCCCATCAGTTGTTAGCTTTCAAATTTCATGCCATTTGTAATTTCACGGTATTTTCACCTCCTAAATTATACACTTGTGATTTGTGAAGTCACAATTCTATATTGGTACAATTTACTCAGGCCGATCACATTTTTTGTATGACATTCAAATTATATTTAGAATAATTGTACACAAATACGTTTAGCAAAACGATTGTGATTATTTCTGAGAACTTTTTAACTGCAGGCAGATATAGGCCTACATTATGGTACAGTACAAATATTGGAATGTCCCTTATTCTGTCCCTTATTTTCTTAAAGAATAAACACTTATTTTCCTCAAGAATACAAGAATAAACACTATTTTCTTAAAGAATAAAAGATAAAGAATCACAATTGTCCATTATTTTCCATTTCTGAAGTTAATTGGCAACCATAATGATGACATAATTATCTTTTGACAGCAGCACCTTGCTCCAAAAAAAAAAAAGCAGCTATGCAAGCAAAAAAAAATAATAGATCAAATAAAATGTGTGTCAACTAAAAAAAAAAAGACTAGTACAAAAAAAGAAAGAAAAAAGTGGGACGGTCTAAGGCATGAAACTCCAGGCCTGAAATGAGTCGCACTCCGGCCCTGGCTCTAGCGACAGTAATACATTTACGTCTTGCTAATAAGGCCATCCAGTCAAAAGTGCCGTTAACATCTAATGCTCTCCACAAATGTTGACGTAAAATTGGTGTTATAAATAATAATATTATATAATGCTATGATAATAACTATATGATAATATAGTTTTAATTATTTATTGTCGATTTTTTGCAGTCATTTTGCACTGTTTGCTTTAATCCCAAGCACCTTCTAGTGCACTTTAAAAGTATACATTTTATCAGCATGTGCCGTATATAAAAAGTGTATTCTGGGAATAATGGAAAAACTTACATTCATATCTAAATGTAATTTGAGATGAGATGTTTTTTTTTTTTGCCCCAAAGTTAAATGTGTGTGTTGTATATATATATATATATATTCTATATATATATATTCTCTATATATGTATGATTTTTATTTGTGTAAAAGTATTGTCATTTACAGTATTAGTATTGATTATGGAAGTAATGTTCTTTTTAGTTGAGTTTAGCTGTCATTTGCTTTAAAATCCCATTTATTTTATTTATACCTGTAAAAAAAAAAAACTATCATGTACGCACTGTAAAAATATATGTTGTTTTTATCTAACAAAATTACAAATACTTTTAAACATTTGTCTTAAAAACAGGTTTTTTAAAACATGCTTTGTAATTGTTACAAAAAGAGTACAAAATTGCAAATGTGTTCTACTTCATCACGGGTATTTGTAACAAGTCTAAATTTAAACATGCTGAAGAAACAGAACCAAGCCTTATAAAATCAAACAGTAAAAAAAAAAAAAAGTATATATATATATTTTTTTTTTTTTTTTATATATATATATATAGATACAGTGGGTACGGAAAGTATTCAGGACCCCCTTAAATTTTTCACTCTTTGTTATATTGCAGCCATTTGCTAAAATATTTAAGTTAATTTTTTTCCTCATTAATGTACACACAGCACCCCATATGGACAGAAAAACACAGAATTGTTGCATTTTTGCAGATTATAAAAAAGAAAAACTGAATTCACATGGTCCTAAGTATTCAGGACCTTTGCTGTGACATCATTATATTTAACTCAGGTGCGTCACATGTCTTCGATAATCCTTGAGTGGTTCTACACCTTCATTTGAGGGGGGGGTCCAGCTGTGTTTGGTTATCTGATTGGACTGATTAGGAAAGCACACACCTGTCCTATATAAGACTTACAGTCACAGTGCATGTCAGAGCAAATGAGAATCATGAGGTCAAAGGCACTGCCTGAAGAGCTCAGAGACAGAATTGTGGCAAGGCACAGATCTGGCCAAGGTACAAAAAAATTTCTGCTGCACTTAAGGTTACTAAGAGCACAGTGGCCTCCATAATCATTAAACGGAAGACGTTTGGGACGACCAGAACCCTTACTAGAGCTGGCCGTCCGGCCCAAACTGAGCTATCGGGGGAGAAGAGCCTTGTTGAGAGAGGTAAAGAAGAACCCAAAGTCATTGTGGCTGAGCTCCAGAGATGCCGTCGGGAGATGGGAGAAAGTTGTAGATAGTCAATCATCACTGCAGCCCTCCACAGTCGGGGCTTTATGGCAGAGTGGCCCGACGGAGCCTCTCCTCAGTGCAAGACACATGACAGCCTGCATGGAGTTTGCTAAAAAACACCTGAAGGAATCCAAGATGGTGAGAAATAAGATTCTCTGGTTGGATGAGACCAAGATAGAACTTTTTGACCTTAATTCTAAGAGGTATGTGTGGAGAAAACAAGGCACTGCTCATCACCTGTCCAATACAGTCCCAACAGTTAAGCATGGTGGTGGCAGCATCATGCTGTGGGGTGTTTTTCAGCTGCAGGGACAGGACGACTGGTTGCATTCGAGGGAAAGATGAATGCGGACAAGCCAGGGATATCCTGGACGAAAACCTTCTTCAGAGCTCAGGACCTCAGACTGGGCCGAAGTTTACCTTCCAACAAGACAATGACCAAAGGGTTCTGAATACTTAGGACCATGTGATATTTCATTTTTTCTTTTTTATTAAATCTGCAAAAATGTAAACAATTCTGTTTTTTTCTGTCAATATGGGGTGCTGTGAGTACATTGAGGAAAAAAAATTAACTTAAATTACTTTAGCAAATGGCTGCAATATAACAAAGAGTGAAAAATTTACGGGGGTCTGAATACTTTCCGTACCCACGGATATATATTTATTATATATATATATTTTTTTTTTTTTTTTTTACTTTCGGCAGTTTTGTTTTATTTGGAGTTAATTTGCCAAGCAAAGTACAAAAACAAGCTATCTAATCAAAGATGCCATAAGGGGATTCAGGCAGATGCTTTTTCTCTGGACCCTTTTTCCAGATGTCATGCTGATCCATGACTTTAATAGGCATTTGGTGCCATCAGGGTTGATTCTCAGAAGGAATCTGCAAGCACAAGAGAAAAATAATAATAATAAAAACATTTATCAAACCACTGTTTTCCCACCATTTCAAAAAGGAGTTACACCATAACATCCACAATAGAGAAACACAAACACACAATCATACACACACATAGCATCAGGTTTGACTGTAATAATGTGGAATATTTTGCAAAAGCTAATACTTCCAATACAAAAAAAAAAAGTTTAACTTTGCCAAAAAAGAGAGCGTTTTTGATTTTTTTCTAATAGTGATTTTATAAAGGTTCCTAAATATAAATCTTAAAGGTTATATAGTCTTTAAAGTAAATTGTACATACAATTTTACTATTTTATATAAAAATGTAATTACTTGAGGAAAATAAAAATAAAAAATTCCACATACCCCCTCAAAATGCCACAACTGTAGAGTAAATTACTCTCTGCAGTTTTTGGAAACCACAAGGGTTAAAGGTGGCGTAAGCAATTTTTCAAAAACGCTTTAGAAAACTGATTCAGGCCGACTAGCAAAACAAACTTATAGCCAATCAGCAGTAAGGGGCGTGTCTACTCATGATGTATAGGAGAGAGCGCTCAGTGCACAGGACGGACATTAGCCGAGCCGTGCTACAGAAAGATAGAGATGGCGGATAAAGAAATAAAAGAGGAGAATGTCTGTGGAACAAAAGAAGGCTTAAGGTAATAAGGCAAGAAGTAGGACCCGTGTAAATGTCGGATCAGCTTTCCAGTGCTGGAGAGAAGTCGAGGAGCGGGAAGGCCTGCGATCGGATGCCGAGGTTGCTTTGTTTCTTCTCGATAGGTAACACCGTGTCTGCGCTGCAACAGTTAAAGTCTGTCTAGTACACTGGACGCTACAAAGCGACCGTTGAAAATCATTTGGAATTTGTGTCAGTACGTCATGAATAGAACGAAGCAGCAGTTTTCTGTCGGGGATTTGTGTGTCGTGCCGCGCCACATCCAGTGTAGACCATAGATATGCATGTATTATATATATATACACACACACACACATGTACATATACACATGTATGTGTATATACAGTGGGGAAAAAAAGTATTTAGTCAGCCACCAAATTGTGCAAGTTCTCCCACTTAAAAAAGATGAGAGAGGCCTGTAATTTTCATCATAGATATACCTCAACTATGACAGACAAAATGAGAAAAAAAAAAATCCAAAAAATCACATTGTATGATTTTTAAATAATTTATTTGCAAATTATGGTGGAAAATAAGTATTGGTCAATAACAAAATTTCATCTCAAAACTTTGTTATATACCCTTTGTTGGCAAGGACAGAGGTCAAACGTTTTCTGTAAGTCTTCACAAGTTTTTTCACACATTGTTGCTGGTATTTTGGCCCATTTCTCCATGCAGATCTCCTCTAGAGCAGTATGTTTTGGGGCTGGCGCTGGGCAAACGGATTTTCAAAATACCTCCAAAGATTTTCTATGGGGTTGAGATTTGGAGACTGGCTAGGCCACTCCAGGACCTTGTAATGCTTCTTACGAAGCCACTCCTTCTTTTGCCCGGGCGGTGTGTTTGGGATCATGTCATGCTGAAAGACCCAGCCACGTTTCATATTCAATGCCCTTGCTGATGGAAGGAGGTTTTCAATCAAAATCTCTCACGATACATGGCCTCATTCATTCTTTCGTTTACACGGATCAGTCGTCCTGGTCCCTTTGCAGAAAAACAGCCCCAAAGCATGATGTTTCCACCCCCATGCTTCA
Source organism: Sinocyclocheilus anophthalmus (assembly GCA_018155175.1). Taxonomy (NCBI): domain Eukaryota; kingdom Metazoa; phylum Chordata; class Actinopteri; order Cypriniformes; family Cyprinidae; genus Sinocyclocheilus; species Sinocyclocheilus anophthalmus. The sequence goes on along the minus strand of JADLZN010001341.1, from coordinate 15,685 downwards.
CAGTAGGTATGGTGTTCTTTGGAGCAACTCAGAATTCTATTTCCTCCAAAACAAAAAAAAAAAAAAAAAACAACAAAAACCAAACAAAAAAAAACCCACGACAAGGTTGAGTTTTTACCAAAAAAGTTCATTTTGGTTTCAGTTGACCATATGACATTCTCCCAATCCTCTTTTGGATCATCCAAATGCTCTCTAGCAAAACTTCAGATGGGCCTGGACATGTACTGTCTTAAGCAGGGGGGACACGTCTGGCACTGCAGAATTTGAGTCCCTGGCGGCGCAGTGTGTTACTGATGGTAGCCTTTGTTACTTTGGTCCCAGCTCTCTGCAGGTCATTCACTAGGTCCCCCCGTGTGGTTCTGGGATTTTTGCTCACAGTTCTTGTGATCATTTTGACCCCACGGGGTGAGATCTTGCGTGGAGCCCCAGATCGAGGGAGATTATCAGTGGTTTTTTATGTCTTCCATTTTCTAATAATTGCTCACACAGTTGATTTCTTCACACCAAGCTGATTACCTATTGCAGATTCAGTCTTCCCAGCCTGGTGAAGGTCTACAATTTTGTTTATGGTGTCCTTTGACAGCTCTTTGGTCTTGGCCATGGTGGAGTTTGGAGTGTGACTGTTGAGGTTGTGGACAGGTGTCTTTTATACTGATAACGAGTTCAAACAGATGCCATTAATACAGGTAACAAGTGGAGGACAGAGGAGCCTCTTAAAGAAGAAGTTACAGGTCTGTGAGAGCCAGAAATCTTGCTTGTTTGTAGGTGACCAAATACTTTTTTACCGAGGAATTTACCAATTAATAAAAAATCCTACAATGTGATTTTCTAATTTTGTCTCTCATAGTTGAGGTATACATATGATGAAAATTACAGGCCTCTCTCATCTTTTAAGTGGGAGAACTTGCACAATTGGTGGCGGACTAAATATTTTTTTCCCCCACTGTATATATATATATATTATATATATATATATAGATATAAACGACTAGATAGCTGGCCAATCAGAGCACACAATGCTTTTCAGAACGATGAGCTTTGTAAATATCGACGCGTTTCATTAAGGCGGGGCATAGAGGAAAAATAATGTACAGTATGTGGAAAATAATGTGTTTTTTGAACCTCAAACACATTTCATTACACCAAATAAAAAAAAATGTTATTTTTAGCAACGTCATATGACCTCTTTAAAATACTTTTGTGTGCTTTTTTCATACTGTCAAACGGCGGTAAGCTATTTACTTCCACAGACTACAAATATGTAAGCAAAAACACTGTAATGGTAATGTTTAAAGTGTTGTCAGGTCATAATTGAAGCAAAATAAACCCTTTGAAATTAACCGCGAAATGAACTCGTCTCATTCTGAAGGGACGCAAGTTAAACATGATGGCACAAGCAACCGCGAAGGAGGAAGATATTAATTCTGTATATTACCAAAGACTGAAGATAATTGTCACGATGTGGGTAGATGAGGCACACAGAGAAGGGGTAATCCAAAGGTGAGTCTTTAATTATCAATCCAAGAGTTTAACACTGACGAACACAGGAATAAAACACCACAACGTAACTTTAAAGCAAGACAGGGGAACTGAGGAAAACACAGGGTATATAACCACATGGAACGTAATTAGGGAGAACTGAAACAGGTGAGGAGTAATCAATTAAAACAGGTGAACAGCATAAACGATGATTAAATGAATGAGAACAGGAACTGAACCAAATAGGGGCAAACAGGAACTAAACAGAAACAAACGTGACAGATATCGCCCCCCTCCGAAAGGTGCGAACTCGCGCCACATAACATCGAGGGGGTGGGGGGTGGGGCACCTTGGAGGTTCCTCAGGACAGGCTTGGACCGGACGCCTCTAAGGTGGTACCGGATCCGGGTCCCATAGCAGAGCGGGCAGCAGGTGAAGAGTAATCAATCAAAACAGGTTAACAGAATAAACAATGATTAACTGAATGAGAACAGGAACTGAACCAAATACGGGCAAACATGAACTAAACAGAAACAAACATGTGACAGATATCGCCCCCCTCCGAAAGGCGCGACCTTGCGCCACATAACATCGAGGGATGGGAGGATGAGCGGCCGGTGACCTAGGGACCAGAACCAACTGCCTTCTCCTCCTCAGATTCCCCTTTACGTTCGGGCTGAAAGGCGCGGCTGGCAGGCTTGCTGTTGCGTTGACCAGCGGGCTTGAGAGAGCCGCAGCTGGCGGGCTTGACAACGGAGCGGCCCGCCAGGCCTATCTTCGGAGCGGTTTCCATGCCGTGGGGAAAAAAATGGGAAAACAAGAACTATTCAAAAAGGCGGAACTCAAACATGGGGAAAAAGACGCCACTCACTTTCAGTTTTACGGTCTTGCATTCCGTCATGATGTGGGTAGATGAGGCACACAGCGAAGGGGTAATCCAAAGGTGAGTCTTTTATTTTCATTCCAAGAGTTTAACATTGACGAACATAGGATAAAAACACCACAACGTAACTTTAACGCAAGACAAGGGAACTGAGGAAAACACAGGGCTTATAAACACATGGAACGTAATCAGGGAGAACAGAAACAGGTGAGGAGTAATCAATCAAAACTGGTGAACAGAATAAACGATGATTAACTGAATGAGAACAGGAACTGAATCAAATAGGGGCAAACAGGAACTAAACAGAAAATGTGAAAATAATACCACCACGATAGATTGTGTAATTGATTTTATTCTACGTTGAGGACACTTTATAAAACCTACAGAGGATGGGACCCAGCGGCCTTCTCTAACAAGACAGAGTTTGAAATTATATCCGTAACAGTCGTCTGCCAGACAGACGGATGGGTGCTAAGCCAAAGGTAAGCATTATAAATGTACATTTATTCGTCATTTTGTCGATGTAATGTTACATTTCACTGTAAATTTATATTGTTCTGTGTTAGTACGTTTTAAAATTCCGCTCTTTGTTATTTTACATATCCCTGTGGGTTAATTTGCACGTGAGGTCAAGTAACGTTAGGTGGTTCAAGATAAAGTCTGAGGTACATTTATGTTTATCCCTTTTAGTTGTTTAAATTGGTCACTAAAACCGCCTCAGGTTACGTATGTCAACCTAGTTCCTCGAGGGAACGAGACGCCGCGTCGAAAAATGCTAGGGGAACGCCCTTCAGCGTGACCGGCTCTGAATCGCGTGTGTAATCAGACCAGTGGGAGTGGCTCATTGTGTGTGTGTGTGTGTGCGCGTGAGCGCGCGCATCAGGCGGAACTCCGCTGTGCGATGCAGAGAGCGCGACCATAACGTAGAGACAGAAATGACATGCCGTCATGTAAATAAGATAAATAACATAAGGCTATTTAGTTTGCTTAATGAAAGAACAAGGTATAGACATGTTCTATAAGAAAGGTAACTTTAAATTACTTCTGTTGTGATCTGGCGCTATAGAGAAAATATAATTAAATAAAATTAACTGACCTTCAAAAGGGGGGGGGGTCAAGTTAATTTTATTTAATTATATTTTCTCTATAGCGCCATTATTCCCCCCTAAAATAATGGCAGGGGAAACACTGGAGACGTTAGATCCTATTTTAGATGTGAGGTGTGTGCCTGGCAACCTCTCATGGTCTCATCCAACTGACCACCCTCCATGCTTTGTTTCTGTTTGACCTTTGGTCAAATGCCTTGCTAAAGCCCTCCAACCTTTTATGTAAAATGTGTAGCATATATCATCATGTTCCCGGAAAACAGATTCCCTCCATCGGAAGTCCCCCGAAGGTTTATTAAACCCGCGAAGAACGGAAATGTATAAATTCTCAATGTGTTTCTTAGTTGAATGATAATGTTGTGCGAATGGTATATTTCTTGAAAAGAAAAAAGAGAAGGATACTTGAATATCATTATAGTTCAATGTGGAATCCTTTGACACCAATGAACATCTCCAGCTAAGGCAATCTCAGAGGCCACACCAGCGGGATGGAAAACACTGCCGTTTGATGTTTTCAATCATTCTCCAGCCTTTGTGTCTCTCAGCCAGTCCCTGCAGGTTGACTCTTTCTGAATAACATGTTTTTCACTTTTTGAAAAAACTTCATTTGAAAGGAAAGCCTACTGTTGAGTGTCTGCATGTTTACTTTCATTAGCTTTGGTCCTCTCTCCCTACAGAGAGTCACATGGTCCTACCTCTGTTACCAAAGGGGCGGAGCGGAGGAGAAGCCAAACGGTACCCTTTTACTGCAGTAAAGCCTGGGCGGCCGGGATCATGTGATGTTCTGCCGCCTCGCGCTACACGATAGCATTCGTAGACGGTTACTGGCTGGCTGACGGGGTCATCCGTGTTGCCTGGCAGGCAGATCCTTGCCTACAGCCAAAGAACAGGCTCTCATTTATGAGCTAACGGCTAATCCTGGCACCCCCCGTAAACACACCGCCGGTTATGTTGCAGCTTCTAGACTCTGAGAGGCTAATAAAAAGGCAAAACAGAACAAGGGTAGCTGATATCCCTCTAACCTTTGACCTCCAGGGCGTCCCGTATAGTATGATTGATGCCGTCATATCCGAACAAATGCAGCTTGACAGTTTTGGGACGATACCCCCTTTTTTTTTTTTTTTTTTTTAGACTGTGGAAAAACGTATTACGTGTCTGAAGATTCAATCCAGATAGCATTAGAAATATAATGATGATTTGTGTGCAGCGCTACAAAAAGAAGCCCACTTATTGTACGTAAGTGTTATAATTGGAACTTTATTGCATTACCGGGCCTGCAGAGTGTAACTTCCTGCTATTTGTCTAATGCATCCTTAAGAATAGTAATCTAATAAAAATCATTAGTTTTTCCAGGGCTTTTAGAAATGATTTAAAGGAAAGTCATTTGCAAAATGTGTCTAGCGTGAATTAATACCTTACCTTGTAAGAAAAAAAATACGTGCACGGAAAAAAAAACGCTATCGAACAATGCAATTTCATAACAAAGGACGTACATGCTTTCAAGATTGCCACAAGCTCAGATCATCTTTGATAAGTGGCTCCACTCAAAAGCAAATGTGGTTTTGTTCAGCGACGCTGTTTTTCCTAATACTCAAAGCTTCTTTATTAGATTTATCATCGAGCCTCTATTCTTCACACGCTTTGACGCATTCGACATGTGATGTGAACTCAGACGGATTCATAAGGTTCATTCGCTGGTAGCTGAAAAATGTAAATGCTCGGCTTTCTTTTTCTTTTCACCCACAGAGCCCCAGTGGCCGGATGATCCTTCAGTTCTGGCTCAGAAGTGACAAGGTGGAGGAATGCCTGATTGTGGTGTGATCTGATGGCGGTGGATTGTGTGTGTGTGTGTGTGGAAAGGTCTCACCGCCGAACCCCACCCCCCCCCCCCCCCCCCACCCCCCCCCCCCCACCCCCCCCCCCCCACGCCGGTCCTCTTTCTAAGGGAACGAATGGACCGTCTTGCGCTTACATCCCTAATGAAGAAATGAATAAAATAGAAATGAGACATTCAAGTGACAGCCCCAGCTTTAAATGATGCTGGCAAAAGCCATGAATTGTCAGTGGGTCTCTCTGCTTGCTTTGTTGATGAAATGATAAATGTATTGTCAGGAAGAAAGGATGATTTTTTTTACAATTTTTTTGAGTATAATACAACATGATGAGTGCCCATCTTGAGTTTTGGAAATAAGTTCCACATAGGGCTGTAAATGAGTGGCATAGTTTCATCTGGTACACAAACTTAAGCATGTGATGCTCACTGTTTTCAGCGTCTCAATATATAAGGAAAGTCTATATGTGAGAACTCAATATATAAGGAACAACATGAACTTCATCTCCAGAGCTGTTCTGAGAGTCACTTCACCAGCTTTATGCATTTTCATTTGAGAAAAAAATACCATCAAATACACGCTGAAACAAAGATATCACGACAAAGGCCCAAAAAAAATGTTTGGTGTAACTTGAAGAAATGATGACAGAAATCTATTACTATTGTATACTAAAATGTACTTCTCAAAGTAACAACAACAACAAGCATCATCACATTGTTTTTAAGGAATATCATACAAACAAGATTTTTTAATTATGTTTTACTTTATACAGTTCTGTTGTGCAGCATCATGTCTGACAAAAAAGTTCTTCTGTTGCTAATTAATTATATTTTAATTTGATTACATTACAGAAAATATTAAATGGTTTAAAAGTCATATTAATTCATTTTTAATGATACATTTATATTAAATCATAAAACACAGAATCTAGAAAAAATTAAGTAGAATACACAGAATTTAGGGAAAAATTTAATGGATTTATGGGCCCCTAAAGTAATTACAAGGTATCTTACTCTGTGGAGTTTCATTGTGAATAAGTTATATTTACATTCATTCTCAAAGTCTAACAAACAAGTGGAAATCATTTCCTTCCCCATTTCTGGTAAATGAATACCGTGATAAATCTCATATGATATAGAATAAAAAATCGTGATATGTTTGCCCGTATCGCCCAGCGGTAGTTAAAGGGCTGCATGGCACATTCAAAGGTTCTGGCGCCACTAGTCAATATAATGTAATTCAAGTAATGTCTGTTAATTCATATAAATCTTGTGTTGCGGGTGTTTGGCCTCACCTGCCAGAGGTGACCAATGGCTGCCCTCTGATCTACCTCTGTCAAGCTCCGTAATTGAGTGCTTCCTTAATTTATGAGGCAGCTTCCTCCATTAACAACAAAATCTTGGGAATTAAAGAAGAAACAGACCTTCGCATGCCCGTGCTGCGCTACGGATAAGGAACAAACCGTGATAAATGGCCGAGCGCATCTGCAGCCTTGACTTTGAAAAATACTGTCTCTGAATTTCAGGTCAGACTCTGACAACAATTAGGAGGAGAAGAATAAATAGACAATGACCCTTTTTTCTGCTGTATTTCCCTCTCCCGTAAGATGCGGGAGAACATGATCTACCATTGACAGGATGTGCATTGATGTGCATATGCAAAGGAAAGCAGTCAGGGCCGCTCGTTGAGTGATCATATCATTAAACTGCTAATTTTGCAGCATGAGGCACAAGGGAGCTGTTTCTGGCATTAGCCTTGCTTCTCACTGGCTCTTCTGTACAGTAAATCTTGTGCTAAGCATAAAGGCCATTCTCTGCTACTAGTGACAATAGTATCTTAGTATATTTTTAAAATGTCAAGATCAAATCAAAATTGACCCTATGTACTTTAATGCAGATCCCTAGTCTTATTGTAAAAGATTAATCAGTGCTTGTTGTTCCAAAGAACAAAAACTCTGAAACATTTGCCCTTTTATGATGAAGTTATCCAACAGCGAAATAGATATTTAGCATTTTCATTTTCTGTTGTTTTTCTGTATGTTTTTTTTAAGTAAACATGCACCAGACTAGACGGATGATTTTGACTGCTTAGCTCACATCTCGCATCTTTGCTGCTACTTGCCCATGACACAACGTTCTAAAAAAAGTCAAGGTAATGCCATATTTAATTTTTGACCAGAATCAAAACAAGGATGTGAAGAAAAGAAGTTATAGCATAAAAAATAGAACCATAAAATTTTTTGAGAGTTGTGAAAATTATGTGATCTATGACCTTTATACAGTGCATGCCATTGTAAAGAATGTAAGTCTATAACTCACAGCATAATTTTATCCATGTTAAATTCAATATGGTATCTAATCTGACTAAGGTCTATTAAACAAAGTTCAGCTTTAAAAGAACATGTTTTAAACTTGGGTTTATTTTCATTCCACTGTCGGTCTCACATTTTTTCACCCCCCCCCCCCCCGAAAACATGTTCTGTTGAATGGTCATAGTGAGCGGTTGTAGGGAGTCAAACAAATGACTCTTATGAACTGGTTCATTTTAGTGAATCAGGGAGAGTGTAGTTACAGATTTTGTAAGTAGTATTTAATAAATATGAAAGAACGAAATGTTAGCACATTTTTGGTTTGTTTATTATTATGTACCTTTTTGCAATAATTATTTTACATTTTAATATTTTTCAAAAAACATTTTTATTTATAAATTGAAATCATCTTATCATTTGACAATGGAATAGCGTGTTTCCAACATTTATTTATTACTAGTACGGACACAATTGTAGTTGGTATGAAACACCCACTATTCAGTCAACCGATAGATAAATAAATTCAAGTCCCTTTTTCCCATTTATTCTTTTTTCAGTTGGAAGTACATGCTGTATTTCTGTAATGTGGTTAAGAATAGCAATTCACGTTAACTTGAGCCTTTTTCACATTTTATTATGTTCATTTTTTGATAAAACACACATGCAATCACACATAGCAGCCCATAGATAAAGCAGTACATTTTCATGGTTATAGGTTATGAGGCCTATCTCTTTTTTGATGAGAGCATATTGATTTGGGCATTTCTTGTGGGCTGCAACTTAATTCTCTCTCTCATTTCAGAAAATCCTCAAATTCACTGCTTACAGCAGCCTTTTAGCAGCCACAATCCTCTGCCTGAATAAATGACATGACTATAAGCTTCCCTAGATGCCATGGTGTAAATGTATTAGCTGCACTAAGAGACCTACTCCTAGTATAATTATGTTAGGAACCAATAAGACAGCTCAGAAATCAATATGCTAAGACAGACAGTGAACAGGGCATGGGCAGTGAACTGGGGATAGATTAGGCTCGCAGGTCCCTGGCTGAGCATCGCTAGCATTTAAGCTAAGTTAGACTTATCGTCTCGTGCAAGGAAATCATCTGGGCTTTTCCCTTACAATACTCGGGGTGCTGGATTAGGCCCTGTGAGCAATTATCTTCCTCTTTTCTAATTACACGATTTTGACCAGTTAAATCCTGCTCATTTTAATTTCCCTGATTTTTAACTACCCCCTCCTTATAATTCCAATCAATATGCAGTGTCAGTTCTCTGTAAGTAGTAAAATGTTCTGCTCCGGTAATTAATGCATGCTCTTCAATTACTTAAATTTAAGCTGCGATTCAAGTGCCGCCTCTCAAAAAATGAGCTAAAACTCATAGATGTGATAAAAACATATTTTAATCAGACGTGCTATGATTTTTTTTTACCCTCGTATTTGGTTACGGGCAGTGAAATAAGTAGTGCGATGTGTTTAAAAGGCTCTCTGTGTAAACAGAGACAGAGCTGTAATTTATATTCAACTAGAACTAAAATAAAAAGCAGTAGCCGAGGAAACAAAAGATGTCCTTTTCTGGTACAGTACATCTGCTCAAACCCAATCAAGCTTTCAAAGACATGGCAGCAAACAATAGCCCCCATCAGCCAGGAACAAAGTCACAGACATAAGTGGTCCGAATAAGTGTGCAATTTCTGCCCATATGACTGTCCTGACACAATTGCCCTAATTTTCTTCCTTTGAAATGACTGATAAAAGACTTAGGTAATTGCTATGGAGACAGCATTTCTTCTATCAAGGAAGGAGGGAGGGGGTCACAAGTAATATTGCCTCAGGGCTTAGGGACAGAGTGTCAGTTTCTGCACAGTCTTATATTAATACTTGTGTCCTCTTCAGCCCCACTTCTCAAAGATCGTATTAAGTGATTGTGATTCGCCCTGACGCCGTATCGAAAATCACTCAATCAAGCGAGCCTCGGACATGCCGGAAAATATACAAAAACATGCCGGTCTAATTTTCCTGTGGTCACGTGACTGGACAATGCCCTGATGTGTCACTTTCACATGGCAAATGACTTGTGAATTAAAAGGGGGTCGACCCATCCATGCTGCGTGGTCGGAGGCGCTCGTTTCGGAGATGGCTCACCCTGATGCTAGCTTTCTGACCTGTGTCCATTCAGCACCTGACCTTGTCCCCTGAAATCAAACTTAATTTATCAGCCTGATCTCTGATTATCTGGATATTGCAGCACGCGGTTTGCCTCGCCGGCAAGCAGACCGCTAATGGGGAGGCTGAAACCAGTGCAGAGCATCATGGGAGCAATGACATACAAACTAATTGCTGCCATGACCTCAGATTACATCTGTTTATTGAAAGCAAAGCCTTCCTCTCAATTATGTGCTTTCTGTAAAAACACAAACACTCTTATTATGAATCATTTTTGTACATCTTTTTCATTATTGTTTTCTGTATTCAGATTCAAGCAAGGAACAGTTTTTTGTAGTATGAATTGTAAATATGTATATATTATTTTATGAATACCCACGTTATGTGTATGTATATTGTGTGTCGTGTTTTAATATTGCTTATTATTAAAAAGAAATAAATTGGCAATAGATGATAGAAGACTCATGTAGTAGTATGTATTAAGTATATATGATTAAGAATATTATATACACTAATATTAATATATTATATATAATAATATATGTAAGATAGACAGTAGATATATGTGTGTGGGTGTGGGTGTTTATAGAAATATATATATTAGTATTAGGGGTATTAAGATATAATATATTAATACATATATACTTAAACTTATGCATACTACTCTATGTATTAGTAAATTATGATATATATAATTATATAAGTGTGTGGTAAAAATCAAATACACACCACCCACTCATATTACTATTATGTCTATATTTGATAAGTAAGATATAGTAAAATAATTAATAATTTTATCTAGTTCACATAATGGATCTTTATATATATAAAAGGTCACATTAAAAAAGTAACACATAATTTTATGATTTCATGTTTTAAAGTTTATGTATTTAGTTTATTGCATTATTTTTAATAGATTAAATAAAAAATCTGGTGGTTGACTATAAAATATATTTATGATGCAAACCTTTAAGACAGGCAACATTTTTAGCAGCGTTGTGCAGAAAAAGCTGTCTTGATTTGTGGTCCATCAGTAAATTCCCAGTAACTGTGAATCAGCAAACGACACTATTTCACACAAATTAAGGAAATGGGACCTCTTCTGTCCTAAACTGTTTATACCCCCCTCCTTCCCTTGCAGGTGTTCACAAGCCTGCCTCCTCGGCCACCTCAAACTGACAGGTCCTAAGGTGCTGACTTTAAGCACAGTCCAAGCCCAAAGCAAGTGAATAATACACAGTAATGAGTTAATCAATACGTATTATGGTTTGGTTGGTACTAAAGTGAGAACAGAACCCAGAGAGCACAGGAGCACCGAGCAGTGAAGGGTTGGGAAAAAAATCAACACTGCGTCTGATCCAGATAGCATCAACCCTCCCCCAGGGATTTCCCTATTCAAGAATCCAATTTACCATGGCTGATTGACGTGGATTGGATCCCGGGGAATCGCATAACTCTTTTAAGGCCCTAATAAAAATCTAATGGATTTCTGCGCATCTTGGACCGATTTCTGAACTTTTAATAAACTACACTGGTCGTCCACAATTAGCATTCGCTGGCTTTGTGGGTAATGTGGTTTGGTTATCACTCATGGAGTCGGTGCATGTGGAAGAGTGCTTTTTCCTGATTAAACCTACATAAAGACACAGTGTCCTTCTTAAGTGCACCTTAATGCTCTAGATGCACTTTGAACAGCACCAGTCCTTCCTCTGAGCACAAAAAAAAAAAAAAAAACAACAAAAAAAAAAAAAAAAAAAAAAAACAGGCTGGTACTCATTGAGGGAGAGTAAAATTTACAGTATGCCTCGACATACACTAATTAGACCATAAGAGATAGAACAAAGAGGTTTGTCCATTGTCTGTTGATGCACAGTCTGATGCATATTGTACAAAACAAGTTTGAATCTGTTTGGCTTTATGCTATGCTACGTTGTACCGGGACAACCACACAAAAAAATATATATATATGATGTGTGTGTGGGTGTGTGTGTGTGTGTGTGTGTGTGGGTGGTGTGTGTGTTTGTGTGTGTGTGTATACATATATATATATACAGTGGTGTGAAAAAAGTGTTGGCCCCCTTCCTGTTTTTTTTTTTTTTTGCATATTTGTCACACATAAAAGATTCAGATAATCAAACCAATTTAAATATTACTCAAAGATAATGCAAGTAAATACAAAAAAATAATATTAAATGATGATTTCATTTATTAAGGGAAAAAAGCTGTCCAAACCTGCCTAGCCCTACGTGAAAAAGTAATTGCCCCCTAATTCTAATAACTGGTTGTGCCACCCTTTTCAGCAACAACTGCAATCAAGCTTTTGTGATAACTGGCAATGAGTCTTTCCCATCGCTGTGGAGGAACTCTGGCCGACTCTTCTGTGCAGAATGGTTTTAATTCAGCCACATTGGAGGGTTTCGAGCATGAAATGGACTGTTTAAGCATCTCAATTGGATTTTAGTCCGGACTTTGATTTGGCCACTCCAAAAAACCTTAATTTAGTTTTTCTTGAGACATTCAGAAGTGGACTTGCTGGTGTGCTTTGGATCATCGTCCTGCTGCAGAACCCAAGTTCTCTTCAGCTTGAGGTCACGAACAGATAGCCAGACATTCTCCTTCAGGATTTTCTGATAGAGAGCAGAATTCATGCTTCCATCAATTATGGCAAGTCATCCAGGTCCTGAAGCTGCAAAGCAGCCCCAGATCATCACACTACCACCACCATGTTTGACAGTTGCTATGATGCTCTTTTTATGAAATGCTATGTTGGTTTTACGCCAGATGTAACGGGACACACACACCTTCCAAAAAGTTAAACTTTTGTCTCATCAGTCCACAGAATATTTGCCCAAAAGTCTTGGGGATAATCAAGATATTTTTTGGCAAAGGAGAGCCGAGCCTTGTGTTCTTTTTGGTAAGCAGTGGCTTTTGCCTTGTAACTCTCCCATGGATGCCGTTTGTGCCCAGTCTCTTTCTTATTGTTGAATCATGAACACTGACCTTAATTGAGGCAAGTGAGGCCTGCAGTTCTTTAGATGTTGTTCTGGGTTCTTTTATGACCTCCTGGACGAGTCGTCGTTGCGCTCTTAGAGTAATTTTGGTAGGCCAGCCACTCCTAGGAAGGTTCACCACTGTTCCAAGTTTCCTCCATTTGTGGATAATGGCTCTGACAGTAGTTCGCTGGAGTCCCAAAGCCTTAGAAAATGCTTTATAATCCTTTCCAGACTGATAAAAGTCAACTGTTTTGATTCTCATCTGCTCTTGAATTTCTCTAGATCGCGGCATAATGTGTTGCTCTAAGCATGCTTCTCTTTGTCAGACAGCTTCTATTTAAGTTATTTCTTGATTCAACATGTCTGGCAGTAATCAGGCCTGCGTGTAGCTAGTGAAATTTAACTCAGCTTTCTAAAAAAATGTGGTTAATCACAATTCTTTCATGATTTAACAGGAGGGGGCAATTAACTTTCACGTAGGGCCACGTAGGTTTGGACAGCTTTTTTCCCATAACAAATGAAATTATCATTTAAAAACTACATTTTGTATCTACTTGCATTATCTGTGTGTAATATTTAAATTTGTTTGATGAACTAAAACATTAAAGTGTGACAAACATGCAAAAACATATAAGAAACAGGAGGGGGCACACTTTTTAACACCTATTTCGTGTATAATCTATTATATATATACAGTGGGGAAAAAAAGTATTTAGTCAGCCACCAAGTGTGCAAGTTCTCCCACTTAAAAAGAAGAAAGAGGCCTGTAATTTTCATCATAAGTATACCTAAACTATGAGAGACAAAATAAGAAAAAAAAATCCAGAAAAATCACATTGTAGGATTTTTAAATAATTTTTTTGCAAATTATGGTGGAAAATAAGTATTCGGTCGATTACAAAATTTCATCTCAATACTTTGTTGTATATCCTTTGTTGGCAATGACAGAGGTCAACGTTTTCTGTAAGTCTTCACAAGGTTTTCACAAAATGTTGCTGGTATTTTGGCCCATTCCTACATGCAGATCTCCTCTAGAGCAGTAATCGTTTGGGGCTGTCGCTGGGCAACACGGATTTTCACTCCCTCCAAAGATTTTCTATGGGGATGAGATCTGGAGACTGGCTAGGCCACAACAGGACCTTGAAATGCTTCTTACGAAAACACTCCTTCGTTGCCCGGGCGGTGTGATTGGGATCATTGTCATGCTGAAAGACACAGCCACATTTCATCTTCAATGCCCTTGCTGATGGAAAGAGGGTTTTCACTCAAAATATCACGATATATGGCCCCATTCATTCTTTCGTTTACCTGGATCATTCGTCCTGGTCCCTTTGCAGAAAAACATCCCCAAAGCATGATGTTTCCACCCCCTTGCTTCACAGTAGGTATGGTGTTCTTTATGCAACTCAGCATTCTTTCTCCTCCTTTCTAAAGTTGAGTTTTTACCAAAAAGTTATAATTTGGTTTCATTGCCCTTATGACATTCTCCCAATCCTCTTCGGGATCATCCAAATGCTCTCTAGCAAACTTCAGAAGGGCCTGAACATGTACTGGCTTAAGCAGGGAGACACGTCTGGCACTGCATGATTTGAGTCCCTGGCAGCGCAGTGTGATACTGATGGTAGCCTTTGTTACTCTGCAGGTCATTCACTAGGTCCCCACGTGTGGTTCTGGGATTTTTGCTCACAGTTCTTGTGATCATTTTGACACCACGGGGTGAGATCTTGCGTGGAGCACCAGATCGAGGGAGATTATCAGTGGTATTGTATGTCTTCCATTTTCTAATAATTGCTCCCAAATCAGGGCTCTGGCTGGGGGGGGGGGGGCCATTCAAGAACAGTCACAGAGTTGTTGCCACTCCTTCGTTATTTTAGCTGTGGGCTTAGGGTCATTGTCTTGTTGGAAGGTAAACCTTCGGCCCAGTCTGAGGTCTGAGCACTCTGGAGAAGGTTTTCATCAAGGATATCCCTGTACTTGGCCGCATTAATCTTTCCCTCAATTGCAACCAGTCGCCCTGTCCCTGCACCTGAAAAACACCCCCACAGCATCATGCTGACACCACCATGCTTCACTGTTGGAACTATATTGGACAGGTGATGAGCAGTGCCTAATTTTCTCCACACATACCGCTTAGAATTAAGGACAAATAGTTCTATCTTGGTCTCATCAGACCAGAGAATCTTATTTCTCACATCTTGGAGTCCTTCAGGTGTTTTTTAGCTAACTCCATGCAGGCTTTCATGTGTCTTGCACTGAGGAGAGGCTTCCTCGGGCCACTCTGCCATAAAGCCCAGACTAGTGGAGGGCTGCAGTGATGGTTAACTTTCTACAACTTTCTCCCATCTCCCGGCTCCATCTCTGGAGCTCAGCCACAGTGATATTTAGGTTCTTCTTTACCTCTCTCACCAAGAATCTTCTCCCCCAATAGCTCAGTTTGGCCGGAAGGCCAGCTCTAGGAAGGGTTCTGGTTGTCCCAAAAGTCTTCCATTTAAGGATTATGGAGGCCGCTGTGCTCTTAGGAATCTTAAGTGCAGCAGAATTTTTTTTTTTTGTAACCTTGGCCAGATCTGTGCCTTTGCCACAATTCTGTCTCTGAGCTCTTCAGGCAGTCCTTTGACCTCATGATTCTCATTTGCTCTGACATGCACAGTGAGCTGTAAGGTCTTATATAGACAGATGTGTGTTTTTCCTAATCAAGTCCAATCAGTATAATAAAACACAGCTGGACTAAAATGAAGGTGTAGAACCATCTAAAGGATGATCAGAAGAAATGGACAGAACCTGAGTTAAATATTTGAGTGTCACAGCAAAGGGTCTGAATGCTTAGGGCCATGTGATATTTCAGTTTTTCTTTTTTTAATAAATCTGCAAAATGTCAACAATTCTGTTTTTCTGCCAATATGGGGTGCTGTGTGTAC